>JAGFBZ010002432.1:0-355074 GCA_018398805.1 Hirundichthys speculiger | reverse complement strand
TGGCCAATAAATTCGGAATATTGAAGTATTCCCACCAGAGAAATCCAGCAGAACTTCAAGGCTAGACGGAGAGTGTGTCTCAGCCTGCCCCAAACAATCCTTTTCTGTTTTGGCTCCCTGGAAGCGCAGCCTTCAAGGCCGCTCCCTTATCTATTCTCCTGGATGCTGTGTGGCTTGGACGCTTTTACCCCCCCATTCCCCCCCTCTGCACCTGGAGACCAGGATCTTCAGGCTACATGACTGCACTCTCACTACACTGATCAACACGCACTCCCTCCCCCACTTCAACGTCTTCGCTGGCCCCCCCTCCCGCCCTGCGCACCTCCCCCTTCTCCCCCGTGTGGCGATGGACTGACTGCGCGACTGGCTGCGCGCGCACAGACTGTCAAAACTGGGTTATCTCGCCATCATGTTTCTATCAATGTCCTGTGTTAAGTCTGTACATGCTTAATTAAATGTGCTGAGGTGTTTTTTTTCCCCTCTCACGACGTGTCCATTTGACACGTAGTGGGAGATGTTCTTTTTTTTAACCTCCACCCTCCTCCCCCAATGTTATCTTTTTTCCTCTGTTAAATTGAAGCGCTCTTATAGCGCTGACCCAAGCACCGTTGACTCCTGTCCATATGTTGTGTTGTTTTGTTTTGTATGTTTCTTTTGGACGGTGAACTGGGAAGTCAAATTCTGCTGTGTTGGGACGCTGGCTCAGTGGCGACAATAAATTTGATTCTGATTCTGATTCTGATTCTGATTCTGATTCTGATTGATTCTTCTCCGTCAAGGATAACAACAGCCTAGCTAACGGTGTCACACATAGTACTGTAGCCTGGTTGACAGAGTTGGTAGCTTAGCGAAACATGCTGGAATATGTTCGTCATGTCACTCCATGGACAATAATTTTGTCATCATCTTTCATTTTCTCACTGACTGGGTGAATAGTCCTACAATACCTGTAACCGATCAGTATGTTGAAATATTATATAATCAGAACGGCATCATCTTACTGTTATGTATGAGTAAGGCATTATTCTGTTTTACGACAGTACAACGTTTTGCGTCAGGGTTGTGGTGCTTTACGTGTGTGTGTTTGCGTTGTCAGAATGAATGGCACAGTGAAGTAAACGGCAGTGTTATCAGGCACGACTGAAACCGAGTGAGACTCGTTATTCTTACACCACACAAGAATATAAGATTTGGCGACGAAGATGGCTGAGTTTTTCTTACCTCCACCGGCGCCGTTTTTGTCTGTCCCCGGCGACCCGCCGGTACCTTGGTCTGGATGGCTGGACGATTTCAGTGTTTACCTCGAGGCCATGGGCTTTGACGACATCCCCGACAAGAGGAAGGTTGCGATGCTCCGCCATTGTCTCGGTACGGAAGGTCAGAGGATATTCAGAGCCCTCGGCCACGCTGAGACCTACGAGGAAGCTGTCGCCCTCCTCACGAACCACTTTGCCGGCAAGCAGCGGGTAATCCTGCGGCGGTACAGACTACGGCAGCGGCTCCAGCGGCCCGGTGAGTCCGTCCTGAGTTACGTCACGGACCTGCGGGACTTGGCGCGTGCCTGTAACTATGGCGTACTTCAAGACCAGATCATACGTGACCAGCTTATTGAAGGCACATTGTGTGAAAAAATAAGAGAAAAACTGCTTTTGGAGCCGGATGAGTTGACACTGGATGATGCTCTGGCTAAAGCAATACAGGTGGAGTCTGCTCTACAGTGCTCCACCATGTTGATTGACAGCTCTCGCCCCGCCCCCACCCACACAGGCTTCCTCACACAAACAGCCCCAAACTATGGAAAGCCTAGAGTGTCAAAAACAGCCACAACTCAGATGAGTGTTTTCCAGTGCAGCAAACCCGCAGGCAAGGGAACAGCAGTAACTTTGTGACTTGCAGTAACTGTGGATCCAGCTCGCATAAGACACGGGCTCCAAACTGCCCAGCCCGAGGGCTAACATGCAGGAAACTGTTTTAAAAGCCAACCATTTTGCCAAAGTTTGTAGATCTGCTCCTGCTGCCCGCTCATCACAGCCCAGACCCTCGCCATCTCACAGTGACTGTGCAGAGATCAGAACTGTGTCTATTAACCATGTGCCTTTTAAGACGTGCACAGTGCAGCTCGAAGATGTGAGCCTTCCTCTACTGGTGGACACAGGGGCGGCTGCGTCTCTCCTCAAACCTCAGCACTTACAGCAGGTTTTTTGCGCACCTGCCACTGCAGCGCCCCTCCACTCCTCTGCTTGGATACGACAACTCAAGGATTGGGATCGTGGGCGTCCTCCTGATACAGGTGCAATACGGATCCAAGCACATTCCTGCATTTCCGTTTCACATCGCAAAGCGGGGTGCCAACCTCCTGGGTTTTGACCTGTTTACACGCTTAGGGTTTTCACTATATGACAACAGCGGCTCACCCATTAACCAAGTCACCTCCACCTGGGAACAGAAATGGCCGGCTCTGTTTGATGGACTGGGCTGCCTCACAGCTTTTACACACAGGCCCTCGTGAACACAGAGGTGCCCCCAGTCATACAGCCCCCTGCGCAGGATTCCCCTCGCGTTGAGGGATGAGGTCACAAAGGAGCTGGAGAAACTGTTGGAGGCGGGTATTATCGAGCCGGTCAACGCTGCCCCCTGGATTTCAAACCTTGTAATTGCAAGAAAAAAAACAGGGGGGCTGAGACCATGCGTGGATCTACGGTGTGTCAACAAGGCCATTATTCCGGATCGGTACCCATTACCTACCTCAGAGGAGCTGACCACTCTCTTTTACGGCTCCACAGTCTTCACGAAGCTTGACCTGCGGCAGGGCTATCTTCAGGTGCCCCTTCACCCAGCCAGCAGGGACCTGACGGCTTTTGTCACCCATGCTGGGGTGTTCCGGTACACCCGAATGCCATTTGGACTAAACTCTGCCCCCAGCTGTTTCCAAAAGGTTATGACCACAATCCTGGCTGGTATCCCTGGGGTCGCGGTGTACTTGGATGACATCGTAGTCCATGCCCCAGACATGCAAACTCATGATGAGCGGCTCAACAGGGTGTTTGCTGCCCTCCGGAAAAACAATCTGACCCTGAACGGCGAGAAATGCTGCTTTGCCGCTGCCACCATTGACTTTGTGGGGTTTCGCCTGTCAGCCCAGGGCATCACACCTCTCCTGTCGAACGTCGATGCCATACATCGTATCCCCGAGCCCACCTCAGCTTCCCAGGTGGCCTCGTTTCTGGGCATGACAGCGTACTACCTCAGGTTTCTGCCCCATTACTCCCAAACTACCGGCCCCCTTCGCCACCTCCTCAAAAAGGAGGAGCCATGGAATTGGACTATAGCCTATTCAGAGGCGTTCAGCTACCTCAAGGCTCAGCTCACCACACCCCCCATCTTGGCCCATTTTGACACATCCAGCCCCACCTTTGTCACCTGTGATGCCTCAGCTGGAGCGGTGGGGGCTGTCCTCTCACAGACGCAGAACGGCGTTGAGCGGCCGGTCGCCTTTGCTTCCAGGGCCCTGAACCCCACTGAGCAGAGGTATTCGGTTGGCGAACGCGAAGCACTAGCTTGCGTCTGGGCGTGTAAGAGGTGGCACCTTTACCTGTACGGCCGCCAGTTCACCCTCCGTACAGACCACCAAGCCCTCACTACTCTGCTGTCCGCTTCGGGCAGTGGCCACAGGCCCCTTCGTCTACACAGGTGGGGGGAGCGGCTCAGGCAGTATGACTACCAGCTCAAGTTCACTCCAGGTAGTGACAACGTGGTTGCTGACCTCCTCTCTCGGTCAATCGACGCCCCTGCTCCACACGTCTCCACTGCCACCCTTGAGGAAGAGCCCGAGTTCATCCAGCTGTTGCATGGGCCCCTACAAACAGCGGTGTCATTTGAGGAGCTACAGCGGGAATCAGAACAGGACTCACTGCTGTCTACCCTGCGTACCTACATACGGACTGGATGGCCTCCACGGGTGCCTGAGGATCTGGCCCCATTTGCCAGGGTGCGACACGAACTCTCATGCTGGGGTGACGTCTGTGTCTCCAGGGGCCTCTGCACTGTGGTCCCAAGTAGCCTACGTGCACGTGTCATGGCAATGGCGCACGAGGGTCACTTGGGGATAGTCAGGGTCAAGCAACGATGCCGCGACCTGGTGTGGTGGCCAGGTATTGACCGCGACATTGAGACCATGGTCAAAGACTGTGAGCCATGCCTCCTCAGTGGGAAGTGCGGGCTACCGGCTGTGACGCCCCTGCAGCCTGTCCTGTGGCCGTCCCGCCCATGGGAGCATCTACAGCTGGACATCTGTGGGGAAATCCATGGCCGAGGGGTCCCGCACCACCAACGCTTCCTAGTGGTGGCATACGACCTTCACTCAAAATGGCCCGAGGTGACCCCAGCAGGGACAGTCACAGCTCAAGTCATCATCGACATCTTGGACGGCCTGTTTGCACGATGGGGCTTGCCACTCACCATCACCACGGATAATGGACCCCAGTTTGTGGCAGCACAATTTTCAGACTTCCTCAGCGGGAAAGGGATTAAGCACATCCGCACAGCATACTTTCACCCCCAGGCAAACAGAGGGGTCGAACGTTTCAACCAAAGCCTGAAAAATGGAATTCGGGCACATCTGTTCCAGGGCTGCACATTTCAGGCTGCGCTAAATCAAACACTCTTGCACTACAGAGCGAGCCAGCATGCGACAACACAGGCTTCTCCGGCATCCCTCATGTTGGGCCGCGAGATGGACTTGCCACTGGGCAGACTCAGGCCCCGAGATGCAGTGGCGCCTGAACCACTCAGTGGCCGAGATGCCGCTCAAGCAGCGGTGAGGGAAAAGCAGAGGGAGATGAAGCAACGTTTTGATAAAAAACACAGAGTCAAGAGCACCACTATCCAGGTGTTGGACTGGGTTCGGGCCCGTAGGCCCCAGCGATGCAACAAGATGGCATCTTTCTGGTCTCAACCCCTTCAGGTGACACGTCAGCTTGGGCCAGCCACGTTCAGGCTGAGTGACGGCTCCCGCTGGCACGCCAGCCGACTGCGCATAGTTCCTGCCCCTCCGGGGCCAGCCACGCCCATGCCTACACAGCTACCAGCTGCTGGTGTGGCAGACAGGGCAGAAAAGGTTTTGAGACCCCCAAGAGTTATATGGCCAAGGGCCGTTAGGCCACCCGGGTATCCGCTGCAGCCACCAGCCGCGCAGCCTTTGCCTGTCATCCCTGTTCCTCAGCTTCCTCCTGAACCACCACCTGACATGCATCCTCCTCAGCCTCCACCGGGTCCAGTCATAGGGCCTCATCCCAGGGTGGCGGAGGGCAGGCCACAGCGGGACCGGGCCCGCCCTTCACACTTCAAAGACTTTGTTACTACATTTCATGCATAAGCTGTCAATGTCTCCTCCTGTTCTGTGAGAGACTGTTCTGCTGATACTCGGCTGGGTTAGGTTTTGAAAAGGGGGGGGGGAAATGTTATGTATGAGTAAGGCATTATTCTGTTTTACGACAGTACAACGTTTTGCGTCAGGGTTGTGGTGCTTTACGTGTGTGTGTTTGCGTTGTCAGAATGAATGGCACAGTGAAGTAAACGGCAGTGTTATCAGGCACGACTGAAACCGAGTGAGACTCGTTATTCTTACACCACACAAGAATATAACACTTACCAATCCAGTAGAAACTGGGCCACCTTGGCATCGGTCTGGCGCCAGCGCTGGAAAGTCGTACCGATAACCACTCCGGTTCTGTTTCGTTCTTCGGTTAGCTTCCACATGGCTGTTGCTTTTTCAACAACAGTTTTCTCTTTGATTTTGCTGCCGGTCGACGTCTTCTTCTCTGCCATTGTTGCAACGAAATGATCTGTGGAAGCTAACTTGATTTCTGGCTTTCAAATAGCAACGCTGTGTCCGCTCACCTGATAGCCAGAGCTGTCGGCGGTCCTCCAGTAACGAAACTGTGAACGCGCAAGATGGGGGTGGGGGGTGGGGTGCATTGATATTTGATGGACATATTAAGCAGCCAATAAATGTAAAGATGATCAGTACATTGATTGGTCAGAGTTTTCCTCTGATTACACCCTCTAGACTGGACCAAAACGTTACGTTTTTTTCTATTTCAGTGGGTGCAATGGGAATGTGAAAAGGTTTTCAGGCAATATTGTAAAAAATGCTCCAAACAAAGATCACCCACCCTACCTTTAATATGTGACAGTTTAGTAGTAAATTTCCAGGTTTAAACAAAGAAACAGTGCTGGCTGAATTCCATTTAACTGGCCTCGGTGTTGCTGTACAGTTTATGTGCACGTTTTCATTCACACTTCAACAGACAGCCTGCAGTCCATGGACAGAAATCAGACACTGAAGTGAAATAAATGAATCCAAATACAGCGTAATGCACTACGTGATAAATATGAAGCCGTTTCCAACACTGTCTGAAACCTTTAAGTGTCGCATCATTAACACTTGTTTGGTGGAAGTGTTCCACCATTTCAACTCAGAGGCTCAAACTAATCACTGAGCCACTGCAGACATTTATTTTATGTAAATGATGTTTGCCATCATCATGTCCAGTCAGCAGGACTGTTTGTGGTGGGAATTAATGTTTTTCTGTGGAGGTATGCTCCTGCCTTTTATCAACAGTGTGCCTTTACACTTCTAGAGAAGTGTTTGTTGTTTGTCAGATGTGATCCTGCTGTTTCAAGCTGTTTCCATGCAGATGTGCTCCTCTACATGTCACATCTGCATCTCTGCATACAGATACTCTGTTGCTTCTACATACCATGCTCCTCAGCTCTTGTTCTTACCCGCAGATTCTTCTATGCACTTGCAAAGCTTTGCTTTGTTTCATTCTTGAACAAATTAATCTTCTCTGTATGACCTCAATTAGAAAAGTGTGTGATGATATTAACGAGAAAAAGAGAGGAAAAAATAAATAATTCTCAAATTTACCGTGACTAACATTTCTTTTAAAGCCATATTAATTCATAATGTTTTATATTTTTTTCTTATCAACTTCATCTCATTTGTTAACGTCCATCTTTTTTTTAATGTCAGGCCTGCAGCACATTCAGAAGCGTTCAGACAGCAAAGCTTACATACAAACACAATCTTCTAAAACCAGCTCAACACAGAGCAACATTTAACTCTTTTGTTGTGCATTTCAGATAAACAGTCATACGTCTTAACTCATCTTGCAGATGTCATGATCGTTTTCTCCCCCCCCACCCCCCCACCCCCATTTCTCTGCAGCAACCCACGTTGTCTGACATGACCATGTATGAGATGAACTTCTCGCTGCTGGTGGAGGACACGCTGAAGAACATTGTTCAGCCTGAATACAGACAGATCATTGTAGAGGTAAGTCCAGCACCACGGCAAGTAGCATAGAATCTAAATGAATAGAGCTTGCATGATCAGCATTGTTAATCTGTTTAAAGTAGGGCTGTCAATTTCTCAAAATATCGCATGACTGTCAATAGTTAATCGTGATTAATCGCAAATTAATCGCATATTTTTATCTGTTCTGAATCTACCTTATACAGATCTTTTTCAAGTTGTATTACTCTTATTAATACGAGTCCTGACTAGAACCAGGAAATACAACCATATTAGTCCAGTCCTGAGGTCTCTGGCTTCCTGTCACTCAGAGAATAGACTTTAAAACAGCTCTACTTGTGTTCAAGTCTCTTCATGGCTCCAAAGTCCATCTCTGACATGTTAGATCCATATGAACCAACCTGGACTCTGAGAACCTCAGGTAGTGGTCTCCTGCTGGTGTCCAGAGTCAGGACTAAAACAAGGTGAAGCTGCATTTCAGTTTTATGCTCCTAAAATCTGGACCAGTCTTCTAGAAGATGTGAGACAGACCTGAACTCTGACAATGTTCAGATCCAGACTGAAAACAGTTCTGTTTAGATGTGAAGATGATGACTGGAAGGATTTTATCTGCACCCTTCAGTTTAAATTTAATTAATTAATTTTTTTTATTAAATAATTTTATTTATTATTGATTATTTTTATGCTTGTATGGAATGATTCTATTTGCCTTCTTGTGATTTTATGCATCTGTAAAGCTCTCTGCATCAGCGCTCTGATTAGCCGACAAGTGATATTTCAGTAGTCGGACTCCGGTGGTAACTAAATTCACATCGACAGCAAACACAAACAACATTTATCTTGTGGAGTTAGCCATCAGGCAAGGTTTTGAAGCTGAACTTACCATTCAAAATAATATCTTTTGTATCCATTTTTATCCCAGCTACTGCTAACGGTTTGTTTACGTCTGTCTGTCTGCGGCATGGCCGTCGACGTCAGTGCATGGCTTCCTGTTTTGACAGGACTACGGAGGACTACAGGACTACAACTACGGAGGGGCCCGAGGCTCATTAAATCTACTCTCCTCTCTACTATTGTACATCAACGGCCAGGCTAAGGCTCGCGTTAATCGCGAGTTTAAAAAATTAGTTGCGTTAAAATTATTTTGCGTTAATCACGCGTTAACACGTTAACTTTTTGACAGCCCTAGTTTGAAGTTAAAAGAAAGATTTATTTGAAAGATGCATTGTGATTACTTTTAGACCAGTTGGTGAATTTAAAGTGTTCTCTGACCCTGTTAATAAATCAGTTTGTTTCTTTCATGTTCCTTTCTTCGTGCCATTAGCTGCTGATGGTCGTGTCCATAGTGCTGGAGAGAAACCCGGAGCTGGAGTTCAGTGAAAAGGTGGATGTGGACCGTCTGGTTAAGGAGGCCTTCAACGACTTCCAGAGAGACTGCAGCCGCCTTGAAGGAGCCAAGAAACAGGTAGAGTGGCCTTCCTCCATCCTGTCAGCTTAAATAACAACTCCATCATATTTCTGATCACTGGCTTCCTGAAAAATGGGTTACTTCCAGACACCTTTTAAAAGATTGTTTCATCATGAGTCTCTCACTGTGTTTGTCCCAGGATAACATGGAGGCGTTCTACAACACACCACCCTTAGGAAAGAGAGGCACTTCCAGCTACCTGACCAAGGCTGTCATGATCCAGTTACTGCAGGGGGACGTCAAGCCCTGCAAGGATGACCCCTGCTCCGTTAGCTAGATTTACAGCACTTCAAGCCCTGATCCCTGCCATCACTGCCGGGGCGCCTGTGATTACCTCTATGTCGTTGCCGAAAATGTTCAAATACCACAGTCCTTTTGCCCCCCGTTTTGGGTTTTGCTTAGGAATCAGTTCTTATAATTCTTTTTTGAGAACAGATATTTCATAGGTACTTTAAAGGACTCCGCTAGTAGAGGTGGCTCAGATGTTGATATGCATCTCAGTGACAGTAGTTATTACTTACTGCGCGTCATCATGTGAGACGAGGCTCTGATGATGACGATGCTTGTGACTTATCACTCAAAACGGAGAGCACTTAATTTTAGAATTATTTAATTTAACATCACATGTTAGTTCTCATCAAAATGCACCTTGAAAACCTGCTGAACAGCCTGAAGCACTGCACATTAAAATAGGTTTTTGGGATTTATTCATTTTAGTCTTATTCTAGTCAGCGTTTGTCATATTGTGCTTCCTTTTTCTTAGAGGGACTTTTTGTGTTCTCGTGCTTCATGCATGCTAATTGTCCCCGTATATGGCGGCAGGTGCTGTTTTCTGTAACCATTGTGAGGGTTTATCTGAATGTTATGGGCTATAAAATAGCTTTTGAGTGGTCTGTTTTGCACACTGGGGCTCTGCATGACATCGAATGCTCATCTTTAGACTTTGCTGTTTGAGAGCAACAGAGAGTTTTGGCTCAGTCAGACGTATTTCGAACGCATGGCTCTTTTAATATCACTGTGATGAATCTACTCAACTCTTTCATGGTACACTTGAGCATGTCTGTGTGTGTGTTGTTTTTTTTTTTTCCCCTGGTTGCTCAAAAGAGGTATTTTTATCTCCAATAATAAAGTCATGGTGAAAACTATGAAGATTTTCCTGTTTCATTTCCTATCTGTTTTTATAGTGTTTGTGAATAAATACATGAAAATCCTCTTTAAATCTCTAAAACAAACATTATTTCTTCTCATAAAAACTTTATTGATCCTCAAATTTCCACATTTCCCCGCCTCTACGGTGTGTCTTGGTGGGCTGTTGAGCATCATCGCCCTTAACCCCACCGCTTCCACCCGCTCAGGTTTCCACACATCCATCTGCATCTCAACGCCGGTCCTGCAGGCGCCATTTTTCTCAGCACTGACCAGCTGGCAGAGAGACGGGGAAGAAAAAGGATGATAAATGAGCTCTGCATCTCACCCAATATATTCGTCAACTGCACGTTGATGAGAGAAACTCCTGCCTGCCTTCTCTGATAAATCTCCTCGACCCCAAGAGGATACCCAAAAGTCCTCTAGAAGGTTTTGTTTGTTGCCTCTCAGTTATGCTCTTTGGAACATCAGATAGCAGATCGAGACGTCTATGAAAACACAGGGAATCGTTGAAAAGGAACTCAACATGCACAGATGCGTTGGTACTCATGAGGGACATTTCTGTATCTCTTGTAATTTCTGAAAATATTTCCAAATGATGAAAGACAAGATGCCCACACCCCCACTCCTCCTCACTGAGGAGCGCTGGGATGCAGTCCAGTGAAATTACTCTTAATCTAATGCTTCTCTGCTAATGAAGCCTGAAAATGACTGATGCACCGTCTAAAGGCTCTACAGAGTTCAGTAAATTAAACTGATTTAGCCAGAAAAGCATCTCAAGTGTCCGTTTTTCATCACGCAGTTAGTAAATAAGGAACTGTAAGAATGCATGACAAGCAAAATAATATATTAAATCAATTTCCAGGAGTGATTTCAGCATTTCCTTCCAAATTGTACACCCGCATTAAGTTTTTGATTTTTTTCATTTTATTATATGAGTGAAAATCTGATGTAGAGGAGTGACTTGTCTCTCCGTTTAGCATTAAAACGACATGTAAGGTCCAGCCTGACTCACCAGGTGGTCCTTTTTACCCAGAATCCCTCATGACCATCGTATGACACGTATCCAGCTGTTTTGCACAGTAACATAAGGTCAGCAGCTACAGTGGCTGCTGTTTGGGACAACACGGCAACTAACAAAAGAAAGAAATGATATGGAAATTAAGATTAGATAGACATTTTTGAATGAGTCAAAGAGTTCAGTCATTAGTAAGGAAGTAAAAACATCTGACATGTTGAGAGGTTTAATAAATTGAAAATGTGGGGCAGCTTCTTTCATAAATGTGCAGTCGACACATCTTCATGCCATTATTTGTCAGCACACTTCCTCCAAGCATGCGTTTCTCTGGTGGTGTGTTGTCTTCATGGAGATAAGCCCTGGGGAGCATAATTACAGCTGACAAACTCGTGTGGTGTGTTCTGGCCAGCTGTTGAAACACATAAATATCCTTCCATGGCAGCAATCACACTGTTCCCACATTTGCCTTTCTGTCACACCTCCTGCTAAAGTACAGCAGGACGTCCACCGTCTCCTCTCATGGTGTCATCTGGGTCTGAGATGTGAGTGAAAACCAGACAGCCAAAGGAACATTTCTGGAGCTGTTTCTCAGGCTGTTGTCGGCCTCATTCTTGATTTCCTTTCAGCTGTTCCCTTCAGGGGTCGCCACGGCGAGTCACCCGCCTCCATCTAACTCTGTCCTCTGCATCCTCTTCTCTCAGACCAGCTAACTTCATGTCCTCTCTCACTACATCCATAAATCTCCTCTCTGGTCTTCCTCTAGACCTCCTGCCTGGCAGCTCCAGCCTCATCATCCTTCTGTTTTCAGCATCCCTCCTCTGAACAAGTCCAAACCATCTCAGTCTGGTCTCTCTGACCTTCTCTCCAGAACATCTAACACGTGCTGATCCTGTCCATCCTCATCACTCCCAAAGAGAACCTCAACATTTGAATCTCTTCTACCGGACAGCTCTGCTTCCTGTCTTTTCCTCAGCACCAGTCTCTAGACCACATGTGTAAAACACAAGGCCCGCGGGCCAGATGTGGCCCTCGAGAGCTTGTGCTTTATTATCTTAAATTTTAAACCAATATTTTAAGACTTAAAATAAGCTTACATCGCTTTAAAGCGCATATTTATAATAAACTACATCTCCCACAATGCATTTCGTCGTCACCCACAACGATAACAGTTATCTCACCATGAGCAAGACATCAAGACGATTTTCAGAACTGACGGACTTCAGAAAAACCTCTACAAACTAATCCCGATATGTCCAAGAAAAGAGAAATTGATGCACAAGGAAGGAAGTTTTAATGAATTATGGGAAAAGAAATACAAGTTTATACCTCAAGGTGAAAAAACAGTATTTCTTTTGTGTTATGAGGCGGGTGTCAGTTCTGAAAGAGTATAATCTACGTTAGCATTTTGACAACAAACACGGAGCTAAGTATGCTAAATTTAGCCTGCAGGAAAAACAAAGAAATGCTTCCGCTTCTGAAACCAAGGTAATGGATATTAATGTTTACAGAGTCCGTTACCATGGCAACGGACTCTGTAAACATCACCGGTGTGAGAGCAGGTTTACAACCACAAACCCTGCGTTTAATATAATAATGAGTTAAATATTTGAAACTTTAATATGTAATAAATGCAAAAACAGTTATTTAACAATATAATAAGGTGCAGTTTAATTTATTTTGATTTACATTGCATTTTGTTCATGATGTGCAACCACGATGCTGATGTGGCCCTCAGTGAAAATGACTCTGACACCTCTGTTCTAGACCATAAAACATCCCAGGTGTCACCTCCATCTTCTACACTTTACCCTTCATTCTTGGTGACACTCATCACCACTTATCACACCTGACACCAGCTCTATCTAACATGAAGCTTGCACATGCTTCTTCACCTCTTTTCACCTCTGGACTGTTAAGTGCTTAAAATCCTCTACCTTGTTTATCTCTGCTCCCCGTAGTCTCACCTCAGATGCTCACTTCTGTCCTTAGTCTCGTTTCCTCCACTCTTTCCCTTGACTTCACTGTGTGGCTTTATTCCTCTGTAGCTGCCACAACTCTGCACGTCTCTCTTGTTTTTAAAAGTGACACCATAGAAAAATAACACACTTAAAAAATGATGTATGTTAACCGATAAAAGCTTCTTAAATATGATCACCTGATGGGAAGGGAGCTGTGCTACTCTGTCTCTGTTGTACTTTAATCAAAGCATGTCACAAACTTTTCATTTAGACCTAGAAACACTGATTTTGACAAATGGAAGGATATTTAACTCATTTGAAATAGTTGTGTCCATTCTGTGACTCTTTTCATGTTTAGGTTGTGGCCATGTGACATCTTTTGGAAAGCTCCTAAGAAATCTAAACCTCGTGAATAAATATTTTCATCACCATGCTCCTGTAGGAGTTTTGTGAACTGGGTTCTGGCTTTGAAACATCAGGAGAGAATTGTCAGGTACTTAAGTAAATAAAAAAAAGTGATCAATGCAAGATTTACCATTCTTATTCTATAATAACAATTATTATTATTATAATTTTATCACTTGCTTGGGTCTGTAATACACTGAAAAAATTTAATTTCCCAATATTTGAGACTATTCCAGTAATTTTCCAATCTATCATTGCTTCTCGATGAACTGATCACCAGCATGAGAGCAGATCTTTATAAAAGCAGATGTTTTGACAGTTTGCTGGATCATTCAGGTGCTTTGTTAATACAATGCCAAGAGGGAAAGACATAAGCAATTCCAAGCAAACGCTTAAAAACATCAATGAACTGCAATAATGTAAAGATGAATGAACCAAAGTTCCTCTGCAATGATGAGAGGGTCTGATGAAGTCGTACAGGAAGTGACCGCTTTAAATTAGTGCCACAAAAGGTAGATCACCAATAGATCACCAATAGCCCTCATAGTATTTTTGCCATTTGACTCCATTTGTTTTCAATAAATAATCACAGAAGGAAAACAAAACAAAACAAAAATAAATCTTCTTGTTCTTCGGAGGTTGTATTTTCCTTCCACTAAGACCCATGAGGATCACATGATTTTTATTGTTTTTACGTGTTTGCCGTTATTATTTTTGACTTGATATATTGAGTAACATGAAATGCCGGGTTTAAACCGAGCGCAGCCTCAGTGAGCTGGTTTGCTGTCTGGAAGCTCCAGATTCACTACAAGCACTCTTGTGTTTTGGGATCCAGCACAAACATGCTTAGAGGCATTTCTGGCACTGATCCACCGCTTAATTAAAAGGAAGCAAATTCTGTGCTATTAGGCCTTCCAGCCAATTTTTTTTTCCTATTTTAAAGGCTGACACAAATAAAGAGGAAAGTATCAAAGGGAAGTGCATCAATTGCACTTTCACTATTGGAAATAATTCCCAACGTGCAGGCTGAGCTGAAACAACTCCAGCAATTAGTTTAATCTATTTTATTTTCTCACATACACACACACATTCACCTCCCATTTATCGTTTCTCAACACTAATTTCAAAACAGATTATCAGAACTCAAAAAGATTAGCAATACCTTATGCATAAACTAATAAATGAAATGACTGATTTTAGTAATAAAAGAAGCTTATTTTTTAAGAGCTATGGGGAGTCTGGTAAAAAATGTCTGTTTCCACAGTCTGGTACCTGAACATGAAGGAATTGTGTGACTAAACAAAGGAATTAGGACTTTAACCTTTGTTTGTAATAGATATTTTACAAACACACATTATCAAGAGCCAACCTGATCAAACAGCAAAACATGAAAGAGGCATAAAGTGAAAATCAGGTACTGACAAATAGAAATTGTGATATTTATTCTGACACATGGCAGAACTTTGAAAGCAGCGTTTTCAAATTGGAGGTTTCTTTTATGTTTAAACCCCTTTTAGTGCCTTTCACAGAGGAGATGTGTTTGTAGAGGACATCTGTGATGGCAAGCCCTGATTTTTTCAACTTTATAGAAAATAAAGGTACATTCAACTCAAACTCAACAGTCAGCAGCACAGTTGCACTCACTGATCAGTTTATTGGAAATGAAAAACAGGCCTGGATTCTGTTTTTTAGTAGTTTTTAAGTAAGTTTTTTAAGTAAGTTTTTTTTAGTAAGTTTTTTACCATCAAAACAAATGTATTTTTACAGTTAAACCTATTGTATGTACTTAGTTATTTTATTGAGTCAGTCTAACCAAACTGCAACAGATTTTTGCTATTCGGTTCTTGTATTACACCAAGAAAAAAAAACATATATTCTTTCCAGAAATATTGATATTCAACCTTGGATGAACAACACATGACATATCTGACATGTCTGAGTCTATAAGACGCAGCCACTTGAACACTACATCCTGTATAAATCATATATTTTTTATGTTTCATATCATCCTCTGAATGCTTCATTCTATTTCCTCGGCATTAAGTATTACAGTTAATGTTTTTAATTAATCTGGGAGCGTTTAATTCTGTTTCACTGTGTTTGTATCTGCACATTGATGCGTGTGACAAATAAACAATCCTGAATATCATAAAACGCAGAATCAGTGTATAAAAAAATGTCCACTAGCTTCCATAAGAATAGTACTGCTAATGAAATCCTGTCATCCGTCTGCTCTTGTGGGGCGTTCAGGTGAATGTTAACACGGTGCCAAAGAGGAAAGACATCAGCGATGACCTTAGAGAGGCAGTTGTTGTTGTCCGTCATTCTGGTGGGGGTGGTAAGATTTTTCCAGAACAATCTGAAGTAGAGGTCTTCAGAACAACCCGAAAACCCAAGGTTCCGACCCGAATCGGGTCTCGGGTCCATTGAAAATACGTGACTCCGGGTTCGGGTCGGAATCGGTCCAGTTAGTCTCGGGTCCGGTCGGTGCTCACTGACAGGCTGGGTCCACGTTTACTCCAGAGAGGTAAAGATATTAGCGGTGGCAGCCAATGTCAGGACTCGGGGCAGTTTAGTTTATTATTAATTAACGTCCATATTTGTCATGAAACAATCATGTTGCCGTAGCGTGTTATTAGCGTGTTATTAGCGTGTTAATAGCGGTTTGCCCGGCAGCTGTAAAGCGCAACGGATCGCCAACATGACAACGCTGGATGAGAGAACATATTCACGACATGTCCTGACCGGTGTAGGCTATTAGCGTTAGCAGTTGCTACCAATAGCATCTGTATCCACAAAGAAAATAACGACGTGGATTTATTGTCGTTTACATCACGTAGCCTATGTAGCAACTGAACCGGTAGAAGAAGACAACTTTAGGTAAGAAAATCTAGTTTTATTCAACGCTAGACAACTTTAACATGAGCAACTATGGGCTGGATTGTCTCGGTTCTATTCCGGTAACTCGGTTCGCTTCGTGGTCGGAAACTAAAGACTCGGGTCCGGTCGGTTTCGACGGGAAGGGATGCTGTCTCCATTTATGACCGAGTTTCTCAGCTCAGGTTTACGACTTAATTACTGTAACATCCTCCCGACCCCCACCAACAGTTTGCGACCCCCGGATAAACAGTTCGTTTATTAACCCGGACCGTAAGACTGGAGAGTTGGTGACCAAATAGCCATAAAACTCAGGAGTACGAGAGGATACGCCTTCTCTGTGACTATAAGAACGAAGGACATTTTGAGATCTGTGTGCATTTGTCCATGGCAGCATCTCGGTGATGTTGTGGACAGGTGTACCGATTAAAATATTCTGCATGGCATAATAAATCTTTGTATTCATGATTGTATTAAAACTCTTTGATTGACCTTTGTTTCTAGTCTCATCTATAGGCACCACATAAAAGAACATGGAGAGATACTTTCAAAGGGTCCATTCGGCTCCATGAAAGTGGACCCGTGAAGACCTCTAATCTGAAGTCCTTCATTCTGCAGCGGGAAAGACTCACAAGTGGAAAACAGAAAAGGCAGCTCACTATATGTTTGTAGACTTACATCTAAACAGAACAGTAGCATTAAAGTCCTCTAAGATTTACCATATTTTAAGACCTCTTACGGACCAGATTATTTGGTTTAATTTATTCTGACAAGTAAAGCCTTGAAGGCAGCGGTACTTTCTTTTTCATGTGACAGTAGGTGAGATTTCTGCTACGTTAGCACCACATTCCCAGATCAATGTTACCTTTCAAGGAATTTGAATCCTCTCATTCTGTGTGCAGAACTGGATCAAAAATAAAGATGATTCCTTCTTCACACTGACAGAGGAAGAACAGGAAGGTCGTTCAGACGGACGGGACAGCTGATGAGCAGGAGCAGGAAAAGAGAAAACAGGAAGAAGAAGAAGAAGCGAAGGCCGTTCGTGTGCGACCACATGTGGTGTGTTTATCTTATTTAGCGGGTCTAGACGGCAGACGATGGAGAAACCTGCGCTGAGACTTGTGGGAACACCAGCAGCCCTGAACCTGCCGGAGAGAAGCTCCTCACAGCGGGAGGCTGGCTGGGAGGAGAAGCCACTATGGGACAATGTTGAATTCAAGCCAGACAGAAGCTTGGAAAGAAACCCGACTCATTTCCCTCTGAGTCTGGGAGGAAACGGTTCGGACATCGGAACATGCTGTGAAATTTATGATGAGAGAAGATGAATCAAGAAATAGATGAGAAACTGATTTGTGTAGATTCTCATGCGTAGAAGAGCACAGTAACGTCTGAGCTGTAATAGGTTTTTATTCCATGCTGTGAAGATTGTCATAGAAAATGTTTTACAACATGAGATTTTAACAATCACTCATGATCTTCATAAGTAGACAGAACTGCATGATGTGTTTGTTCCAGCCATCTGCTCTTGGGAGACAGTTTCCCACGAGACTCATAATATGTAAACCAACAACAATCCTGGACACTATTTTCCTTTCATTGTTCTCTGATCGCCCCTGGCTCTTTCTCTCCCGCTTACATCCACTGTCATGTGCTACTTCTGGGTCATTCACCTCAACTGCAGGTTGTTGTCTGACCTCCTGCATGCGGTGAAATTAAATGTCATGTCAGCAGGGCCGTAGCACCAAATTCTGGGCCCCTACAAAGGAGGTCCTGGTGGGCCCCCAACCCCCCCCCCCCCACCCCACCCCCCCCCCCCCCCCCCCATCACCATTACCAACCGATCACCTGACCACCTGCTTGCTGTTATATTGCTGCAATATTAGCCGACTTTATATTCCCTTATTTTAATAACAAGACCATTTGAAAGGGTAGTCTATTATCTGATCTTGCTTTAGGGCTGTTTATGTCCGTTTTAGCAATGATAGCGGAGCTTACGGCAGTTTTGACAATGGGATTTCATCTTGTGTGTTTAAAGTTTAACGTTTGTTACAATTGTACTCACCTTTCTTTGAGAAGAAGTCTGTAAGCAGCTGACTCCCTCATTTTGTTTCTTCTCTCTCTCTTTCCTCTCTTTACGTTTCTGAGAGCCAGATTTATATTTCTTGGGAGGTTGCGACATTATCTCTCCATCCACATACGCTAATAGTAATCAAGCTGCGCCTCACGGTGAGAAACAGCTGTTTTTGGACTTAACGATTTTGCGCATATTCCAAGGGGTGTTCACACAGAGTAGTCCGTCACAACAGACTTAAGGTTTTTGGATTACAACAATATGCCATTTAATATAGGGCCCACCAAGTTTGCATTACGATCAATATCTGTCATGAAATTTAGTTTTGGTATTAAACTAATATATTCAATATATAATTTTTTCCCCCTTAGCTTCCCGTGGGCCCCCCTCTGCCATGGGCCCCCCCAAGGCTGTGTAACTTTTACCCCCTGTCCGACGGCCCTGCATGTCAGTACAACACAAGTACAAGTACATTAAATAGAGCTCAGCTAACTGAAATGACCTACATTGTTGCCTGACACCGTCTTAGATTTAAAAGCAGAGAATTTCAGGATAACAAAAAACATAAAAACACAAAACATTAACAGTACTCATGTCTATATTATAAAATAAAAGCTCCAGCTAATTCCAGAGTTACAACAATGAAGGTCTTTTTAAGTGATTTATTAAAAAAGATCTTCATCTGGAGTTGAGTTGCTCTCAAACGTAAGGATCAATCTCAGGCCCAAACAGACAGGGAGGATCGTGTCAGGAAGGTCATCAGGCATAAAACCTTTGCAAATCAATATTACGGGACACAATGATCCTTACAAAGGGAACAGTGAATTAATGCATTAAAATCTCACACATATTTGACAACAAGCATGCACAGAATCACACACCAGAAGTAGTTTTAGGGTTTCTTTTTTCTCCAGTAAATATATCTGAACATTTCTGCGTCTGTAAAGCATTTTGAATTGCCTTGTGTATGAATTGTGCTCTACAAATAAACTTCCCTTGTCTTTTGACTTGTGTGGGAATGTTTTATATTCCTCTCTGAAAGGTTTCATCCTTGAAGAAGATATTTGGAAATAAAATGTTTTTTTTTTAATGTTTTTTTTTCTCCACTTGACTTTAGCTTTTACACTTCCATCGAGACATCTAAGAGCTTAATAACAGATCAATGAACTCACATGGTTTTATTGTTCCTGCTGACAGTACCACAGACAGCCACAAGATGGGGATAGACAACAACAGTTTTTCAGCAGTGTTTTCTGGACTTCATTTATAATACAGAGTTGTAATAAAGCTGCTCTTTATGGCCTCAAGATTATAGATGTATGTCTTTTTATTTTTTTCCTGGCCACATTTCAAGTTGTGCTTTGGTCTCTCTTTAAGATGTTTGGAAACCTTTGTCTTTATGTAAGAGGAAAAACAATCTAAAGGTCTCTCAGACTTTTTTTTTGTACCAAACAGTTAAAAACAAAGGAAAGGACCAACAATATCAACATTTCTGCTAAAATTCTTTATGCACAGTTCTTTCTTTTGTTCATTTGCAGTGATGAATGATGCCCATTTACAGTCTGTCAGATAAGATTTATTGCTCTGGTCTTACGGAGGCACCTTCTGACCCATCTTCTCTCCCATGTGCCTCATGAGCAGGGATTTAGGATTTTACATGTTAAGCTCCAGTTTCCTGATATTGACATGGTGGATGTCACGCTACCAACAAGAGAATAAGAAAGCTCGCCCTCAGGAAACTGTAAGGGCTGGAATACACCAAGCACAGCAGGAGAAACGCTGATTCCTCCTCAAGCTGCCGGTGCTCAAGCAGAAATATAACACTTAAACACACCTCAGAAGGTAAAACTCAGCCGTCAACGACGACATGATACAAGCGTAACTGAATCATTATTTTATTTCATTCATGTTGTCATTGTGACTTTTTTCTTAGCAACCTGCATTTAATTTAAACGAACACATCTTATATATAGTTTTTGTGCTTTTAATAAGAATGACACACCAGGTTTGGTTTCTACATGATGCTAGCAGAGTCCAACAGAGTCTACAGGGTTAAACCCCAAAGAGACAAGAAGTTCCTGAAGGATGATATTCAAGTATAAAAGGCTTCCAAGTTCTACGAATCAGGACAAAATAGTCATAATAACAATAACAATAAATTATCTTGTCCTTACCAGGTCTTCAATTTTGGTAAATTCAACCTTAGATGAAAAACAACAAATGACTCAATATTTATTTAGTATACAGTACACGTTGACAGCTAAGCCAGGCGTCATGTGTCTGCTCCTTGGTATTAACAGATACCTGAATGCTCCAGACAAACGTTTCTGGCAGTCAGTTCATTAAGTGCATCTGATGTGGCTGCTACTAGTCCTTTTAACTCCCATGAAACAAGTAACGGTGTCCTAAAGTTTTCCCACAAACTGCTTCTGCATTTTGGATTAGTTTTTGTTAAATAAATGATGAAAAGGTCATTAAAAGGAACAGGTGCTTTTTTTAAATGTCTTGAAAACCTCAGGACAGACAGAGGATGTATTGTCATGTCCACATGGTTAATCTTGCGTATCATTCCCTCCTGATCAGCGGCGCACTAGTGCAGATCTGTACAGAGAATGCAGTATCTTTCTCACACGTTTCTCGTCGGTAAAATATGTGAGAAATGAGGCCTTCGCTTCCCGCTGTAGTGAATACAAGGCAGTGGGAAAATGAGCCGCATTTGCATGTCATGCTCTCTTGAAAGCTTTAAGTGCTTTAATTTCCTGGTCCCGTGCACCCTGAGAATTGTGCGCTGCTAATTGTTTCTTTAGTGTGTATTAAAAGCGTAGCTGCTGGATGCGTGCTCCAATAACAGCTTCATTATACACTGGTTCTTTTGGTGCACTCCGTTTGGTTTACAAAGCACTGTTTGCCAACAAAGGTTGCCTTGAGGCAGCAGGAATGCTATGAATAACTGATTAAAGGGCCATGTTTGCTCTCAGGTTGTACAGCTGCCTCTGTACTGTCAGCGCCGAGCCGCTTCTGAGTGAAACAAAAGCGGAGAAATGACCATGCCCCCAATGACCCCCCCTGCTGCACCCCTCTTTCTTTTTTTTTAAATTCTAAGCAACTCTCCCAGTTACTAACAACTTGACCTGATGAACATTTTGATGAACAACAGCTACAACAATGTGAAAACCATGTTTATATTTCTGTGCACATTAATCAAATCTTTTTGAGATCTAATCTTTGAAGTTTTAACTTGTATTTCTTGTACATTTGAATTTATTTATTGGTTGTCCATAAACATAGAGAACGCTATGAAGCAGTGCCAAAGCGTGCAGTTTTCCGCTCCCGTGCTTCTTCCAGAGCATGTGGGTTTGGTATCTGCATCAGTAACTTGTAAATATAAAATATGGTTAAATGCAGGAAGAATTCAGGTGGACTGGTTGTGTTACGAGTGATTGATGCTTCAGCGTCACAGGTATGTCTGCCGTAGCAGGAGACCCTGTGTTGTAACTTTCTAAGCCTAATTTATGGGTTGATGTAGTGCTAAAAGGCATGTAGTCTATGAAAAGAGTCATGACACATTTAAAATTGGTGTGAGTGTCACCTCTTTGTCAGTACAGCAACACTGTAGCCTGCAGGTCTGAGCTTCCTTTCTTTACGTCCTACAGGTAGATCAGCCATAGCAACGGAGCAGATAAAACACATCTTACGTCGGTTGAAACTGAGCAACAGTAACTTTCAGTCACGTTGAACCGATCTACTTTTACGATCTACTTGAAAATGATGAAGTAGTAGTAGGTGGAAATGTTGAACCAAATATGATCCTCCCAAGCGGACCAATCACATTTGTTGCGGACCACGTCAGTCAGACGATGGAGGATGTTTTACGTTGTTAATTTAGCTCCAATTCACTTAATATTACCCTTTATTTGCTCCATTGCCATGTCTGAGATACATATAGGAAGTAAACAAAAACAAAGTCTGAACCACAGAAGACAAGGCTGCAGAAAAGAAACACACTGCCACCTTGTGTCTGGTGGTGTAATTACAAGCGATAAAAATCACCATATGCACAGCTACTATGTGGTTAAATAAAACTAGGGCTGTCAAAATTAACGCGTGATTAACGAAAAATAATTTTAACGCAACTAATTTTTTTAACGCGCGATTAACGCGTTGCCATTGATGTACAATAGTAGAGAGGAGGGTAGGTTTGATGAGCCTCAGGGCCCCGCCATAGTTGTAGTCCTGTCAAAACAGGAAGTCATTCGACGTCCATGCCGCAGACAGACAGACGTAAACAATCCTCTGTTAGCAGTGAAAAAAAATGGATACAAAAGATACTATTTTGAATGGTAAGTTCAACTTCAAAACCTTGCCTGATGGCTAACTCCACAAGATAAATGTTGTTTGTGTTTACTGTCGATGTGAATTTAGTTACCACCGGAGTCCGACTACTGAAATATCACTTGTGTTGGCTAATTAGAGCGCTGATGCAGAGAGAGCCCCCCCCCCCCGGTGTTTGAAGCAAACCAGGAAAATATTTTGTATGAAGAACATAAGAGAAAATATTGAGTATATATATATATAATATATAATGGATTTGGCATTGTAGCAATAAATAAACATGCATTTGTTTTGCATAAGGCAAGCATTTGTGTACTCTCATATTAGGCAAGGCAACTTTATTTGCAACTTTATTTGCAATTCAATTCAAAGTGCTTTACAGATACATAAAGTCACAAGAAGGCAAACAGAATAATTCCATACAAGCATAAAAATAATCAATAATAAATAAAATTAATTAATAAAAAATTAATTAATTAATAAAATGAAGAGTGCAGATAAAATCCTTCCAGTCATCATCTTCACATCTAAACAGAACTGTTTTCAGTCTGGATCTGAACATTGTCAGAGTTCAGGTCTGTCTCACATCTTCTAGAAGACTGGTCCAGATTTTAGGAGCATAAAACTGAAATGCAGCTTCACCTTGTTTAGTCCTGACTCTGGACACCAGCAGGAGACCACTACCTGAGGTTCTCAGAGTCCAGGTTGGTTCATATGGATCTAACATGTCAGAGATGGACTTTGGAGCCATGAAGAGACTTGAACACAAGTAGAGATGTTTTAAAGTCTATTCTCTGAGTGACAGGAAGCCAGAGACCTCAGGACTGGACTAATATGGTCGTATTTACTGGTTCTAGTCAGGACTCGTATTAATAAGAGTAATACAACTTGAAAAAGATCTGTATAAGGTAGATTTAGAACACATAAAAATATGCAATTAATTTGCGATTAATCATGATTAACTATTGACAGTCATGCGATTAATCTGATTAATTTTTTTGAGAAATTGACAGCCCTAAATAAAACTAAAATACAAATCAAAATGTGGCCTATGTACAAACATTTCTGGGCTTAAATTTAAATGTTTGCTTACATTATGTACAGTGCAAGCTGCATGTTGACAGCTGGAGAAATGTGTGTGTTTCTGTGTGCTTCTACAGCTGAGATGATGAAAACTGTATGATTTAACGTTTGGTTAAGTTTGTGTGGGAGGCTGTGAGCGGACACGCTTGCCAGAGCGCCCTGAATCCATGTAACCTCTCACTGTTGGCCTTCCACCTTTGGCAGAACATTTACACCGAATATCTGTTTCTACCTTTTCAGGTCAGCGACTTCACAAAGGCTCGTTATCGTATTCACTCTTCGCTACAGAAAATTAGAGAAAAGACCTCGGGCGAGGGATGCGATCGTGGGCCTTAACGCTCCCACTGAACCCGCCGATCGTTAAAACGGCCATGCTGTAAAACGCGGCATAAACAATCATTACCTCGAGCGGTGATTGAGTCATAACTTTCAGAGGGATTTGGGGGGTATTAGGGGGAAGTTTGACATATTTAAAGTCAATCCCTGGTAACAGTGAAAAACAAATCAAATTTATAAACTTTCTGCTGCGTACACACACACATATGCACACACACACATTTCTGAATGTTCACCATCAAGACCCAGCATGCACTGATGTACACAGCAATTTAATAAGGTCGCTGCAGGCAGCAGCTTAGTTGAAAGTGAGAACTCTGATCTGAGAAAAAGTTCCTTGTCCTGTTAGATGTGCTGCATTAGGGAGAACTGGGGGATGCATGTTGAAATTTGAAACTTGAGGTGATAAATCATACAGCCATCTTTACAGTGCAGTCGTAGGAGGACTCAGAGTCTTTATTCCTAAACTTGTTTTTACCTAGGCGGAAGGAAGGGGTACACCTGTAGACCAGCACCTGTACACACTCACAGGTAAATGAAGGAACCTGGCGTGCATGGTTTTGGACTGTGGCAGGAAGGCGGAGGAAACCCACTAAAGCATGGGCAGAACTTCACCTTCGTACATCAAACACCTTACATGAATGTTACACCAGCGTGTGTGAAATATATTTGATGCATGGATCATTTCATATCAATGAAGTCATTTCAATATGCAAAACATAACAGTCTTAAGTTTCTTTTCTTTTCTCTTCATAAAAAAGCAAGCTGAACAAACTTTGGCTTTATGAAAGACTTTGCTGGAGCCCACCACCCACGATGACGTATTTAAGAAACATTTTATTTCTGCCTAATCGAAAGGCACCGAGCCGAGACGACAGTGCTGTTAAAACTGTTGCAAAATTCTTACTGGAGCTCTGAAAGTCAAATTTAGAGGTAAACCTATCCAGAAAATTCTTCAAAGGCTGACACTGCTTTCTAAGGTTTTAATGAAATATCAGTGACATGTTGTCAATGTTCATAGGTTGCAAGATTGATTCGGTGATTGATGATCTGTTATCCCCCTCCAGCTTTTTCTTGTTGTTTTGTCATTCAGGCTGTATAGACTCAGTATTCCACCCAGTCCTTGGTAAAAGCCATGATTATCTCACATTGATTACTGAAACGCTCTCAGCAGGTCTCCCATCATACGCAGGGGAACCCCCACAAGTGTTGCTGGTCTATAAATTGACAGTCAGGTCTGCGTCCAGCTGCTAACATTCAGTCATACAGGCTTATGCTCCTTCTCATGCATTTCATTTTCCATCCAAAACACTAAAGCTGGCTGTTCATGCCTAAAGTGAAATTTCTCTGAAGATTAACATATATTATTGATATATATATATATATATATATATATATATATATATATATATATATATATATATAGATATATATATATATATATACAGTCATGGAAAAAATTTATTAGACCACACCATTTTTTTCTTCACTTTCTTGTTCATTTTAATACCTGGTACCACTAAACGTCATCATGTGACTAAAACAGACAGAAAAGAAAACACTGAATGCATAAAAGCAGTGTTTTTGGCAGTACAACGCCATAGCTATTGGTGTTTACATTAAGTGATTTAGGTTATAATCAAGAAAAACCATGGAACTTAATGGTAAGATATCAGCTCTTAAATTTTAAAAACTCTTACATGAGCAATCTTTGTGGTTATCGTTATGTTTGTCCAAACAAATGTACCTTTAGTTGTACCAGGCATTAAAACGAACAAGAAACTGAAGAAAACAAGGGTGGTCTAATCATTTTTTCCATGACTGTATATGAAACACTTTGAAAAAGACATCTACAGAGGCAGATCACTAGTGATTAATTACTGTAGAAAAAGTAAAAGTAAGTGATGTCAGTGATGATCATGACTGGAGAGGCAGCTTTTAAAAGAGGTCCATATGGGGCAACAGTCGTCAGCGGGTCAGAGCTGCAGGAAGAGCTGCTGACCTGCAGGATGTGCACCACAGGAATGGGTCACTGGTCAGCGTACTGGACTCTTGCAGGCAGCTCCACCAGTTATCACTGGAGGAAAGCACCGGGTGGATTCTGTCTCAAACCGTTTTGCTTTGTGGGCATGAAAGATGGACACACTTTGATATCTGCGCTTCCATATGGGGCAACAGCCGGTGGACCAGTCCTGCAGCTCTTGTGACCAGTTTGGATATAGGATGGGGAATGGAAGAGACAGATGACTGAAGCAGCCAGCTGGCGGGAAAGGAAGAGGAGGGCAGGGGTTCTGGAGTACCATGTTTAGTGAAAATAAGAGTGAATGTTGGCTACTGTTATTTCAGTGTTACTTGTTGGATGAATCAGGTAGAAGATTACTGGCTGCAGAGCACTTGAGGCGTCACTTCTGACACCATGTTGGATGTTCACCATATGATCCTCATCTGTGCTGGAAAAACTGATTGTCTCTGTTTTAGCCTCTAAAAGACTAAGGATTCTGAGTAAATCACAAAACTTAGTGATGGCTGGATTTCAATGAATTTATTCTATATTTGCATGCAAAAGGGCTCAGATCTGCACCTCAGCAGGCGATTACAAGAAATGACAACTTGACAGTTAAATGACAGTCAGCTTTAACAGAAACGTCCAAGACCAAACATTGAGATAGGACTCCTGCCCGGCGCCCATGATGGCGTCACACAGGAGAAACCCAGGTAAAGAGGAGGTGTTATCAGAAATGATGCTCTGGACAAACAGGTCCCTGTGACATAACAGTATCCACAAAAATAGAGGACATCTGGCACCACTATAACATGGTTTACATGCATAGATAAATGGAATTGATCACCATTTAAAAGCTTTAATGAAGCTTCAATTAGTGCGTTTACATGGGAAGTTTAATTCAGAATTAAAATTAAATCCGATTTAAAATGATTAAAAGTTACCATGTAAACACCTAATTCCGAATGAAAATGTCCATTCCAAATTAAACTTAATTCCGAAGTAAGTGGCTGGTTTATTCTGATTTTAAATCCAAATAAAATGATTCCACGGTCATGTATTCACTCATTCCTCTTTAAATTAATTCCGGTCTTTCTGCGCATGCTAGTTCTCTTGCCCGTCTGTCGTCATGACGCTTATATTCCGCGCTGGGCTTGTTTTCGAAAGAAAATCATCGACATGATGTTGTCGTGCTGCTGCTTCAAAAATGAAATCAAAACAAATCCAAAAAGGATGCTAATAATGTCGTCCTCCATGTTGCTGCTAATCGAGTAAGTTTGTTTTCTTCCGGTAGACGTAGATACGTAAAGACGTCCGCCCCCCCCCATCCAATCAGAACCCTTCCCAACCCCCAGACCTTAAGCTGAACTGGATAAAGCCGATCAAACGTGTTTTCCATGTAAACCTCAATTCGGAATTACTATTTCCATGTAAAATCGAAGGAAAATAGTTTAATTCTGAATTATTTTATTTGGAATAATTAATTCCGAATTAAGTCCCTTTGGACAAAAAAGGCCCCGCCCACATCTGTGGTCTACAGTCAGGTGTATTTGGAGATGGCTACTACAGAAGAAGTTATTAGGCATTATTTTCATTATTTTACTCCAAATACACCTGACTGTAGACCACAGATGTGGGCGGGGCCCTTCCTCACCTTTTAAACAGACTGACGCGCTTTCGTCCAATCAGCAATGATCCTTGTCATAGCAGGTACCTACCCTTTCCGTTAGAAGTTAATGTCGTTGTGTTTTCCTTTTTGTCGTTGTGTTTTTGTTAATGTCGTTGTGTTTTTGTTAATGTCGTTGTGTTTTTTTTTTATGTCGTTGTGTTTTCCTTTTTGTCGTTGTGTTTTTGTTAATGTCGTTGTGTTTTTTTTTTATGTCGTTGTGTTTTCCTTTTTGTCGTTGTATTTTTGTTAATGTCGTGTTTTTGTTAATTTCGTTGTGTTTTCCTTTTTGTTTGTGTCGTTTGGCCTTCAGGGCCACCGTAATTATATATCCCCCAGAGATATTCCCAAGTTAGTCTATTTTCTCTGTGTGAGGATGTAATCTAGCCTGGCCAGCCATCTTAGTTATATTCCCATCTCCAGACAAAGAATTGTTCTGGTTCCTCTGGACTGGACTTTGATTTCCAGGGTTTGGTACCAGCACTAGACAGGCTTGCAACAAATCAGAGAAAGGAAGCACGTGACAGTAGCCATGTCAGCTGCTTTGAACAGTGTATTATTCTTTTGGATGCTCCATTATGAGTTATTGAAAAGAAATATGTTTGAGGAAAAAAAAAGGCCCGCTGGAAACAAATGTCAGAAACATCAGCAATCCAGTTTTTTTTTCTTTTCAATCTTTCAAGTCTTTTGTTCTAAATCAATGTTCAGTTTATAACATACTAAAACCATCTGCGCTGGTGCACGGCCCTGTCGTGCACAGGCAGCAGGGAGATGATGTCACGTCTCGAGCTGTGAGAGTGTGTCGTTTTGCCTCCATGCTGTGCGCTCAAAGAAAAAAAAAAAAGAGGTAGAGGGATTCAGCTGAGCAACAAAATGACCACTCATTCACTCCAATCAGGGCGGAAAATTGAGAGACAAGAGACCCCCTCCCTGCTGGACTTTCACTGAAAACACATGCACCCACGCACGCACACACGCACGCACACACACACACGGGCACGCAGTGATGATGACTGGCTTCCTGTGGCCCTGGCAACAGTTGAAAGTGGTCGGTGGGATCAGAGGAACCAAGTTAAGCTTCTATTGTAACAGATGACTGGAGGAGCGGCGTCACCGCTGTGATGCTCCGCTGCAGGGGGGGGCGGGGCTTGGGGGGCGGGGCTTGTTCCAGCATGAGCTCATGTGCGTGGTGGCGGCTTTTCTTGTCGTTGTTTACCGCTGCTGGTGTTTGGTGGCGCAGATCAGAACACACACAGTCAGAAAGCGGTACTGTCAAGTTCACCTGCAGAAATGAAAGGCTGCTTTTGTCCACAGATTTAACGCTACTGTCAAACAAAGTATTTCAATCTAACACTTTTGTCCATTTGTTGAATATGATTTATCATAAACTGTCTAAACTGTCTATAACAGTGGTTCTCAAACTTTTAATACTGCGTACCACCTGAGAAATTGTTCAGCTCTCTGAGTACCACCATGATGACCAATTTTAAAATATAGCCATATATGCCTTCAATAATTAGCTTTAACCCTTGTGTGGTGTTAGGATTTTCTGCATTCTCGGGGTGTTAAGGGGTCCTTTGGACCCCTTGGGGTTTCATACCATAACTCAGCCCCTGTGCAGGCTAGAGACATTCTGTTTTCACCGGAGGAAACTTGAGGATGCCCTTTAGGTCACTGACCTACCACTAGGTTTCTCCAACCTGAGGGGGCGGAGCCTATTCGAAACACTTTTTTCCACACCACCAGCCCCACTTCTCAGCCTCTGTGTGGGCTAGAGACACACTGTCTTCACTGGAGGGTTACTGGTGGGTAGCTGTGACATCACTGACCCTCCCTATGATTACCTCGACCTCTGGGGGCGGAGTTTCGCCATCATGCACGCCACAACTCCCACTTCTCAGCCTCTGTGTGGGCTAGAGACACACTGTCTTCACTGGAGGGTTACTGGTGGGTAGCTGTGACATCACTGACCCTCCCTATGATGACCTCGACCTTTGGGGGCGGAGTTTCACCATCACGCACGCCACGAATCCCACTTCTCAGCCTCTGTGTGGGCTAGAGACACACTGTCTTCACTGGAGGGTTACTGGTGCATTGCTGTGATGTCACTGACCTTCCCTGTACTGACTGTCACCTTGGGGGGCGGAGTTTTGCTAACATGCATGCGACGAATCCCACAACTTAGCCCTTGTGAGGGCCAAAGACACACTGTCTTCACCAGAGTGTTGCTTGTGGGTGGTTTCTGACCAGTCCCCAATCTACATTGGTCCAAGGGGGTGGAGTCTGACCTCCATGCCACTATTGATACTATTATTAGACCATATCAGGTGCCATGTACCTTGACTTCTTCTATATTATCTATAAATACATCACATACAGTAAAACAGTTATGATCAATACTGCAGTCAACTTGCTTATAAATAAAGGAAAGCAGGCCTTCAGTACTATTGATATTTATTGCATGGAATTGATTTCACACAGGGGCTTGATTGTGGGATTTGTGTTGCGGGTGGTGTGGTAGCGAAACCCCGCCCCCTTTGATCAAGGGTGGTTGTGGGACACTAAGGTGCACTCAGGGCTGTCCCTGTTGACCCCCTGGTGCATGCATCATGTCTCTAGCACACACAGGGGCTGGGATGTAGTATTCCTGTTGCATAATGGCGTGGTAGCGAAGCCCCGCCCCCTTGGGTCAAGTTTGATTGGGAAAAATATATCCCCCATTCCACCCCCTGTTCAGGTATTCTAGTCTCTGGTAGAAGGAAGGCAAGTAACGGTATGCAACAATCTATATGGTCCTATTCCAATGTTCACACTAAAGCTGTAGAGCAGACTACTGCCCTATTGTTTTACATTGGGGTCCTTTGGACCCAAACACCCTGAGTGTGATGTAAATGTGAAGGGGGGGTGTAGAGTGGGAGCTCCCCCCAAAAAAGTTATCCTCCATGCCCCTCACATAAAATAAGCCAAGGACAATGAGTTTCAAGTTGAAAAAAGTATTACTTGTATGATTTTTATTTTAGTAAAGATTGAAAATGGGTCTAAAAGACCCTAACATCACACAAGGGTTAAACACACAGAGATGTTTATTCCTTATTGTGGTTATTTCTTACCTGAATTGTTACTTTTCTGAATCAGACCTTTACAACTCTGTCCAACAATTCTCACATACTCATACTCTCATACAGAACAAAATAAACACACTCAAAAGTTGTTTCATCTGCGCTGCAACTGAATATGCAACAAATATTTTTTTAAGACACAATTTTAATTATCTCAAGCTACACATTTCATTTGAAACGTTGTATTTCTAATGTATTGTATGTTTCCTGATTTTTTCTTTTAAGTGAAAATGTGGAAACAATGTGGAAAGTCGTGTACCACCAGAGAGCGCTCACGTACCACTGGTGGTACGCGTACCACAGTTTGCGCACCACTGGTCTATAAATTGATGCGTCTCTTAACTAGAAAAGAAATTCTTTTTGTGGCTTCCATACAATCAGATTATAGTTTATATACTGGCATCCTGCATATCAAGTCGATATCCAGGATACCCAGCGTTGGACGACATAATAGACTTTATCAACTTCTTCTCATTCTCAGCCCACAAAGCCTTTTTTGTGCAGACAAAAGAAAGAAATGCATTACAGATCAAACGATAGCAGTTTTTTGGTTCCACTGATGAAGATCACTGAATGAGTGATGAAATGACAGCAGAGTGTTGGAATCTCACCACTGAGGTGTTTCCCTTTCTAACAGATTTGGCTCATCGTCCAGTAAGATGAAGGGTCGCGGCATTTCTCACGACAGTAAACCAATATCCCTGGAACTGCTCTAAAGGAAGTGAACATGTCCTTCAGACTGTGGCTGTTTGCTTCTTCATCAGGCTCGAATCAAAAGAAGATTCCTCAGTTTACAGAGTGATGCTGTTCTTTGGCTCAGTCCTTCTAAAGTTTGTCCCTGAGGCAGCTTCCCTTCAGAGCTGTAGAAGGGATCCTTTAACAGCAACGGTGACTGTGAGAGAATCACGAGATACATCTTGACTGGATTCACAGCTTCCTTCTCACAACAGGTTCCCCCTGTATCCATTCACACCTGTCTCTCTGCTGTGGAGTAAATGCAGTATGGTGACAACATGCAGAAGGCCATAAGGTACAGATAAGTCACGCCCATACAAATGTTTCCTTGACTAACTGTAAAATAACTTATCTATTGTTTATTAGAAAAGATTTTCATATTTTTTGGTCACGTATACACCTTTTCGACTTGAAAATTGTGGACATGCGCCCCCTAGTGGCCCCGCCATAACTGGAGTGTGCGGTGCTCCACCAACTAACCCAAACACAGCAGCGTGGAGCATCTGTTACTGATAACGCAGACATGTCTTGGATTGATGATGTTAGGCAGTGGCCTCCAGTTACAGATGAAGGTAGTTTATCGCTGTTTTTAATGATTGGTTATGGAAATAGCATGATCTATTCCCATAATCAAACACTAAAAACTGTGGAAACGCTGCAACGCTGGCTATAACTAACGTCAACAAACCATAAAGATTATGCTACTGTAACGTTAACGCTAGCGGTAAATTAGGCTATGTGTTAATGTCATATTTAATTTATTTTATCATTCTCCTAAGTCATTCATTCATTCATTCATTCATTTATAGGCTTGTGCTAGTGCCGAGGGCTACAGCAACACCCTGGTAGCCTCATACTGCTGTTCTTTCGGCCAGAATCGTCCGGGACTCTCAGCGAGACTATGAATAGTACGAGATTAAATGTTAACGAAAACTCACCCGGCTGTATTCATTTGGAACAAAGTCCTTTCTGTTGATATTTTTCACCCACGTCTTCCTAACTTCTTGTTCTGCAAACAAGGCAGTCTTCGTGCAGTAAAGGCTTGTGTATTTCACATACTTTCTTCTTCCATTGTTGAATTTTCACGCCATTGTTGGCACAGTTATGACGGAACATGTATTCCCCACTCGACCGACTCGACATTATAAAAATATATATTTGTAGAAAGAGAAAAACACTGGTTAATCTGCGAGCCGGTGAAAGTGTCGCTCTGTAGCACAACCCCGCAGTGGCGGACGGGTTACTTCTGGGGGGCTGGCCCGAAAAGGTCTATACTTATTTTGCTCCAGTCTCCTGTATTCAGTTCATTAAAGGTTGTAGAGATGATGCCTGGAAGATTTTGAATATTCATCTTGAATGTATAAAACCAAAACGCCCAAAGTTTGGTGGTGTCACTGGTGGTGTCACTGCGTGTTTTAGATGTTTCCTGCTGATTCAAATGAACGGGTTTGTGCAGGTCAGCGCCTCTGCACTACTGGATTACAGAAACATTTGCAAGCAATAATTTCAGCGCTGCTCCCAGCTTAAATATATTTTATGTTACTCCTTTAGTATAATGAGATGTGGTTTAAGTTATAAGACAGGCCTTCTTGTTTTACGTATGTCATAATATCCTAACAGCTGTAAGTCCTTGTCTTTGTTATTGTTGTGTGAAAACTGCATTTTGGGGTCAGCATGGCCTTATTATGCTGATTCATAAGTCTGTGACTCGCTCTGGTTATCAAATGACTGTCAAACGTTTTGACACGTAGGTGTCTGAAGAACTTATCTCAAGGTCCTCATGTTGTTCATGTGATGGTTTAAAAACGACTATTTCCTACTGACCATTTGTCATTTCCGAGCATCCTTAATTCTGTGATGTGAGTCAATGACCTCTCTGATCTTTTATACAACTTGGAGAATAAATCCACTTTGCTCCTCTGTTGTGGTCAGTGTAATTGTTAACTGCTGATTGATTGTCTCACCAGAACACTGTATATATTACTGCTAAAGTAAGATATGCTAAATTCTTACATATGAGTTATCTTCCCTTTTATAAGAAATAACTACAGCTATCAGAAAAATATGAGAAACCAAAAATGTCAGTAGGGAAGCTGTTTTCAGCAACAACAACAAAAAAGATCAGCTGTCTATTTAGTACTCTACCTTCAAATGAGCTCAAAGATGTCATCAGTAATAACCTGCTGGAACGTTTAGCAGTAGTAGCTGTTTATAATAGCATCTAACATTTATCTGAAAGCCAGACACCCAAACCCAGATGAGTCATTGCCTGTCTGGAGCACGTAAATAAGTCAGCTTCCTAACATGCTCATCCTACGTGATGTTAGATCATGTCACTGTTGTGTTTTGCAGCTTATAAACTCAGGTTTAGAGGAAGCATTTGACTCTTCTGTAAAATGTGCTTATTTTCTCCTTTCTTTGCAGAAATAAAGGCATATTCCATCAATAATTCAGATCACCGTAGGCTAAAAAATAATCTATCATGAACCTTTTTGTGACTGTGCTTCAGGAACTAATTCAAATGCATCAACACAGTGTCACAATCGCACATGTTCTTGGGGAGCATGTCAGGTTTCGAGAAGGGAACTTCTGAGATCTGACAGCAAACATCTGACAGTATAAAACATTGTCTTGTACATCACAGCCAGTTCTGCACAAGAAGAATGTTTTTTTCTATAAAGCAGCTTCCTCAAAGATTATAGCTTCTTTTCCTCTGTCTGATGTCTCTTTATTGCGAGACGAATAATGCGCCATTGTCTTGGAGATGGTTAAATTACTTTCATTAGTCAACCCTATCAGGGATTATGAAAAAAAAAAAAAGTGTAGCTGCCTTGGCTACAGTGTGCATGAATGAGCTTCAGTTCTCCGTCTCTTTGATACTGATATTAAATCACTTAAATCCCAGGCCTTTGGAGACATGAAACCTCCCACTTGTAGTAAAACTGTAAATCCTCAATGGTGCAGTCCTACTGTGGCTCACTGAGCATCCCCCCCCGAATCCCCCTTAACTCAACCGGCAGACTAATGGCAGGATGTAAAAAGGTCAATGAAGTGAAATGACAGAGCGATGTTAATTTAGAGCTCATTTGCTAACTTTTCACTTCCAGTTGCCACAGTGCAAAGCATCGCATTCATTCATGGAAAACAAAGATGCATCTCTTCTCTGATGAGTAGATCTGTCCTGCCTTAATCATATCAGATACGTTTAAGAATCTCCGTCCGATGATGGTGGAAATCACTCATTAAAAGTTGTGAGTAATGAGCATTAAAGGGATTTTTTTTGAACGATCATAGCTAAAAGTGGATATTGAGTTCAGCTCAATATTATTTTAGGAATACCTGAAGAGAAATTACATATGATATGTGCCTGTTAGGACAAAAATCACCTTTTCTCTGCATGAGAGGATAAATTTAATGAGGACTGAATCAAAAATTCAAACATAAAAAAACTGTCTGTGATGGAGGCTTAGTAATAAACTATAACTGGTTTCTTCTGGGTGTAATCGCAAAGTGTACGTCTGTTAGAACGCAGTCTATAGTGTTCCCCCAAGACTTTGTCCAAATAAGCTCACAGAGTCAATCTGTCCATTTATGGAGCTTTAATGATGCTCAACAGTCGAGTTTCTGTACATGCATGAGGGTTTGGGTGTGTGTGTGTGGTTCTGTAAATAAACAGAGAACAACTATTACTAAAATCACCACACTTATCTTATAACACACAATCTGGAAATATAATCACCATAAATATAAATAAACTATGGCACGGTGCTATCATGACACTGACAGTAGGAAATCAACAGCAATATCCCTTTAACCCGTCAGCATTAACATCCGGCGGCCATTAGAGGCATTATGTTAATCACACACATAGCCACCACAGACTGAGTTAACTTAAACATCGCCATAAGCAAGAAGATGCAGATGGACATGCATACAACACAACAGAGCAACTTACTTATCTATGGACGCACACAAGTTTACTCCAACAACACATACAATGTCTGTGGCAACACAACTTTTCTTTCTCTCTCCTCTCGTCGGACTTCTCTGTCTTCTTCTCCCCTTCTCTCGCATAGAGCGCAGCTCTCGGCTCCGTGCGGTGCAACAGCGACACTAGTGGCTGACGCTGCAATAACATGCTCAGTCTTCAGAACACCGTCACTTTGCTCATTTGTGGTCACCCACATCTGAGTTGGTCATATTTGCAGGGTCGTGTCCCAGATTAGAGGAAAGTTACTGAGCATCCTCATCTTTATCACCCTCCCAGTTTCCCATCATGCTACATTTTTGTGCTTCTGAAGTGGGTAGCTCAAAGTTCTAGGATAGATCTAAAAGAAAAAAAAGACCACCCTGAGGGAGAGAAGAAGATGAGTCAAGTGGTTAACTTCACCCCCTCCCAAAAAAAAACAAAAAAAAAAACACAGTCGTTATTAATAAATCTGTAAAAACACGTTGAAAAAGCAGCTGTTGTCCTGCAACACTGGGACGTTTTCACCAAAACCTGTCACAGACATTTCATTAAGGCCTCTAAAGTGTTGTCAATTTGTGAAAAAGGTGAAATTATGTTCCTTTTAGATAAAAATGTACCTTCAATTTTGTCAAAAAAAAAAAAAATCAACCTGTGATGTTAAATGGCTTGAGTTATGGAACAGTCACATGACTGTGAGAACATGCAGCAGGTAACAAAAGGTTTGAATTGTTCTGAGACAACATGGAAAGGTTTTTGTCTTGAATATGGCCAGCTACTGAGTTTATATGTGCAGTAAAACAGTTCCATTAATGTGATAGAACAGGGGTCAACTTCCTGCCTTTCTTCAACATTTAAAAGCACCTGATTCAAGCAGGTGTTTGACAGTAATAGACATCACTCCACAACATAATTCATGTTTCTATACGAACCAACGAGCACCACGAAACTCAGTGTTTCCACATAACGGTGGCTCTTCCAGAAGAAAGAGCTTTTTTAAAATTTTATTTTAAGCCAATCTTTTCAGCAAATCATAATTGTTTTTTTTGGCACTAGTGGCCTTTATTGGACAGTGGGTGCGTTTACTTGGGAAGTTTAATTCCTCTTTAATTCAGAATCAAAGTTAAAGCCGAATAAAAGTTACCATGTAAACACTTAATTCCATATGAAAATGTCAATTCCGAATTAACTTAATTCTGAAGTAAGTGGCTGGTTTATTCCCGTTTTAATTCCGCTTTAAGTAATTCCGCGGTCATGTATACACTCACTCCTCTTTAAATTAATTCCCGTCTTTCTGCGCATGCTAGTTCTCTTGGCCGTCTGTCACGATGACGCTTATATTCCGGCAGCACGCAGTAAACGGTGTTCAAGAGCAGAGACGATTTATTTAATAAATAGCTTTGAGGAACTGGAAATAATTAAAAGAACAGATGGCAGGAAACATAAAAATTGTGAGCTTTTCAAAGTTGTAGCGGCCAGATTAAATGAAGGAGGTTTCACAGATAGAGACGCCACCCAGGTCAAAAATAAGTGAAATGTTGTTGCTAACCAGTTAGCTAAGTTTGTTTTCTTCCGGTAGATGTAAAGACGTCCGCCCCCCCCCCATCCAATCAGAACCCTTCCCAACCCCCAGACCTAAAGCGGAGTTGGATAAAGCCGAACTAACGTGTTTTCCATGTAAACTTGAAGGAAAATAGTTTAATTTGGAATTATTTAATTCCTAATTATTAATTCCGAATTAAAAAACATCATGTAACCGCAGCCAGTGAAGGAGAGACAGGTAAACAGGGAGAACGGGGAAGACACGAGGCAAAGAGTCACATGGGCCGGGAGTCGAACCCCCGACCACGAGGACTGTAGCCTCTGTATTTGGTGCCACCAGACGGCCAAAATCATAATCTTTTCAGTCATTGTTGGTGCCTAAACCTAATTAGTTCTGTTGCCTATCTACCCAAACGCTAAGGGACAAATAATGTTTCAACCAAAAAACTCAGTTTCCTACATGCTGGTCCTTCTCTTCTCTCCAGTTCTGCTGTCGCCTCCTCACTGAGACTGTCCACAGTAAATGCTAACTGTACTCCTAATCACGCTCATTGTCTTTAATATCTGTCAAAATCCACAGTTATCTTTTGAATTCCATTCATTTAAACAAGCCCTTAGTGTTTTGCAATTAAATACATCCTCTTTTTTTTCCCGAGCACTACTTGATGATTCCTCTGGCAGAGCTCCACGGGGTCTCAAGAGCATATTGTGCCTCAGCAAGCCGGGAAAATGCTGAATGCTGATTTAATCAGCTGATGATCAAAGAGTTTCAGGGAACGTGCTTGACTCCGTGGGGACACAACCTGTTGGAGATCAATTATCTGGACCGAGGAGCTGTAATATATGAAATGGAACCAAAAGTGAGGGTGTAAGTCAAATCTGTCTAATGCTTCCAAGTGACAGACAGCAGGATAACCTCCATTAGCCATGCATATCCAGGAGTAATATATAAAAGCATTCTTTGCTCGCAGTGCTGTCGGTAGACTAACAGTCGGCGCTTTGTTCTCTCGCTGTACAAGCCTCCGATTCAGGTTGGTAATTTGTGGACAACACGTACATCCTTCACAAGTCAGCACTGTACCATTGAAGGCTTTCGCAACGTCACGCCAAGTTTGATCAGCAAGATCAAACAGCAGAAAGGGAGGGAGGAGGAGGGGGGGGGGGGGTCCCAGCAACATGGGAAGGTAAAGAAGAATACTCGCTCCCTAAATCTGCAATGTTTGCTTTGATCTTCTTTTCATAACTAATTTTGCCATCCACACTGCAGATGATGAGGAGAGATAACTGCATTGAATTTAGTTCAGGTTCACTCTGCTTCACCACCGACTTGAAGAGAGCTCCCTGTGCTTACAAAACCTAAATCTACGGGCTTGAGACCACAGTGAAAAGACTGAATGGTGCAGACACATCCTGCTCCATAATGTAGAGTCGGAGGACAATGACGCTGGTGTGGTGGGGTCGGGGGGGTCGGGGGGGTAATCCCCTTTGAAATGATCTCACCTCTCTTCAGGTCACTTCATCATTGAGGCCCCTAAATCTTTTGTCCTTTCCTCTTACTCGCTGTATTTCCTTCTGTGTTTTTCTTTTGATTGAAAAAGCAAATTGGCTTACCCTCCACACGCACATGCGCGCGTGCACGCACACACACACGCACACACACACACACATGTCAGTGAGAACAGAGGAGACAGAAAAGTCAGCACTGTTGTCCCCTTGGAGGACGGGGTGTCAGGGGTTTGTCTTTCCCCACCGTCCAGCCATGGAGGCCAGAAACAGGGGGGGGGGGGTTCCCGGCCTCAGCTCCCATGAGGCCCTTGGAGAGACCCAAAATGGACAAAGGTCCTGGATGGACATTAAAGGGGTTGCAGGGACCGTTCGCCTCAACAGCTTCAGTTTATTTGACTTTGGGTTTTGACCGTCTCACATGAATCATTTTTCCTGAACCGGTGTCAGGTGAAGAACACAGGTTTGACAGTTTAAAATAAGTTCTGGCAAAAGGTCCGCAGCCATAATTATCCTCTTCTGATTTGGATCACTTTCTTTCTTTCTTTCTTTTTTTTTACCAAATACAGCACTGCCAGTTGCAAGGCTTAAGCCACGATTCTCTTGCCACTGACACAATATATAAAATGAATTTAATATCCTCCCTGTGGATTATAGTCCTCTCGTGCTCATTTGCTTCTATTTTGTGGCCCATTTCACAAACAAGCAATGCATATTTATAAAACATCAGAGGACGTCCCTTCGACCCTCGGTCTGTCGGGAAAAGCCACAAACTAAATTTCATGGGAGAAAGTCAGGGGATGGGATTATCCTGAGGAAGAGCGGTTCTAAATACGGCAGGCTAACTTGGCTAACCCCTGTCGCGCCCTGGTGCTAGAATTTCTGTTCCTGGCCACTTGGTGTATTTTTACAGGAGATATTTATCGTCAGAACGCCAGCTGAACTGTAATTGTGGGTCTTCCACTCGTCTCCGTGTCTGTCTGCTGATCTCTGGGGAAGAAGAAAGTTGTGGTAACTGACCACTAGCGCAGACTGGGTTTAGCTGCACACACAGTTCCTCCTCCGGCTGGTGCAGCAGCGCTCGGGTAACGTGCACCACCTCTGACGTCGTCTGGGCACGGCTGCTTGCTTAAATAAGAAGCGCCTGTTGCTTCTTGCTCTTTCATCTGAAGCTGTGCTTTAAAGGCTACGGTTTTAAAATAAAGATGTCAGTTCAGTAAAGCTTTAGAGTGCACCATCTATAACGGGAAAAAAAAGGGTTGGGCCCCCCTCATCCATCTCCTCGTCAGCCTGCTGTCTATTTAACCTTTGGTCATTTCATCCCTCCCCGTCAGATCGTTCAGCCAGTAATGTGGTAGTCACGTGTCTGATGATTCAGTCTTGGTTGCTTAAGTGTATGTCAAGTATTATTATGATCTTAATGTTTCTAGTCTTGTTCTCCTGTCCCCAAGAAACCTTTAATCTGCTCCAGTCCGGTTCGGTGCTTCACTGCCACCATGGACAGAGTTGTCTCTCAGAAATCACACTCCAGGGAAACCACAGAAGCTAACGAACCTCCAATCGATACCGTTTCATTTGTTTGTTCGTTTTATTTGTTTTTTAATCAGTCCTGTCGATAATTTTAAGGGCTTCTACAAATCTTCCAGGACAGGTGTTTTGGATATGCTCCATTTGAATAAGGCCTTTGGGCAAACTTAGGACTTCCTGGTAAGATTATACATTTTCAGTTGGCTCTTGAACATCTCTACGTCCAGCAAAGCTAGAGGAGGTAGTCAGGTAGAATGAGACTGGGGGTTTCTGCTCAGACTGTTGCATTTATGACTAGTTAGAGGACAAACAACAGAAGTGGATGGATGGATGGATGGATGGATGGATGGCTTGCTATCCTTGAACCATCCCTTTAATCATGCTGCTTTAGGCCCCGCCCCGGTAGCGCAGTGGTTAGAGCAGGCGGCCCGTACATGGAGGCTGCAGCTGGTCGCAGGTTCGGCCGGATGACACTTTGCTGGGTGTCGTCCCCGTTCTCTCTCTGCCCTCTTTCCTGTCTCTCTCCACGATGAATTAAAAAAAAAAAAAAAGTCATGCTGCTTTAGGCTTGGACTGGGATTTTTCCTCACTCTGTCCTCTTAAAACAGCACCTTCAGAATCAGGTTGCATAGTTTCAAAACTGTAAGTTTACATATCACAAAAACCCCCAAATGCAGAAGTAGTGACCGGTTCCGACTGGTGCTGCCACCTAGTGGATGCCATTTTCATAGTACTTGGGTTTCCCCTGGTCAGCCAGATGGAGAGCAAGGTTGTGCCACAGCATCTCAACTGGATTTGTGGATTTGAGTCTGAAGTTTGATTAGACCACACTAAAACCTTCATTTTTTTTTTTAAACCATCAAAGGTGAACTTTCTGGTGTGCTTCGAATCACTGTCACACTGCAGAACCCAAGAGTGCTTGAGCTGAACGTCATCAACTCATTCTTCCTCATGATCTTCTGGGAGAGAGCAGAATTCATAGTCACACAGGTCTGGAAGCAACAAAGCAGCCTCGGACCATCGCAGGTTTGTACCAGAACAGGATGCACACCTTCCAAAAAAGTTCCACTTTTGTCTTGTCAGACCAAACAGTGTTTTCAAAAAGGGTCCTGGTGATCATCCAGATGTCTTTCAGCTCCTGGGAAAGTTCACCACTGCTCCATCTTTTCTCCATTAGCGGATCATTTCTCTCCCCGTGGTTTGGTGGAGTCCCAAAGCTTTGTAAGTCTTTCCAGACTGATAGATGTCAACGACTTTGCTTCACATCTGTTTAGACTGGAGCGTGACGTGTTGCTTCTTTTAGCCTGGCTTCATGATGTCAAACAGGTTCTATTAAAGTGATTTCTTGATTCTACACGTCTAGCAGTAATCAGGCCTGGCTGAGACCAGTAAAACTGAACTCAGCTTCCTCAAAAACATGGCTGGTCCCAGTTACTTCATGATGTAACAAGAGGAAGCCATTACTTTTTCACACAGGGTGGGTTTGAAAAGCTTTTTTCCCTGTTAAAGATCCAATCATCATTTAAAAAAGGGCTTTTTGTATTTACTCAGGTTTTCTCAGTTTTTAAAATTTATTTGATGATCTGAAAACATTTAATTGTGACAAAACAGCGAAAGAAAAGAAATCTGTAAGGGGGTAAATGCTTTTTCACAGCACTGTATACAGTCATGGAAAAAATGATTAGAGCACCATTTTTTCTTCACTTTCTGGTTCATTTTAATACCTGATACCACTAAACGTCATCATGTGACTAAAACAGACAGAAAAGAAAACACTGAATGCATAAAAGCAGTGTTTTTGTCAGTACAACGCCATAGCTATTGATGTAAAAACTTAAGTGATTTAGGTTATAATCAAGAAAACCATGGAAAATGGTAAGATATCAGCTCTTAAATAAAACTCTTATGAGCAATCTTTGTGGTTATCGTTATGTTTGTCCAAACAAATGTACCTTTAGTTGTACCAGGCATTAAAATGAACAAGAAACTGAAGAAAACAAGGGTGGTCTAATAATTTTTTTCCATGACTGTACATACGGTTCCTGTTTATCTAACTGGATGGCTAAGCTAACCACTGGTTGGGCCCGTTTTGTGAGTTCAGTTTCTCATATCTGGATGCGTCTCCTCTGGTTTCATCGGCTTCCCACAACCCAAACAGTTGTCAGCAATCTCAATAATTAGAAACATTTTCATGTACAGCCTCACGTGATTTTCATACGGGTTGTTCAACTTTGTCATTTATTCCTTTGGGACTGCAACAGATTTGCAAAAACAGATTCCAAGTGTTTCGTGCAGAGAACCAGTGACACATGTTACCTTTGTTTGGCCACACTGACAAAAATCTGACTTAAAAGCTGAGTGGAAGGAAGATAGAATTACCGTCTGTAGCCTGTTTATTTAGTGGAACACATGGAACATTTGACAAATCACCCAGTTAAAATCATAAACCCTTTTTAACCGAGAGATCAGCAGCAATAGTATCAATGTGCACAGAAGATGATTGATGTGTTTAAAAAACTCATAGCGAGCAGTAGTCTGTGTGATACATCTTGAAAATCTACTTTCATATTAAAAAAAAAAAAAAGAGTGTGTAACATTACTTTATTAAGGTCAGTAATAGCCAGCCAGCTGTTGAATAATATTTTCGTATTTTATTGTGTATTAAAATGTCTTGTACGAGTAAAAAGGAAAGGCGGAACTAAAGTGCAGCCACCGTTGCACCGCAGTGTCTAGAGGTGTGGGACCCCTCCCTCTTCCCTCAGACCGAAATCTGGGAAAGAAATGGCGGTTCGCTCCTTCATCTACTCACCTACGTAATTCTGTTTTGCAGGTTGGTACACGGTAAAAGTTGCACAAGCAGATTACCCCTTGGGTGCACGGTGGTGTATTATATGTAAAAGAAGTCCGTAGATTAGTTTTGATGTGTGTATCCATGGTAACGAGCCGCGTTTGTGATGGCGAAAATACGAGGGTTGTAACAATGGCGCTAGCGGCCATTTAGCGTGTTAGCACAGTGATTGTGTATGTGGGATTCTGTGTGCTGGTGCTGTCGCTCCCTGATACCTTTCATTTCGGCTTCTGGGGCATTCTGACATGTTAGAAAAATATATTTAATGTTAAATGAGAGCAAATGTACGTTTAATAATTTGAACTGAGGGTTTTTTTCGAAGTTATAATAGTGTCCGGTCTGTGTTTAATGGGACCATAGGTTGAATGATTTTCCCTGTGTAAGTGTGTTGTTTCATGTTTTGATTGTAAAGTCACTTGGATATTAATTTAAAAGCCTAAGAAGGTTTAAGGTTTACATTATTACATTAATATGAGGATGCACTTATTGAGTTAAAAATAAAGATACGCTCTTATAGATTAAAATATGATTTACATTTCTGACACAATTGCACTTATAAGGAAGTGATTTATTTTTGTAAAGACAGATTATTTTTGTGAATGTGTGTGAATGAGATGTCTGTGGAAATGTAAAGGGTAGATACAACATAATTAATGTGTTTAAAACTGAAACATAACGAATTACTCAGGGGAAAGTTTATTGTTTTATATTGTGCTTTGTGTAATAAATCAGACCGAAACCTGGGAAAGAAATGGCGGTTCGCTCCTTCATCTACTCACCGACGTAATTCTGTTTTGCAGGTCCAGAGTGAAGGGCGGTGAACCCCAGACAAATTCTTTTGTTACTGCGGTTACATTGTCTTATTTGAAACCCGTAACATCTGCCTACGTCACCGTACCCTGATAGCGCAGTTAGTCTTGTCCTCCGTCACGTCCCAACAAAACAAACCTGACTGGGCTTGATTTGACCCACAAGATAAAGCTTGTGTAAGGGGTCATGGGGCGCACGTGGGCTCGCTGCGGGAAAACGCCAGCCAACAGGACAAAGCGAGAGTCCTGCAGTGATGGCGTGCCAGCAGACACCGAGCCATGTGATGACCGAGGCGGGTTTGGGATGGAGATGGAGTTGAGATGGAGATGTGGAGTTGGCAGGTGATGCAGCCCAGATGGAGGGAAATGAGTGCTGCCCGTAGTCACGTCGTGTTTGTAACATGGTAACAATACAGAACTGCAAGTCTGTTGCTCTTGGCGAGACCTCATTATCCCATCAGCCCCGAAGTGACTCACTGAAACAGACTTTCACTGTAAAGCCTCTCTCCCTTCGTTTTAGGCGATTCTTCTCGCTCCTTCATTATTTCTATGTTCAAGGTCAGTGTCCTGCTTTGACCTTTTTACCGTTGTGAGAGTTCCAACAGCGTGAACACAACACAAAACATTTTCAAGTAAAAATTATATGATTGTAGGCTTCAAGTTGGATTATTGTGGCCAAAAGCCTTTGGGGTGGTAAAATCTTATAATTCTAAATTGATTGAACTGAAACAAATCAAATCAGTGTTTGTTTGGATGATGATATATTCGTGGTATGATATTTGAAGACAAATTTAAACCATATTGTTAGTGAAATTCATCCATATCTTTGTTTATTACATGTTTACTGTCTTTTTTGCAAGGATATATACTCATAATAATATGATAATGCATTCAGAACAATAATTAATAGTGGAAATGATAATTAAGAAGATACAAATGCACACATAATAAATTCAAACAAAAACAGCCATTAACACAATGCAATACAAAAACTGATGATTGAATCCGATTCTTTAAGATGACATTACTCACTGGGCTGTGTATGGATGTGGTGGTTAGCACCGTGTTCCTACAGACAGAAGGTTCACGGTTCAAATCTTGGATCGATTCACTGTATGTCGAGTTTTTGCATGAGGTTTTTCCCACGTAGTTCCTCTTCCTCCCCACATATGGAGCCCCATTTGGGTCATAATTCAATGAATAAATAAGTCTATTATTATGAAATGCAGGCATTTATTATTATGAAATATATCCCATTTATTATGAAATATATGCGTGTTATTATGAAATATGTCCTATTATTATGAAAAACATGTAATTATTATGAAATATATTTTTATTATTATTTAATCTTAGTTTAATGCATAACAGTTTATTTCAGAATGGCTTTTTTTTTTTTTTTAAATCTAAGAATGAGTTTTTACATACTTGCTTCCGTTTTTCATAAGAATGAGCTTTTACATAATAATGACATTTTGCCAGTGGGCGGGGCCAGTGGTTGACCTGCACGCTCATTGGCTGATCCTTCTCCATTCTACGCTCTGACATCGACTAGTTTTAGCCGTGAGGTCCCGTTAGCAGCGGGCCGTGGCGTCATCAAGGTGCGCTCCTAGTCCGATTGTAGCTATGGCAGCTTGGACTGAGCTACGGGAAACCTTGACGTTTCTTAGTCGATGTCAACTTTTAACCGTAAACTGAGGTGCATTCTGCCCCCTACTGGCCTGGAGTACTTACATCGCATCTCTCGCCCACTATCGATATTCACTGTTCTGTTGCTTATGCCTGAATGAAAGAGCAGCCAATCACATAAATGGCTCCGCCCTCTCTGCTGTGATTGACACACAAATCATTCTTATTAAAAACAAAAGCCATTATTATGTAAAAGCTCATTCTTATGAAAAACGAAACCATTATCATAATAATGGGAAATATTTCATAATAATAAACGCCTGTATTTAATAATAATAGACTCATTTATTCATTGAATTATGACCCAAACGGGGCTCCGTACCCACAGGCTAAAAAAAAAACAGAAGCAAACCATTGCAACCTGAATAAGGTGAAACTGATTAAAACATGTGCAGATGGGTTAACATTACCAATCAGCAGCAAACACAGCATTTTCTTTTTTTTTTTTTTTTCCAGGATTTTGACTTTTGACTGTTCTTAGCTTTACGTAGCTTTACGTCTTGTGTTTGCAGTTTCTTGTCCTTATGTTCTTTCATTACTTTCCTCACTAATACCACCCCCTTTCTTGTCTTTACTCTTTTTTCCCCCCACATTTCTTGTTTGCCTATTTATCCACTCCTTGTTGGATTAATATTTTTTCTTCTTGGAATGGAACAAAACCAGCTCTTTTTTTCCTTTTGTTTGTAACTAAACTAAATTTTATTTATCAATCTGCTTGTCTGCATTTGTGCCCTCCTGTACTCCATCCTGACACTTTTCCTTTGTTTCTAACTGTAGATGGGATGTTTCTGGTGTTGGAGTTGTTCTTCAATATAACAAACACTATTTTCATACTGTAATAAGTAAGTATACAATAATTTAAAGCATTACTCCCTGTCAGAAGCCAGTTTAGTCTAAATGACAACCAATGGTTTGCCAACAGTAAGTCCGACATGTGTATTAACAAGACAATACAAAGTGTTACCCACTCCTAATCCCCTTAGTGTACATAAATTCGGCTACAAGTATTTTACATGTCCAACTTGCTATATTTTGTAGGAGCATGTTGATTGTCAGATGAAGAAGAAGAAAATAACAACTTTAAATTTCAAGCAGTATATTAACAGCATTAGGACTGTAGGTTCATTGGACATAATGCTGTATGAAATGGAAACCGACAGAATTGAGACAAATAAGGAGACAAGCGTGAAATATGGGGCATCAGGGGGAAGAACTTTGCAGACCTGTATATTTCTGCATTATGGCTTCCTGAGATTTTCCAGACAAAGTAGACAGGATCACTGCCTGTGCAGTCGTCAGTGTCGCTCTTTTCCTTGGTGAAATGATGGGAACGTAGCCTGGAATTTCTTCTGAGGTTCAGCAGGTCGATATCATTCACTGTTTTGCCCTTCTCACATTAAATCAGTGCCTTCTGAATCAGTGGGAGTTTTAAATTGTCAGATTCAAAAGCAGAAGTTTGTCGTATCTTCCAGTGACGACCTGTTTCGCCTGGTGCTGCCACCTAGAATGATCTGCAGTACTCAGGAAGCCCCGATTATCACAAAACAGTCATACAAGAGTCAACAAGGATGGTTGCATTCAAGATACACATAGAAATGAACTGTCTTTTCTCACTATTAGATCGCTGCCATATTGGAAGAAAGTTCAGAGAACTGTGATTATTCTGTTTAATGGAAAGATGAATGGAAGACAGAACAGCTCTGGTAGACACATGCAGTTCGACCCATGTCCTCGTGAGCCTAGCAAATGCAATGATCAACTAATGAAGTGGACTAAAACATTATGACTTTCCACCTGAGTAATATTGTGAGCACAGCTTTGGCAAAAACATTTTTCACATCTCCAGGCATGTACACAGGAGCAGTAAGGGTTTCTTGTGGTGACTGGAGCTGGGATGTTGGCAGCATCATTTTTCGGTTCCTGTGGGATTTTTTGAAAGTATCACTGATTTCTTTTGGGAAGGTCCTCCATCATACAGTGTAGTTAAATTACATTTGCTCTGCACTTTCCAGGAAAACTGAAAATGAGAAGGCAAGCTTGTTTATCGGACCGATCTGCCAATAACAACATGTCAGCCTATGAAAAAAAAAGCATTAATTGATCTTATGTGCTTATTAAATAAAATTGAACTTAAAGAGTAGAAGGGATGGACTGGGACTAAAAAACAGCCCTGGACGTCCCCCCGCTAAGTAGATCCACCAATAACTGGGGGGGGGGGGGGGGGGTGCTACAGTGATATATTGTGATTGTCATAAAAACACCCACACATACCAACTATTTATGATTGTTTATTCAAGAACTCAAGAGCACTAATATTAAAGAAGGAATAACGTCACTTGCATCTCCAAAACAAAAATGAACATAAGCATTGTATTTTATACTATTTTACAGTTATTTATATGCTTGCATTTTAAATCAGAAAAAAATCTATATCTATATCACATATGCTTGATTAACATTTGTTTATTAGCATTATTTGGAATAACAGCTATTAAACCTGTACTTATACCTCCAAAATTCTAACGCTTTGGATAAACATATTATTATATACAATTCTAAAATTCTATGTTTTTATATGTGTGTGTGTATGTATGGGGGGGGGGGGGGTATTTGTGTTTATTGTTTCCTGTATTGTTTTTATGTAAAGCACTTTGAGCTGCTCCTGTCTGCATGAAAAGTGCTCTATAAATAAAGTATGATTGATTGATTGATTGATATTTGATACCTAGACTACAGACAAGAGGAATAAAACAGATTTGATTTTCCTAAATATCATTATATTTTTAGCCTTTTAGGTCTATTCTATGTCAGAATTAGCCTGCTTGACAGATTTTATATAGTTTTAATATTATGCTAGGGTGACCCAAAAACCCAAAAAGATGACACCCTACCGGCCTCTTATTGATACTGCAAAATTACTCAAAGATAGTCAAAGATGACAAAATAGCTTTATGAACCATGCATTTATTTAAAACATCCCTTTTCTGTTTGAAATGAACATGTTCTGATATGTAAACATAAATGATACCTCATAAACCAGTGACATGTAGTTAGATTCATGTCTGGTGAGGCACTGACTCTATTCCAATCAGATTTACACATTTATGAACCCAACAGAGGAGATTATTCACCATCTGGTCAGCATTAGTTAGCAGGTTATGTTTTATATGTCGTATCAGCATCTTTCTAAAATATTTTCAAGTGGCCTTTGAATAGAGAGAAAGCAATGGAAAAAAAGGGACACAACAACATATTACAACACTGGAAATTAAACCCACAAACCACAATATAAGAGTCCACCCAGTTAACCACTAAACTACCTAACAAATACTAATAGAGGACCATGACATTATACTGATTTTTAAATTAAATCATTGCCTCATGCAATGCTGCTGTGATTAGTTAGGGTATCATTCAACCAATCATCATTCAAACAACATTTATAGCTTATTCCACAGACGTTGCACCACCACGCACCACCAAAGAGAAGACAAAGATAAATAGTGCCAAAATGGAAGAACACTTCTCCCCCTCAAACCTTTTATTCTCTTGAACGTAAAGAGCCTAATCTGCATGATTTATGCAGAGGTGAATATAAAATTGAGGCCATTTGTGCTGCTTATCTATTAATAACTGGCATGCTTGGTAGTTACGTGTTCGTTTTGACAGCAATAAGCCACATATTTCTCATCATCACACCACAAATCCAGAACCGTAACCTGTTTAATGCTCTGGTTTTATGTCGTTGTCACTTACCTGTACCTCTGAAATCCCCTCAGCTGCCCACCTGCCCCCCATCAGCCTGTGGTTGGTCAGGTTGGATGTCCACCCTGCTCTCAGTCTCGCTAATACTAATACTAATACTAATACTTTAGTGCTTTGGTCGACATCAACATTATCAATCAGAGCTTTCTATATTTTAAGCATCAAGTGACTTGGCTTTTCTTTAGTTTTAATTTTTCCCATCCACCTTGAGTTTTCTGCTTGTCATCTTTCTGTTGACAGACACTTACCTTAGTCTGCTTTGTTGGTTTTTCGGCCTTTATCTGATAAATAATGGCCTTAGCGCCCCCTGCTGTTAGTTGATAGACTGAAAATCTTTGTTTATTGAACAGGGCCGACGGCCGTTCTGGACTTTTCCAGAATCCACAGATTACCAGTCCGCCCCTGAAGAGTGGTAACACTGGTTTAAAGGCAGCAATGACTGGAAAAATATTCTCAAGCTTCAGTAAATCTCTGAGAATATTGTGGAGCCAGTGGCTCTGTGGATAGTTGTGAAAGTTAAATAAAATCCAATGGTTCAGCAGACTTTATAGTTCACTGTAAAAATGTAATGTAATGTTTGGACACATAAAAAGCAAGCTGTGACTGCCAAGAAAAGCATTTTTGATGGATTAGTGTATCTCTTTTTAACTGACGTGTTTGCTTAGCTTTCTGGTGAAATACACAATTTAAATGTGCAGCTGTAAAGTCCTGAATTATTGTGTGTATTGATTAAGTAAACAGCATAAATATAAACATAAAAAGTGAACAAAGTGGGTAAGGAGAATGAACAGACTCCATTTATGGGCTGATTTGTCATTTCTACAAACTGCTTTAAGCAAATTTTAAACTGCATGATTTTCAGTGTTGTTGGATGCTTTTATTGTAAACAAAGCAACATGTTTGTTTTGTGATTGTCAGTTTTGAAGTTGTAGTTCGTTCATACGACATGACTGATCAGAAACAGAGTGACACGCTGCAGCATTTGCCACCAGATTCACATCATTAATATTTTAACCCCAAGTCAGAAAAGCTGGGACATTGTGAAAAATAAGAAAAAAATAATCAAACTGCAATTCTCACATTAATCTACAGAAGACAATATGAGCCTAAGATACATAATTGGATGGAGACAATCTAGTGTTGGTAAGGAGGTGATTGTCCTGATGACTTGGTATTAGGGGTGAGGATTATTGGCAAGGACCTTGCAATATGATATGTATCATGATACTTGGGTCACGATACGATATTATCATGATATCACGATATCATGATATATTGCGATATTCTACATTAAAAGTAAAAATTAAAAGTAGAGATGAAAAATCAAGTTGATGTATATGTTCATCAGATGATATTGATCATTCAGAGGACAAATTGGGTCAAAACTATTTGCTTCAAAATTACCTATTTATTGTTTATTATTAGTGTTTTTGCACATTTAAGTAACCATTACAACATACTGACGATATCGATATTAGGAGCTGAAAAATCGATATTACATTGGGTGGCCGAAAATCGCGATATATTGCCAATTCTTTTTTTTTTTCACACCCCTACTTGGTATCAAATCAGAAAGGTTGAGCTTTTGGTCATAATTCTGTTGTCGCTGTGTGAAAAAAATCACTGAAATGTTTAAGAACAATGTCTATAATACACAGTCTGTAATATCATAAAACAAGTTAAGTAATATGGAGGATTTTTAGCCTTTAGTCACCGTGCAGATGTTACTGCATCAAGAGATGTCCATCAATAGCTAAAATAACCACAAAGGCAATAGATTACTTTGGGAAACATTGTCATGCACCACAATACAGAGTCATTTGCACAGATGCCACTAAATACTTAATCTTTCAGCAGACAAGCGTAGCTTTCTGTGAAATGAGTCAGGATTTCAGATCTTTTTTTTTTACTGCAAGAAATGTGCCAACCAGACTTATCATCAGCAAGTCAAAAACAGAGACTTTGTGATGGTACGACAGATGGTGCCATAACCCCCACGCCCAAGGAGATTTTTAATGAAGATGCCATTTCCTGCATTCTGGTGCATTTTAACAAGAGGAGAGAAAAAAAAAGAAGAACAATTAAAGAGTTCCTCAGAGAAGAGGGTCGACTGGAACGAGGTGGAGCTCTTGTTGAAAGTGAGTGTTTCCTGATAAGAGCTCTGGTGCCCTCTGAAGGCTTGGAGGGGAAGGGCATCAGGAACTCAGGTTGTACTCCTGGAGAGTTGGCTGAGCACAGCGATGATGAGGATGACTTCCTGCAGAATCAAGCTTATAGACAAAACAGATATTTAGGGGCTTGAACAGGCTCACGGTCAGAGGATACATTAATCCACAACGTGACAAATAGAGGGTGAGGCACGCTCAGGATCCAAAGACAGCCTTGGTTCAGGACACAGAAAAACTCACTGAAAAGTCCGGATCCGTGGAGGCTCAGGTAGGCTCAGAGTAGAAAGAACAGGACAGGTGATCGGGACGGCAGCCTCGGTTAGCAGGTAAGTTAAAACCAAAGCAAAAATAAATCAATAAATACTAATCACAGTGGTGAAATGAGCCAGAGACTGGCTAGAGAGGCTGGATTCTTAACTTTTTCACTCGATTTGATTATTGAACTAGCTGCTCAACCCTGCTGCCATCCTTAGAAACCTGCACCACCTGCCAGCCACCACCACCTGAAGCCAGGCGGGCAGCTCCCTCCTCCACCTGTGGCAACAGCAGAAACTCCAGCAGGGACAGTGACCAGGTAGAAACTTCGTTGTGGTGCTTGATCAACATGAATATTGATCAGTATTGCATGAACCAGTCATTATGTTCTGATCACAGTTAAAAAACTCTGGGTTGGTTCGATCGTGGAACCTTGATTTCCTCTTTCTCTGTGTGCTTTGCGAGGATGGTGTTTGGCCTCCACCTCCCCCCCCCGCTCTCCCTCACCTGCTGTTACTGGTTACCTTCCAAAACAAATCAGACATGTTATGAGTCAAAAGCCACGGGAACAGACACTATTGGAGGATGTTTCTTTTGACCCTAGTTGGGGATAGATGGATGGGTTGGGTTGATCTGAGATTGGACCAACCTGCAGATGCAGTTAATGCTAACTTGAAGAGACAGTTGTTCTGAGGGGTGAACCATGACGCAAGTTCGACACAGCCAGGCTTTCTTTGGGTGAGCTGGCTTAACAAACCTGAAACTCTCCATCAGAGATAACTGGTACCACGACGGTGGTTATCAACTATCTTTGTTAACCGTGGCTTTCTGCTTTCTGCTCTGTGCGCGTTCACATAAAAGGGGGCGTTGACGCGTCATTTGACGCCTATTCCGGATAAAATGGATAGATGGCGGTCCGTATATTTCAGTCAGGAGGAGCAGGTTTTAATAATGCAGGGCTATGAGGATTTCAAAGAAATCTTTACGGCCAAAAGCAACACTGTAGGTGTGAATAAAGCCAGAGAGGAGTGCTGGCAAAAAATTACAGATCGTGTAAATTCGTAAGTTATATTTATTTCACCACTTAATGCACCTTAATTAATCTCCCTCCCTCTTTTAGAGCTCTTAAACTTTAAACTTAATGCAGCAGATTTAAACATTATGTAGGTCTGACTGTCCCATTATGGATGATAAATGAAAATCACTTTAGTTTTTTGCTAAATCTATGTGAAATTAATTTAAGATTTAATATTATCTGTGATACCAATACACACTCACCGGCCACTTTAATAGGTACCCTATCACCCTGGGAATCCTATGAATGAATTATATTAAAACATTTCACATGAAATTCCACGTCACACTGATTATCAATATAATGGACTATTAATTTATGTTACCTGCGATTTAGTAAAACGCTTCTTTTATTTGAAGCGTGGGCAGATGGCCAGGGAATACTACAAACATATTCAGCAGTTTAGTAAGAACAAGTACAACCTTTATTCCAGTATTCTGGCTCAGATTTTCTGCATCACCAACTGAATACATGTAGGTTCCCGCGGCAAAGAAACGCAAAGAAACGCACACCGTTAGCGCTACTGTGAGCGCACGGCTGCGTATGGTGGCGCTGCCAATATCTGGCTCTAGCAGATTACAAATGTAACGTATTCCCTCAGCTGGAAATCTCTAGCGTTCATAGAGAATATGGTCATGGGAAGCCAGCGGATCAGTCCGGTCTCTGAATATTCTCCCTCCATTGCACAATCCTGGCGCTAAAGTCAACAGGATTGGGTGAAAGTGAAAGGGCGGCGCTTTTTAGAGCCGATTTGAGCCTAAACTCTGCACATAACCTGCTCCGGACCAGGTTAAGATTGCAGAGTAAGTTACCATGGTGATCTAGCCAGGTTGAAAGAGAGCCACCTTCGTGGTACCGGAAATCCTGGTTTTAGACTCAACATACCTCGCTAAGCCTCTAATCTCGCTTCGTAGTATACCCCTCAGGAAGAAGAGCAGCAACAACAACAACAAAAACAACAACAACAACATTAATAACATGGAAGTTTCTTGTATGCCTGCTCTCGTTTTATTAACAACTTAATCAACTGTGACAGTGAGACAGCCTGAAAACTGGGCATCTGGGTATGTAAGTTTAAGTACATTTGGAACCTTTGATTTAATTTCTAATTACATATTCTTCATCACATTTATTTTTCAGAGGCTGACTGAATAATGCAGTCAGGAACTAGAGACATTCGTTAGGGACTTCCTGATGACTGTGGACCGTCTCCAGACGGTGGAAAACTGTAAAACTGCTTTATCACACATTGAGAAGGGAATATTTCACAACTATAAGTTCTACCAAAGAAGAAAGTTTCAAACGTGAACTTAAACGTGAAGAGGGTGCCTGCGTTCCAAACGCTGAATGTGAGGAAAAGGAGAGGCAATATTGGGGTTAAAGCTGTAATGTAATGTATCCCTGTTTCTGTTTTTCTTTAATTGCTTTTTTCCATTTCGTCCCAGCTTCTTCTCATTTAGGCTTGAAGTTGCTCCTTGCTGAATTGACCTGTTTTGCTCATCTGATTATTGAAGAGAACCGGCCATTTCTCTCCACACCTTCCCTCCCTCGTGTCTGATGATATTACAGGCTGGAAATCTCAGAGCCGTGGCTGTTCTTGCCAAAGTTGAACAAATTTCGTCCAAGCAGACCATACATTCTTTGTTATGCTCTCCTAATCTTTGTGTGTGTGATTATACTCCTTTTCCAGTTTTGCCTCTCTTGTTTCCTCTTCCACTGCGTCCTTTACTCTCTTTGGTTGAACCCCTCACTCATCATCTCTTCTCCTGTCTTCCTTCAAAAATATGAAGCATGCTTGACATTTGGTTGGAGTCTGAGACACATCGTTGAGTCTGACGAGTTATGTGTCTGAAGCATTATCGGTGACCGCAGGTCGAATGCCGGTTTACCTCCAATGCGGACCATGTGTCTGCAGCTCCAAAACTGTCTGTCATGTGAGAACCGGGTATAAAATCTCATACAAGTCCAAAGGTCTCCTCATCTGGATTCTGAATGAAACGCCATTTGTCTGCCTCAGCTCTACGCGAAGTTGCAAAAGGCAGACGTGAAACCAACATGCTGTCAACAGTAAGTAATCTTGCTTTTGACTCCTTCACAGTGATCAGCAGCTGTGGGCAGCTTGGATTCGGCAGAAATGTCTCTGTAGCGTGGCGTAATCCAGCTCCCAGCTGGTTTTTCACTACATATTCTGGACAAGCTGCAGTTTTAAAGGAATACACACTCCATCAAGATGAATGATGACTGTTGGAACGAAACCTTTGCTTACTGAAAGACTAATAACACACTTTTTGTTTTTAACTTGAGGCAACCAATCTTATTTGATTTCTTTTGTCAGTCAATGTCAGTTTGTGAATGTTCAGTGTTTGCTTTCCACCAGCTGAATCGTTGCAGGTGATGCTCAGGCGGGTCTTGCGTTACACTTTAACCTGAAGGCTTCTACTATTCTGCTATCAGCTGACCCCAGTGCCCCGCCCACAGACTCATAAAAAGAAAAAAGGAAAGCAAACTGCAAGCTCAAGAGAGTCTGAAGAGACCTAAATATGAATGGAAAAGTGCTGACTGGGTGGCTTCGCAAAACATTAGCTCTTTTTGTCACCTGTCACCCGACGCCTGTAATTCTTTGCCTTGGAAGAGCCATTAAATGGTTATCTAAGGGCTTCAGGGCGCCATGAGACACAAAACAAACGTCCCTCTGTTATTCTTTACCTGCAGTGACCGGAGAAAATAAAATGAGGTAATGCTGCTCCGCTTACATGATATTCTTACATGCAGATACCATCATGAACCTTCACTGTCTGATGGATAAATGAAGTGGGTTAATTACCCTGCGTCTATTTTTCTTTTCTTCTTTTTTTTTTGTTGTCTTCCTCAGGACAGACTCTGTATGAGTCTTTGAACCACCTGCTTTTCCAGCAGCTCTGCCTCCTCCCGTCCCTCAGCTCGCCGTCATCGTCAGCGCTATGAAGCAGTACGAAGATATGAAAGAATTAAGCCGTAGTTAATCTTGTAAATATTTTGGGTCAATGAGGGTTTATTAAGGGCTTCCTATTTTCTTTGGAGAACAGATGAGGAGAAAGCTGACAGCTGCTTGGCAAACATAGTTGATAGCTTTCAGCCTTACCATAAGCCTTCTCACTCACACGATACTTGGCCAGATTTTGAGTCATCTCTTCACAGAGCTGCCATTTCTGCCATAACTCTGTTTTTGTATATGTGTGTGTCTTTGTGTAAAAGTAAATACGAGTCTCTATGTGAAAAGCTGTGCTTGGATTTATTGTGCACAAATGGGGATTATTGTTCAGAATATAAAAGAGTTGTCAGGGTTGATACTTTGAAACAAATTGCATGCACACATAAAATATTAATTGTGATGCACATCGAACAATACCGTCCTTTAAAGAGGATCTGTAGTGGTACTAAGTGTGCGCTGTAGTAAACTTAAAGACTGTGTAACAGAACAGAGAGTCACATGTTTTGTAATCAAGGACAGGTCAGCCTGAAAGTATTTATTAGGAAACCTCAACATTAAGTCAGAATGGATTAACAAGAAATTTCATTAAAAAAAAAAAAAAAGAAAAAAGAAGGTTCAACTGATTCTTTCCTCTTTTTTTTTTTTAGCTGTTACTGGTGTGTTTGGGATACCTGTCCTGTTGAATGACACCACAGGAGGAAGCTTTACGTGTCAGACAGATGGCCTCAAATTTCACTCAAAAATGCTTGTACTGAAGAGTTTATGGTCAGCTAAATGACTGTAAGGTACCCAGGTCCTGTTGTTGCAAAAGACACCCAAATCATCAAAATGCATTTTTCTCCACTTTGGTCTCATCAGCTGAAAGAACATTGTTTCACAACTCCTGTGCTTTGTTGAGGTCATTAGCAGCAACAGGTTCTTCTCGAAGATCATTCACAATTGTCTCTGTTTTAAGGCTTAAACACACAGTAAGACTTTGGGGTGTTGCAGACCAACAAATCAGCATGGTAAAAAAATCATGGGAATATCTTTGGTCAAAATCGGCAGTCCTACATCCTACAAGTGTGAGCAGTTTGACGATGGCCGTCACACTGATCTTGAGACCAAAAACTACCTCATATAAGTTTCTGACAGTGTCAGAAATCCTTCGACTCTGTCCAGCCAGTTCAAATGCAACTTGAAATAATTGATTATTGCGACTTAGCGCCGTTCCAAAGGGAAAAGAAATGCGACATCTGCCCTTACCTCTGCATCGGTAGCAGCCCACGGCTCATGATCATAGAGTGTACGCATACCATCCTGGACAACGTACCCAAGACTGAGAAAATGCAAATTGTAAACTATGAGATGTTATGATCTTATACGACTGCAGAAATCATGTAGCGGAGAGGAGCCCTTGAGACACACCTGGATGTTTCAGACCAGCTAACTGCCAAAACTGCTCTCGTAGAGGTGCTCACACTTGATGATGATCAGTTTTCCAAACCGTCTGTCCCTGCTGGCCTGCTTCTTCTATGATGGGTAATAATACACACTTATTTAATCTATATGTACTCAGAGAACTAAAGTCGTGACCAGAAAAGAAGTCACTGCCCCTGTACAGTCTGAGGAAACACAAATCTTGGGCTCCATGTTGATTTCTGCAGAAGTATGACAACACTTTAGTAAAGGCGAATAATTCCAAAATTTAATCTCTCAACATGAATACTGTGTCCATCAATACACTCTGTCACACTCAAATTCAAGCAAATTCAGCGCACTGTGATGACAGAGGAAACCTGTTTTTGCCTCATCATTGAGGCAGGAAACAGAAAATGCAGCATAAGAGCGGCAACGTGTGGGAAACCTGACACATTAACCCAAACCCCGGGGCATTACCAGACTGTATCTGATGAGGCTTTAAACAGCATATTCAAGCATCACCCAGTCATCTCGCTCTGGCCTGCTCCATCACAAGAGTTCAAAACTTCCTGCTCTTAGCTTAACAAGCTTAGGCTATACTTCTCATCCAGAGACGAAGGACCGTAAACCTTCCACGGTGTCATGTTTGTAAGTTAGGTGACAGAGGAATGCAACCTTTGTGCTGTGCAACAAGTTCGGAAGCAGTACGTGGTAATGTTCAGTCTTGCTTACATTCTTCCTGCAGATGACATGAATAATTCAAAGAAAAGAAATACTGATGGAGTAAATTACAGCCTGACTGCTTTTCTGTGCCTTACTGCATAAAAAAGGAGGCTGTAAGTCAGGTAGCAGCGCAGCAGTCCACCAGTTTGAATATGGGGGTCAATCCCTAGCCAGTTCAGTTCATATCCCATGAGGCTTTGCCTGTCATTGTGTAAGTGTGTGTTAGATTATTGTTTGCTGTTTATTTAGTAAAGTAAAGCTTCATTCCCTAAAGATCACAGAATGTCACTTTTGAAATGCCTTACTGTAACTTTATGGCTTCGATGGTGATGTCTGCTGGTTGCTCAGTCATTTGGTCCTGCGTGGACTGTTTCAATAATGAAGGACTGGCTGGCATGAAATATGGGGATTCCTTCTCCCCAGTAGGTGGATATTTATGTCTTTAACCATTTTCCTCTGGAATCCACTGAAAAATGTTCACATGAGTAGTTTTTACTGAAATATCATAACAGGTTAAAGTGAAGTTCACCACACATCCATGAAAGGGTCAGAACTGCTGAAGGGAAGGTTTAGATGGATCAGAGTGATGTGGAGTTCCTTCAGTATCATGGAGGTTTTGGCTTGAGGCCAGTTTCACCAGTTGAGCACCAGTGCTCAGTTCCTCTCCTTGGGAGTCCTGTCACAAACTCATTTCTGCATCAGGCTAAGGCTCCCTTCACAGTGTGACCTGAAAGTAAAATCTGACCTGAAAGTATCTGAGCTTGCTAAAAAAAAAAAAAAAACCTTGATTGGAGGCAAATTGGCAAGTGAGTGAGGCAAGAGGTGAGGTCACTGTGAGCAGGGCGCCAGCAGGATTTCTGGGAAGACGTGGCATTGGGTCCCTTCAGCACAACTCAGTCAAACGCATAGTCTAGTATATACTTTTAGGTCCATTAAGGCCCCCAAAGGGACTGCCCCCCCCTGCACCACCCCTCGCCGTCAGGAAGGAGCTGGACAACATTCAATGAAGAGATGACAATAAAACTGCCCTTTCCTTTTTCATTTGTATTCTTGACAAATTAACAGTGACACAGGTGTTTTTTTTTTTGGTTTAAGTCCTTTTCAAATGAGCAGTTTCTGTTTTCACAATGGTTCCATTTCTCGTGTCACCCAGAGGGCGTTACTCGCTGTCATGATCAGCCTTCTGGGTGACAATCAAAACAACGTCAACACTCCCGATTACAAGACAGCAGAAGAAGCGAGATTAGAGGGTTAGCGAGGTACGTTGAGTCTGAAGCCAGGATTTCCAGAACCACGAAGGTGGCTCTCTTTCAACCTGGCTAGATCACCATGGTAATTTACTCTGCAAGCTTAACCTGGTCCGGAGCAGGTTATGTGCAGAGTTTAGGCTCAAATCGGCTCTAAAAAGCGCCGCCCTTTCACTTTCACCCAATCCTGTTGACCTGAGCGCCAGGATTGTGTAATGGAGGGAGAGTATTCAGAGACCGGACTGATCCGCTGGCTTCCCATGACCATATTCTCTATGAACGCTAGAGATTTCCAGCTGAGGGAATACGTTACATTTGTAATCTCTGCTAGAGCCAGATATTGGCAGCGCCAGCGCCACCAACGCAGCCGTGCGCTCACAGTAGCGCAAACGTGTGAGTTTCTTTGCGTTTCTTTGCGTTTCTTTGCCGCGGGAACCTACATGCATTCAGTTGGTGATGCAGAAAATCTGAGCCAGAATACTGGAATAAAGGTTGTACTTGTTCTTACTGAACTGCTGAATATGTTTGTAGTATTCCCTGGCCATCTGCCCACGCTTCAAATAAAAGAAGCGTTTTACTAAATCACAGGTAACATAAATTAATAGTCCATTATATTGATAATCAGTGTGACGTGGAATTTCATGTGAAATGTTTTAATATAATTCATTCATAAGATTCCCCAGGGTGATAGGGTACCTATTAAAGTGGCCGGTGAGTGTATATTGGTATCACAGATAATATTAAATCTTAAATTAATTTCACATAGATTTAGCAAAAAACTAAAGTGATTTTCATTTATCATTCATAATGGGACAGTCAGACCTACATAATGTTTAAATCTGCTGCATTAAGTTTAAAGTTTAAGCGCTCTAAAAGAGGGAGGGAGATTAATTAAGGTGCATTAAGTGGTGAAATAAATATAACTTACAAATTTACACGATCTGCAATTTTTTGCCAGCACTCCTCTCTGGCTTTATTCGCACCTACAGTGTTGCTTTTGGCTGTAAAGATTTCTTTAAAATCCTCATAGCCCTGCATTATTAAAACCTGTTCCTCCTGACTGAAATATACGGACCGCCATCTATCCATTTGATCCGGAATAGGCGTCAAATGACGCGTCAAACGCCCCCTTTTATGTGAACGCGCACAGAGCAGAAAGCAGAAAGCCGCGGTTAACAAAGATAGTTGATAACCACCGTCGTGGTACCGGTTATCTCTGATGGAGAGTTTCAGGTTTGTTAAGCCAGCTCACCCAAAGAAAGCCTGGCTGTGTCGAACTTGCTTCGTGGTTACAGCCCTCAGGTCGTTTAGTCTGAGCAGCGCAGGAACATGTTGACGCTGAGAGTCATGTGACCTGAGGCTGCCTTAAGCAGCTATTTACCTTTTGTTTCATTAAGTAAGAAGAGAAAATTGTGCCTATTGTGTGTGTGTGTGTTGTAATATTTATCAGAGAGCTGCCAGCACACCTCCCAGACCCTGAAATGAATGAACAATCTTGCTCCATAAACACTTTGTCATTGATTTCCTCTTTGTACCTTTATTTACTGAGTTCTTGTAAAAACAGTGTCGCAATTAGCTTAATGAGACAATCAGCAGAGTGGACAGTAATGAAGATGAGATCTTCTGACGATTCTCATCAGCTCAGTAAAAGATATTAATTGGCCTTTCGGTAAGCACCGCCCCCTTCCTAGTTACTGTTGCTAGGTCAGACAAACTTGCTGCTCCTGCGTTAAGGACTGTGTTAATTCGCTATTTTTTCGATGTCTATCATCAGTGTTAATATTATACTATAATAACGCCGTGGTGAAATATTGCTGCTGGGGACCTGCAACAGTGACTCGAAGTGTCCAGAATGTTTGGAGGGACATTTTTATTCCATATTATTTACCATAGTGTCGATGACTTCTCCACTATGGACCAGAGCTCGCTAGCCAGCTATCAGCCTGCCTCGTTCTCTACCAACATATATGGCCCTGGATATTTATTTTGTTAGGTATAAGGTGAGGCTAGTGATGTTAACGTCACTTTATTAATTATATTAATACAATGCTGCGACTGTCTGATGTTAACATAGCTCTGGTGTGTACAGACCTATGGACCAGAGCTAACGCTAACGGAGAACTCATTACCCTCCCTGCTGCTAAATCATATTATTACTTTTACTAAACGGTGATTAAATCAATCATCTATTAAACATAGTAAACCTACCTTGGAGTAAATGTAGGTGTGTTTTGTAACTTTCCCCACGTTCAGTTGCTTGTGTGGACGGACACAACTGAACCCACAGCTTGCATTTTTCCAGCGTTTGTTTTGGTTTGGGAAAGGGAATAAAAATTTCCCTCCAAACGTTTTGGACACCTCGAGTCACTGTTGCAGGTCCCCAGCAGCAATATTTCACCATGGCATTATTATAGTATAATATTAACACTGATGATACATATGGGAAAAATAGCGAATTAACACAGTCCTTAACACAGGAGCAGCAAGTTTGTCCGACCTAGCAACAGTAAACTAGGAAGTGGGCGGCGCTTACCTAAAAGGTCAATTGGACCAATATTAGTCCTGCAGAGCCTTTGACAAAATCCTGAGGATATTCCAGTTATTTAAGGTAATGTACTGCACCACACTGTGTTGAAAAAGAAAGTGTGTGTGAATAGTTGTGTAAGGTTTACGTATATCTATAACCTGAAGCTATAAAAGAAGGTTTAGTCGCGCAGTCTTTATGGCCACAAAGACTTGAGACTGTGACTCAAAGAAAAACACAGCGGTTATTTGGCACCTTGACTCTCACAGGCCCCGCTGACGTCATCAAAGACAAGAACTCCAGGTGCTGATGGGACAGGAAATGGTTCCTGGCTCTCCGCTGACTCATGGCACCTGGCTGACAACTGATGAAATCTCCCTTTCATGTAATAACCCCCCTCCACTTCAAAGTGAAAGTAGGGGAATCCCACCTCGGATGTGCATCGATCCGTTTCTCCTATTACAGCTGTCAATTCCTTTACCTGAGATATCTTTAAACGATAAGCTATGAAATGCTTAAAGGGCTTAAAGAGACGTGTTTTCTGACATTATTCTCATGTTGTGTTAAACTTGAATTTCCCCCTTGGGGGATTAATAAAGTATTTTTGAATTTGAATTTTGAATTTGAAACAAAAAATCTGACCACAAAACTGTGGTTGGTCTGAAAATAAAACAAATGTGCCTAAATGCTTTCATTTTTATATTTGTTTAAGTTAAGTTGTGAAAACTCTTCTCACCAGGAACAGCTCCAGCTGTTAGTGACGACAGAGAAAGAAGACTTTCTCTTGTGTTCATGTTTCAAAGTGTAACTGTGCAGCAACCTTAAATGTAGCCATAAGACATGCATCTGACGTTTTTTTTTTTTTTTTTTTTCGCTCTTGTGGACTTTTTATTAACCACCGTTCATTTCTTTAAATGAATGACCCGCCCCGGCTGCGCAGCCGTATAATCTGAGCCTCACCGTTCTCCTCAAGATGACTGATATCACAGATGCTGTTTCAGAATTCTTGATGGAACATCTGTGAACTAAACCATACCATTTCGTGTCTTTGATGCTGGTGGGGGGTGGAGACAGATGCCAGAAGGCCAGACTGCAGAGAAGCTACTCAGAAAAAGAAGAAGCTCTGGTGACACTAATGCTGGAAGCGCACACTCACACAGACACACATTAACTGCACACACACTCCACTGCGTCTGTATTTAAGGCTTCCTCATCTGTAAAAATAGACTTGCTTTCTAATGCTTCTCGTGTTGGTGTTTTCAGCGCATTATCAGTCTATTTTCATGATATTTATATTGTTATTTATTCTATAGGTTTTTGTATTATACTCATACAAACACTTTATGCTGTTTGTCTAGTCTGTATAATTCTGTCCACATGGGAGAAAAGATCATACAGGACTGCGAAGGGCGAGACTTGAGTGACAGGCGAACAAGAGGCCTGCTGCTGGGACAGCTGCTGATGCACCTAAAAAGTAATGGTGGATGGACAAATAGTCCCTCCCTCACAAAAAAAAAAAAAAAAAAAAAAACCACAGATTTTAGCAGCAGGGAAATTACAAGGTTTGAAATGAGGAGCAGATACGGGCCAAGAGGATGGGAGAGGACAGAAAAGGAGCGTCTTGTGTTGGAATAGTCAATTCTGGAGCCCGTGCTGGAAAAAGAGGCGCTGCCTGACAGGCTAAACAAACAAACAAAATCAAGTGAAAAGAAGAAAAATAAGAGGTTACAGCTTGGGCCTCTTGTGGCTTCACTGAAGTGTTTGACATTTCAGTAAATAAGCTCTACATGTGATTAGAAACAGAAAGTGTCTGCCCTGTTTACCAGCGCTGCACCCAGCCTTGAAGCCATGTGGCAAAGTCCACTCAGACGTGTTTAATTGGTGAGACACACCTTGGTGAATAAATTCAACATACCCTTCTCCAGAACCATTCGACAGAAAATGAACATAGTTTCTGCATGGAAGTGGATTACTGAACAACATGAAAAAAAGTCTCTTTAACATCAAGAAACCAGGAAAGATGAGTTTCCTTTCTGATGGTCTCCATTCGTACCTGAAGGTCTACTACTTTAAAGGTCGCTGGGCCACGGATATTAAAGTTACATCCACACTGGTGTTGTTTACATTTTAAAATGAACACTTTTGTTACTGTTACGCCTGGCATCCACACTGCTCTGGCAAACCTGAAAAAAGGTAAATATTTGATCTGCTGCAGGCCCTGTTTCAGTTTGTAAGCTGTTGTGTGGACAGGCAAAACCGAGAGCATTTAGAAATGATAATGTAGCTGCATGTGTTTTTTTCCTGATTTGCCTTAGTGCTGGTGTAAATAATAACTGAGATGGAGCTGTGAGCACTGCTGAGTTTGTTGTGTTTGATATCACTTGTTCTGTTGCTAAAGTTGCTAAATTTGGTTGATGTTACTGAGTCTGCTCCTACATAGCCAAGATATTGACCACTGATGTTGACAAGCCCTCTATCCTCAGTTTCCTATGTTGATAATGATGCCCTACAACAGTGAAGTACTTACACAGTGTAGCTGTATAAGCACACATGTTATAAACACATTATAAACTGCAAGAGCAAGAATGAATAAGACTTGAGACAAGGTGTTACATCCTAGTAGACACCGTTTATTAAAACCTAGATAATCGTTTGATGACATCTGTGATGGGTGTAAGATAGCCTGTACCAAGGTTATTATAGTTTTGAAATTTTCTTTAGTTTTTATTTTTATTTAGTTTTCCAGTTTGCTTTTTTATTTCAGTTTAGTTTTAGTTAGTTCAACAAGTAATTTAGTAGTTTTAGTTTAGTTTTTATTTTGAGGAATTGACTAGTTTCAGTTTAGTTTTTATTTAGTTTTAGTCTTAGTTTTAGTTTTTCTTCTTCTTGCAGTATGCAGCAGTTTATACACCTTTTCGACTTGAAAATTGTGGACATGCGCCCCCTAGTGGCCCCGCCATAACTGGAGTGTGCGGTGCTCCATCAAGTAACCCAAACACAGCAGCGTGGAGGATCTATTACGGATAACACAGACATGTCTTGGATTGATGATGTTAGGCAGTGGCCTCCAGTTACAGATGAAGGTAGTTTATCGCTGTTTTTAATGATTGGTTATGGAAATAGCATGATCTATTCCCATAATCAAACACTAAAAACTGTGGAACGCTGGCTATAACTAACGTCAACAAGCCATAAAGATTATGCTGCTGTAATGTTAACGCGAGCGGTAAATTAGGCTATGTGTTAATGTTATATTTAATTTATTTTATCATTCTCCTAATTTCATTCATTCATTCATTCATTTATAGGCTTGTGCTAGTACCGAGGGCTACAGTAGCCTCATACTGCTGTTCTTTCGGCCAGAATCGTCCGGGACTCTCAGCGAGACTATGAGTAGTACGAGACTGAATGTTAACGAAAACTCACCCGGCTGTATTCATTTGGAACAAAGTCCTTTCTGTTGATATTTTTCACCCACGTCTTCCTAACTTCTTGTTCTGCAAACAAGGCAGTCTTCGTGCATACTTTCTTCTTCCATTGTCGAATTTTCACACCATTGTGGCTCAGTTTATGACGGACATTATTCCCACTCGACCGACTCGACATTATAAAAATATATATTTGTAGAAAGAGAAAAACACTGGTTAATCTGCGAGCCGGTGAAAGTGTCGCTCTGTAGCACCCTCCAGCAATGGCGGACGGGGTACTTCCGGGGGGCTGGCCCGAAAAGGTCTATATCCGCTATGCTGCCCCCTCTCTGGAGGGAGGGTAGCATAGCGGCTGCTGCAGGACAGGCAGTAATCTCTATGGCAGTAATCGAGGGAGAAAACGAAACGACAACGAAAACGAAGCTGAATTTATCTACAGTTCAGTTTAGTTTTAGTTAGTTTTACATCCTTCATTGTAGTTTTTATTTAGTTTTCGTTTTTTTTTTAATTGTAGTTTTTATTTTTATTTCAGTTAACTGAAATATTTTTTCATTGCTAGTTTTAGTTTTAGTCTTAGTTTTCGTTAACTATAATAACCCTGGCCTGTACTACTGTGTGTGTGAGTGTGTGTGTGTGGTGGACGTGGGGGTTGTTACTACAACATGGTAGTTAACACACGTAGCGTGTAGGATGCTTCTGATATCAGCTTTGTCCTTGACAGTTTACAAGATGACCTGCAATCACAAAGGTACATGTTATAAAGGCGCGTGAAATTCAGTCAGGGAGGATAAAACTTGATTCACAACCACTCAGTTGAGGGTTCATGACAAAGGACATCAATTCCAAATATTCTGCACCATTAAGCTATTTATTTTGTAAAAAGATAAAGTGCAACAGTGAACTGTAGATAACACTGGAATTCTATATGACAACATTTCCATAATTCATTTGCTCAAAAAAAAAATTATGATAAATTAAGTTCTAGGAAATTAATAGAAAATATATATAAATAAAATAACCATTCAATTAACAACCAAAACATTAAACTATTTTAACTCTGGTGTTGTTTCATGTGGGTTCAAATAGCTGCACTTTGATTAGAAATCAACAGTTTTGTCAGAGCTATTTTGTCTTCAGCTATTTTTTTTTTTTTTTTGCATTAATTTCCCAGAGGTTGAGAGAGCTTGAACGACAAATCGTGCTCTGTGATGAACGTGCACACTCGTATTTTCAAGTTCCACGCATGGTCAGTCATTGATGCTGGTACATCAGCTGCGGTGGTTGCTCCCGGTAACCGTGTTGTGTGTTGTAGAGTCCGAACAGCTGCTCGATGAGTAGGGTTTGGTTTGTGACGTGGTGGCACTTAAATATAGTGAGTTACATAGACGAGCTTTCTGGAGCACAAAGTGCAGAAGCACCTGCTACTTCTTACACCAGCTACCAAAAGGTTAATCGTCTTTCCCTCTTTTCTATTCATGCCCAGCATCATTTTTTAAATCCTTTATCAAGTAGGAGGGCACCTCTCCCAGGATTCATGATTTTACTCTCCATCCTACTTTCCAATGATACATCTCTCTGCTCGGGCAACCGAGCTTCTATGAAACATCGGACTTGGTTGAAGCACATTTTTCCAAAACCCGCCCTGTTCTACATCTGATTGGCTAATAATGTTAGTTTGAGTAGAGAGTTGTGTTCCTCTTATATCATAGGCAGATGAGCTCTTGTTGTTTAGACTAGACTGAACTTTCAAGCTTCCACTTATTGTCAAGACTTTTTTATGGAAGTATTTCTGTGCCACCTGAGTTTGAATACGAATTTTTAAGATTGAAATTTTTCAGCATCAAAATCAGACTTTGAATTTTAAAAAACATCAGATTTCTAGCACTGAATTTTTTTTTGGCCTTTGAATTTTATTTTGTTAAAATAAATTCAGTGTTAAAAAAATTGTTGTCTTAAAATATTCAGTTTTCAAAATTCAACATGTAAAGAAATTCAACACCCCAAAAAATTCAGTGTAAAAAAAAAAAATCAACATCTCAAAAAAATTCAGTGTAAAAAAATTCAACCTCCAAAAATTCAGTGTAAAAAGAACCAGACTCAACATCCGGATCACCAGGGAGAAGCAATCGATCCCTGTCTCAATTCAGCCAACGTCCAGCCAATCATGTATTCATGTATTAAACATTTAAATTACATTTATTAAATGTACTAAATCTATTTTAAATGTTTAATACAAACAGCAAATAAAGTAAACAGACTCACCGCAGCACCATCACCTGAGTTTCCTGCCATGGCCGACCGGTCCGTCTTACTATCTGGGTGGGTGTCACATGACCAATGGAGCGTAACGTGATTGGCTGGACGTTGGCTGAATTGAGACAGGGATCGATTGCTTCTCCCTGGTGACCCAGATGTTGAGTCTGGTTCTTTTTACACTGAATTTTTTTAGGTTGAATTTTTTTACACTGAATTTTTTGAGGTTGAATTTTTTTACACTGATTTTTTTTTTAGAAATTGAATTTTTTTACACTGATTTTTTTTTGAGATGTTGATTTTTTTTTTTTTACACTGAATTTTTTGGGGTGTTGAATTTCTTTGTGTGTGTCGAATTTTGAAAAACTGAATATTTTAAGACAACAATTTTTTTAACACTGAATTTATTTTAACAAAATACAATTCAGAGGCAAAAAAAAATTCAGTGCTAGAAATCTGATGTTTTTTAAAATTCAAAGTCTGATTTTGATGCTGAAAAATTTCAATCTTAAAAATTCGTATTCAAACTCAGATGGCACAGAAATACTTCCATACTTTTTACTTCATGGTGACACTATAGCTATCGCTGATGTCACACATTATGATATTGTGACTCAGCGTTGCCATGTTGCACGTCAACCTTCATAGTACAGCGTTCTTCATTCATTCTACTGCAGTCGTGTGTTTACAAGTTATGAACGTTGCAGCATGTTAGCCCGATTCTTTGGCTGGAAGCTCGAGAACAAACCGGAAAATTCTTTGGTTCAGAAATAGAGCATTTATTATGGTCACAGGGAAATCAAGGCAGCGCTGGACTCAAGGTGACAAAGTGTCTCGCAGGATCTCAGTCAGAATGAGCTCCGTTTCCGCAGAGTAACTCACAGTTATCTTCTTGGGCCGGGCCTGCCCCGTACGGAGGTTGGACTCATACATACTCAGACTGAATATAAGTGGCTAGTTACTGGTGACGTGGACAGGCCAACCTCCGTCCATATTGTTTTCTTGGAATAAGATAAATAGTGATGTTGTTTCAGGCGAGTATCAAATGCAAACTGATGGAATAGGGATGTTTCATCCAGTTGTGTTGTCTTTCTGTTCCTCCATCAAGGACATGGTACGAGCTCAGTGAAACAAGAGCAGGGGTTCAGGGAAACTACTGAATATGCTTAAAGGAAAATCTATTATAACAAGCAGAAGACAAACTCATAAATCCAGGGAAATGCATGATGGACTTTAAAATCTCATTATGCGAGAAAATAGCAGCAACGGTGGAATCGACCAGTTCAGGCGGCTAATATGGATTAAACACGTGATCTGAAGGATTTACACAATGTGTTGTACTCTGAGAATTATATTTTTTATGACAAATGCGTCCAAATTTTGGAGGACCTGAAGACCTACAAGCCTCTGGAGGACTGAGACCAGTTTGTGTGCAGCTTGGGTGGAGGATCTGCCTACATTAGATCTGCAAGACATGTCATGGCTGCAGGAAGGGTTTGATGACATTAATTTCATGATCTGAACATGCCTATTATTTCTAAATTTCCTTAATACATTTTACCATGACCTGCGTGTTTCATTGAACCTGGAGTCACTATCATCCATAATATCAGGAGAAATGGGTGATCTTTTTCTGTGGTAGTCATGGTGATATTACCAAACTCTGTCTTCAGGTTTCTGATTGGGATCCTTTCACTTTCAAATGTTTGTCACCTCATTTAATATAAAACTTACTCTGATCAGTTCTGAATGAAATAAATATTTTATTAAGATTAAGTAGGCTTGGCTAGGCAGTGATCAATGTGGAAGGCTTGTTGTGATGTCATGTGAATACTATGAATTAAAAAGAAAAAAGGTCAGGTAACTCCCCAGTTACACATATTAAATATGTTTGTGTTATTTCCTTTGTAGTTTTGCAGGACATATCCAAATATTGCCATTTGCCATTGCCTCTGATTGTTGCCAACTTTATTAAAGAGCACTGAGACTACAGTCATAGAAAAAATTATTCAGACCACCCTTGTTTTCTTCAGTTTCTTGTTCATTTTAATGCCTGGTACAACTAAAGGTACATTTGTTTGGACAAACATAATGATAACCACAAAGATTGCTCATAAGAGTTTTATTTAAGAGCTGATATCTTACCATTTTCCATGGTTTTCTTGATTATAACCTAAATCACTTAAGTTTTTACATCAATAGCTATGGCGTTGTACTGCCAAAAACACTGCTTTTATGCATTCAGTGTTTTCTTTTCTGTCTGTTTTAGTCACATGATGACGTTTAGTGGTACCAGGTATTAAAATGAACAAGAAAGTGAAGAAAAAAATCGTGGTCTAATAATTTTTTCCATGACTGTATTTCATCGTGGATGAAGCTGCTTTTAATTGTTGTCAATAATAAGTTTGAAGTTAGATTCAGTCATGTTCAGTGTCACAATAGAGAATTTTGAATGGAGCCATTAAATAAGCACTTTCAATCTTTCCTTATATTGCCCTGTGCATTTATGCGGCCTGTTCGTCCTGAATTACCTTCTGCTCATCACTGGGTCTCTCTACTCACATCATGTTGGAACCGAAGACTCAGGGGATTGCGCTTGTTTCAATGTGGTCTCTAAATCATCCAATGAATTTCCATGCTTAGCCAAAAACCCCAACTGCTTATATTTCCAAGTGGAACTGGATATGTTGCATTGCTTTTGGGTAACAAACATTGGACGGTTTGACAGGTCCTGGTAACTCTACAACCCAACCGGGACAGGGACATTATGAGAAAGGAAGAGACTGCTAAGGGCTTTAGACAGTTGGTTTAGTGTCTCGTAAATAAGCAAATCGTCTGTCAACACAGTGGCGCAGTGAAATGAGTTGTGGTGTGCCAATCTGTAACACTATTCATATTTCAGAGATAAAAACATCTGCGGCTACCACCATGTGAGGCATCTGCGCAGAGAGAAACAGATGAGCTGTGAAGTAGTAACAGAAATTCAAGGACACACACCGCACATTTTAAAACGCCTCTTAGCTGCAAGGCCTTTTCTCTTCCCACTATTAGTGGGCCTCTGAATATGGAAACAATCAACCATGAGCAGAGTAATCAAGTGGACAAACGCTGACAATGAATGATTTCAACAGCACTTTCATTTGCAGAAATATTCTTTATATCATTTAATAATAATACACGTCATATAATATAATATCCAAAAACGTTATGAACAGAGTCAGTGACAAAGATCAGCCCTGGTGGAGTCCAACTCTCACTGAAAAACGAGTCCGACTTACAACCGGCAATGCGGACCAAACTCCCACTCCGTTTGTACAGGGACTGGACAGCCCGTAACAATGAGTCCAGTATCCCAGACTCCTGGAGTTCCCACCACAGGAACCCCCGGGGACACTGTCAAATTCCTTCTCCAAGTCCTCAAAACACATGTGGACTGGTTGGGCAAATTCCCATGTTCCCTCCAGGACCCTAGTGAGGGTATAGAGCTGGTCCAGTGTTCCACGACCAGGACTGAACCCACATTGTTCCTCCTGGATCTGGGATTTGACAATCGATCGAACTCTCTTCTCCAGCACTCCTGCATAGACCTGACCAGGGAGGCTGAGGAGTTTGATTCCCCTGTAACTGGAACACACCCTCCGGTCCGCCTTCTTAAAAAGGGGAACCACCAACCCGGTCTGCCATTCCAGAGGTACTGCCCCCGATTGTCAACCAAGACAATCCTACAACATCCAGAGCCTTCAGGAAATCAGAGCGGACCTCGTCCACCCCCGGAGCCCGGCCACTGTGCAGCTTCTTAACTACCTCAGTGACTTCAGCTCCAGTAATGGACGAGTCCACCTCTAAGTCCACTGGCTCAGCATCCTCCACGGATGACATGTTGGTGGGATTGAGAAGGTCCTCGAAGTATTCCTTCCACTGCTGAACGACATCTCCAGTTGAGGTCAGCAGCCCACCCCCAAATTCAGTGTTGGTGAAGCACTGCTTTTCCCGTCTGAGGCATCTGACAGTTTGCTAGATTCTCCGTGAAGCCAATCGAAAGTCTTTTTCATGGCCTCCAAGAAGCCGGGAGACCACCAAGGCTGCAGCCTGTTTGGCCCGTCGATACCTGCCTGCCGCTTCCAGAGTCCCACAAGCTAACCAAGCCCAGTAGGACTCCTTCTTCTGTAGGGCACCGAAAAACAATTCCAAGTGGGAATCGGTTCCTGCAGAAGGAATCGGTTCCTTCTGCAGGTGGTGGGCCCACAGGGAGGCGGACCCATGTAACCCGTTCAGGCTGAGCCCGGCCAGGCCCCATGGGTAAAGGCCCAGCCACCAGATGCTCCCGAACGAGCCCGTCCCCCAGGCCTGGCTCCAGGGTGGGGCCCCGGTGACCCAAGCCTCGGCGAGGGACTCTTGGTTTGTTTTGTGTCATAGGAGTCGAGTGAGTGAAGACGTTGACAGAGTGAAGACTGGAGTTAATCTAAAATTAAAACTTATTCTAAGTATCACCAAAATTAAATATTACATCTGCGAGACAAGCAGGCACTGTAAGTCAATATGCAGTCATATAGAGCCCCTCCTTAATTCTAAGGTTTTATGAATCAAAACATGAGCGTCTCAGGAAATGAATTCCCACATGTCATACACATGCAAAAGAAAGGGGATAAAACTGTCTGAAAACTCTTGAAAGGCAGAAAAGTGATTATATTTTTTCTTAATTTTTTTTCCCAGCCTTTATCTTCCAAATCCACTCCTAGCAGCTCACTCATCCCTATCTGTGGCAGGTGCAAGTTCCTTTCCCCAGCATGCTTTGCTTTTATTTTGTATTGTTGTAGGTTGAAATAGTTGCCTTTTTTAAGTACAGATAGAATAAAACTTAGTCCAGTACCTGGTGACAGCAGTGGATGTAACCACATCTGCTTTATGTTTTTTCATTTTTAAAGAATCAAAAGACCAAGCAACCCAATCAGATATTCCGATATAATCGAAAATTCTGCCATCGTCCTTTCTTTGAGGGACTAAAACCCAACCTGGTCCATTTACACCATTGTGCTCGTTGCTGTAGACCACACGCTACACGTCACCAGTATTTCACCTCTTGATTTAGTGGTTTTGCAGTATTTTTCAAGATGAGTACAAACGATGAAATGTGTTGATGAGGTGATTTTGGACTTGGAGAGCACTCACATTTGTTCAGTATCAGCTAATGAGAAACTGATTAGTAGAAACTCATGATTTGGTGCACTGTTTGGACTGCACAGCCTGACTGAAAAGCTTGCTCAATAGTTTGTGCTACTATGATGGGATGCACCCAGTAAGTCCTCTCAAACCAGAGACTGTGTATTTTGATACAATAAGATGATCTACTTACTTACATGCGGGCAACACTGGAGCATGAAGGTGATGGCAGCTTATACTGAACTGAAAGTGTAACCGTCTTAGTCTTGTAGAGTAGAGGTCTTCACGGGTCCACTTTTATGGACCCGAATGGACCCGTGAAAATTCAACCCGAAACCGACCCGACCCGAGCTATTATCATAAGTCCGGGAGTCCGAACCTGAATGGACCCGCAATATTTGGACGAGGAACCGACCCGACCCGAGTCTTTAGTGTCCGACCACGAAGCAAACCGAGTTACCCGAATAGAACCGAGACAATCCAGCCCATAGTTGCTCATGTTAAAAGTTGTCTAGCGTTGAATAAAACTTGGTTTTCTTACCTGAACGTTGTCTTCTTCTACCCGGTTCAGTTGCTACATAGGCTACTTCAGTGGTTCTCAAACTTTTAATCCTGCGTACCACCTGAGAAACTGTTCAGCTCTCTGAGTACCACCATGATGACCAATTTTAAAATATAGCCATATATGCCTTCTCAATTAGCTTTAAACACACAGAGATGTTTATTCCTTATTGTGGTTATTTATTACCTGAATTGCTACCTTACTGAATCAGACATTACAACTCTGTCCAACAATTCACATACTCATACTCTCATACAGAGCAATTTTAATTATCTCAAGCTACACATTGCATTTGAAATGTTGTATTTATAATGCATTATATGTTTCCAATTTTTTTATTATTTTTTTAAGTGAAAATGTGGAAAAAATGTGTAATGTTATGACGTTTTCCGCGTACCACCAGAGAGCGCTGGTGTACCACTGGTGTTACGCGTACCACAGTTTGCGCACCACTGGGCTACGTGATGTAAACAACAATAAATCCACGTTGTTATTTTCTTTGTGGATACAGATGCTATTGGTAGCAACTGCTAATGCTAATAGCAGTTGCTACGTAGGCTACGTGATGTAAACAACAATAAATCCACATTGTTATTTTCTTTGTGGATACGGATGCTATTGGTAGCAACTGCTAACGCTAATAGCCTACACCGGTCAGGACGTGTCGTGAATATGTTCTCTCATCCAGCGTTGCCATGTTGGCGATCCGTTGTGCTTTACAGCTGCCGGGCTAACCGCTAATAACACGCTACGGCAACACGATTGTTTCATGACAAATACGCCACGTTAATGAATAATTAATTAAACCGCTCCGAGTCCTGGCATTAGCTGTCACCGCCAATATCTTTACCTCTCTCGAGTAAACGCGGACCCAGCCTGTCAGAGAACACCGACCGGACCAGAGACTAACTGTACCGATTCCGACCAGAACCTGGAGTCACGTCTTTTGAATGGACCCGAGACCCGATTCGGGTCGGGTCAGAACCTCGGGTTGTCGGGTTGTTCCGAAGACCTCTAGTTCAGAGTATTCATAACAACATGGCGTGTTTTATCGTCTCTTAATATGCTGCCAGAATACTTGTTGTTGGTTTGGACTTTGTGGAACTTTAGTTTTTTGTTGCACATCAAACGATGCTGCCTGAAAACCAACATTACTGAACACAGACAGCAACAGCTGTGAGCGATCCGTCTGGTCTGTTGTGCTCACGTAGCATATTCCTTTGTTCAGATACACCTCTGTGAAACAAAAATATAAATTTGAATAGACTTTTATTGTCTCTGGGCTGCTCATGATGTCAGTGCAACAGGAATTCTGCCTACCCAGAATTCAGCTAAGGGCTGTTTTCTCATTCAGGCCTGCAAAGCTATGCCAGTCCAGTCAGCTGAATGACTGTGCACGCTCCTCCAGATTCTGGTAAATTACACAGTTAAGCTATATGCTAAGACCTAGCCTAAGTTACAGAGGCTGTGTTAATCTAACATGGAAGCATCAATCTAACACTAACAGCCTGTTTGATGTAAAGTCTGCTGTTGTAGATGCTGCTGGTCCCTAAAGTCCCTGTTTGGGTTGCCAGTTATTCAGTTATATAAGACCTTGAAAAATCCTAACTAACTCCAAATACTTAACCGGTACTAAAGTGTTGGAACTTTAAGGTTAGTAGTTTTGAGCCGAAAATCAATTTCTGTGAATTTTTAGTTTGATTGGATGGAAAGCTGAATTAAACATTGACAAAGCCTTATAGATCATTTACAACTAAATAGTTGTTTAATTAACTATCCTCACTAAATTGCCATTCCAATTTGTAATCTGCAGCTGCAATGAAACATCAAATACAGAAAGTAGTAAAAGTAGTAAAGTAGTAAGTGAATTGTCACCATTTCACTTAAATACTTTAGCAAAAATGTAATAACGTTAAAAGGAAAGAAATCCTTCTAACGTAGAAATGTAGAATATACAGTGTCCGATAATATATCTTTGATAGAGAACAGTCCCTTAAAAGTTTAAATATGATGTTTAAAGTATACTTTGACCTAAAAGCTTCTGTTTAAGTAAAATATTAAAATCCGGAGTGCCGTCTGATAAATGTACCGGAACTGAAAAACTTTCTTTCATGAGGAGGAACTTTATTGGAAGCTAAAAGTTGGAAGCGTGTTCCCTTTCCGAGCGGTCCGTGAACGCACCACCCGTGCAGCGGCTACTGCCAGGAGGAGAATCTCTTCTCTTTTATCTGCTCGTGGTGAATTCTGCTGCGAGCTGATTGGCTGGCGGCAGCTGACTCGCGCTGCATCCTGCGCGCAGCGCCGGGCTGAGTGCTCAGTCAGCGCTCCTCCCGGTCGCTCTCCCGACGCCGCTTCCCGCCGCTCCGCTCCGCCTCGCAGACGCGCACGCAGACACGCTCATGAGTGGCCGTCGCGTCCGTGCAACGCCGCAACCAGCTGACTTCACCTGAACGAACCAGAACCGGAACAGAACCAAGCAAACAATGCGGGCTGCTTGCATTATGCGCTGCCGCAGGTCATTACTACTTTTGCGCTCTTTTAGGAGGTAACGGGTTTAGGTGTGAGCGCGCATGCCATCACCATGGACTGCCTTTTCCTCCTGATATGGACTTTACCCATCCCGCTGGTCGGCTGCACCCCAGTAAAGCTACTCTCCACCCTCTTGTCCTGGAATATCATCAAGGCATGTTTCATTTAACAAGAAATACATTGGCTTTTTTTTTTTTTTTAACTCAACACATGCACCTGTATTTTGGGGACAACGAAAAAAACAAAACAAAAAAAACAAAAGCAATTGTCTCTTCAGCATTATTTATGTCACCAACAAGCTGCTCTTTTTTTATTGTCATTCATTGTGGTTAAAAAGTGACGCCAAAATTAAAACCAAGTGCATCTCATGTTTCAGCAGAAGAATTCCATTTATCTCCACGTTTTCTGCTGCTTACAACCTGTTGCTACCTGTCCAATTATGTGTCTTTACCCCCCTCCCACCCCCAACCCCCTTTATTTTCTTTTTGCAGACTCTGCACGTCTGCTGCACGCACGCGTCTCACTCTGTTCTGGCCAGCCATTCTTCCAGCAGCAGCCCCGGATTAAATCACGGTGAGCACTTGTCTTCTGACATCTGTGGATGTTTCTTCCAGCTGGCAGGGCTCCATGTTAGTGGAGGCAACGGGAAGAAAATGAGTTACACGGCAGCGGTGGGTTCACCGGTTCCCACAGAGAAAGATTTAGGAAGCTCATCATCAAATAGAGAGACGCGTCTACTGCTTATGTGGTAAAAAGTGTTTTGTTTAAATCTTAAATGTTTAATTAGTAAAGTTTAAATCTTTACCAGGAGTCGCTGAACTCATTCAGGGATTCCCCACTTTTGGCTGCTTTCTCTCGTGGGGATGATTTATCTGCTCTGATTTACTACTACAGTTAGGAAGTCGCAGGAAACTCTTCCACGCTGAAACTTTTTTTATGACACGACGTGCGCGTCACTTCCCCCTCAGACTACGTGTTCGTGACCCCGGTGGAGGTGGACTCTGGCGGCGCCTACGTGACGCACGACGTGTCCAGGAGAAGCCGCCGCAGCAGGAGGTCCCCGTCTCTTTCCCTGCACTACCGGCTCGCCGCCTTCGGACAGGACCTGCTCCTGGACCTGCGTCCGTCCTCCGTGGTCGGTCCCGGGTTCACGGTTCAGACCGTCGGAGCGGGAGGCGTCTCCACGGTAACGGGCGACGGAGGGCTTCATAGCTGCTTGTATCAGGGATTAATCCGCAACCTGTCAGCCTCCTCAGCAGCCATATCAACGTGTTCTGGACTGGTAGGTGTCTCCTCCGCACTTGTGTTTGTTGTTTTCAATGCTCCTCCGTCATTTTATGTTTTTCTTAAAGCGATTATACCCTTTAGTGGATGACATGGTTTTTATTATTATTATTATTATATACAAAACACTTCTATTCTAATACTGTCTGGAAAACTTTGGGCCTCGGTCCTTGTACCAGAATTGAACTGCAGCATGACGAGTGTGAGCATCAGTTTCTGGTGCTTTGTCTGACACCTCTTTGAACACTGAGGATGGAAATAAGACAATGGCAGGATAAAAGGAGGAGAAGAGAAGGGAGAGATGTTAACAGACGGCTGTGTTGACATCCAGTTACTCTCGAGACAACGTGCACAGTCAGGATGTGAGCCGGTGCAGAGTTAAGGTCATCGGTTCACAGTTACTGACTGAATACAGGGTTGGTCGCTGTCTTCAATATGTATCATTGTTTTGTTCACATATTTACTATTGTAGAAAGCAAATTACACCGTCCATCAACTTTAATGTCAAGACATAACAAAGTTGTTAAAATGAGATCAATGCATCTTCTGATATATTACATTATATCGTAACTGATTTAACAACAAACTAAACCACAAAGCAGAAGCAGTTTGTGAAAGACTAAGTCCACCTCGTAATCCGGTTGAACCACCAGCAGTAACCTGAAGGCATCATTTTTACTGAGATCTCTTTATGCATCACTCTTCTAATGTTCTGCCACAGGATTTCAGTCAAGTTGAGGGGTTTACTTTTACTGGGCGACCGCGACGCATCCTTTCCTCGCTTTTTCAGACGTTCTGTTGTGGATTTGGTGAGGTGTTTGGGAATCATTGTCCTGTTGCAACCCGGGCTAAAGGTTTAGCTGTCAAACTGTTGGCCTCACATATTATCTGAGAATACTGTGATGTTCCTGGGAGTTCACAGCTCACCTGAGCGGAAAACAAGTCCATATCATCACCCATCCACCACCGTGTTTCACACTTGGTCTGAGGTATTTGTGCTGGTAGACTGGGTTTGGTTCTCTTCATCATGCATCATGGCCAAACATATCATTTTGGTTCCACCCTTACAAATGAAATTGCTCCAGAAGGCTTTATTTTCATTTATAAGTTAACCAATAAAGGGCTGTGTTTACTGAAGACTCTGGCATTTGATATAAAACAGTGTGGACTACATACGGATCTGGCAGCTGTCATTAGTATATAGTATGCCACTGGAAAGACGATTATGTTATGGCATAAGTGGAAGTGGAAGTCACACGAACACTGTGACTGCCTTCCACTTTGGTAATGCATTGCATTATGGGATATACGTAGTATGCAAAGTAGATTTGTCAGTAGATTTTCAGCATATAGCAGGATGTGCATACTGCGTACTGTATACTGCATACTGCATACTGTATACTGCATACTGCGTACTTGATCTTGTCAAAATCATTTTAAACTAGTAGTGTAGTTTGATCTTTTGAAAACTGTCCAGGTTCTCGTTACATCAGTCTTAAAGGTGCTTCCAGTCTGTATACATATCTGCTGATCGTGTTTTGTCTCCAGCCTCATAGTTGACGCAGAGACGTGACTGAAGTTGGCTCATGATTGAAACAATCAAGGATATAACCCCGGCTTCTTAAATCTTCTTACATGACAGAGTTTCTGATGTTGACAGAGCTGCCTCAGCTTTGGTGTCTCTGATTTACGCCGACTCTTTTCATTCAAGAGACATATGTTTATTCCCTTTAACCAGAAAGACTCTGTAATTACAAGTTCCTCCACTTTCATTTGATGTTTATGAAGTGTGTAGACTCACACATTCCTTGACACATCCTACACCAGATGGACGCATTACACCTCCATAAAAGCCGCGCCTCCATCTATCGTCCGGCCTCCATACCTTCCTCGTCCCTCCTGCTCCCGCTCTTTTGTCCTCTGTTTGCCCTGCCTCTACATCTCCTCTTGTTCGCAGCAATTAAAGCCAGGGTGAAGTTTGAGCCGCCTGGCCGGCACTGCTAATCTTCGCATTGTCCCTTTCATTAGGCTTTGCTCTGACTCACAATGAAGCACCACTGACCCGTTCTCTTAAAAGTGCTGCAGGGACATTATTTGATTGGGCCGTGATTGCGTTTGAATGTTTCCGAATGGATTTTTCCTCCACTCCTTCTGAGCATTTGCAAGTTTTCATTTACTTCTTCTACCCCTAGGTGCGACCTTGGGGCCACTGATACTTGGATCTCTTCACTTTTTTTTTTTTTTTTTTTTACAGCCAAAGAATATCATTTTTATGGCTATGAAAGAAAAAAATGAAAATGGGAGATTGAATTACAAGAGCATTGAAGGGACAGCCTGGAGCTTTCTCTCCACACGCTCTACCTCTTTTTTCCGAGTGCATCAGTCTGTACTGGACTTCTGCGAAGCTTTGGACCACGAAAGAAGTTTAACTCCTGTTTTACAACTCGTCTTTTGCGCAGAATATCCACTTCCATTGAGGAAAGAACAATTAGACCTTGCTCGTTATGTGAAGAGACTCAATGGGTGTGTTTACATGGGACGTTTAATTCCTCTTTAATTCAGAATTAAAGTTAAATCCGAATAAAAGTTACCATGTAAACACTTAATTCCATATGAAAATGTCAATTCCGAATTAACTTAATTCCAAAAGTAAGTGGCTGGTTTATTCCCATTTTCATTAAGTAATTCCGCGGTCATGTAAACACTCATTCCTCTTTAAATTAATTCCCGTCTTTCTGCGCATGCTAGTTCTCTTGCCCGTCTGTCGCGATGACACTTATATTCTGGCAGCACGCAGTAAACGGTGTTCAAGAGCAGAGACGATTTATTTAATAAATAGCTTGGAGGAACTGGAAATAATTAAAAGAACAGATGGCAGGAAACATAAAAATTGTGAGCTTTTCAAAGCGGCCAGGTTAAATGAAGGAGGTTTCGCAGATAGAGACGCCACCCAGGTCAAAAATAAGTGGAACGTTGTTGCTAACCAGTTAGCTAAATTTGTTTTCTTCCGGTAGATGTAAAGACGTCCCCCCCCATCCAATCAGAACCCTTCCCAACCCCCAGACCTAAAGCGGAGTTGGATAAAGCCGAACTAACGTGTTTTCCATGTAAACCTCAATTCGGAATTACTATTTCCATGTAAACTCTAAGGAAAATAGTTTAATTCGGAATTATTTAATTCCTAATTTTAATTCTGAATTAAAAAACATCATGTAACCGCAGCCAATGAAAAAAGTAAGGGGGGATCAAAGTAAAGTACTGGAGGAAGAAGTCAAAAAAGAAAAGATCACAACTAAAGCACAAGAGCGATAACAGTCAATGAATACTCATATTAACTAATCAATAAAGCGTAACGCTATTGATAATGAGTAAAGTGGTCTGAGCGGAGCTGTAAGGGGAGCAAAATGTGCAAGAATAATTTGAATTTACTGTGCGGGGCTGGAGCTCCCCGGGAGACTGGACGGCCTCTTTACGGAGAGCTGGAGTGATGGACTCCGTTTATGTCAAAGGCCTCTGGAGAAGAAATAGACTGAGACGAGGAGAGACGGGGTTATAAAGAAAAGGAGCTTCCCCGATCTTCATTTTATTGTCTTCTATTCAGCAGACGGGAGGGAAGTGGAGAAACAGGAACAGAATTTGAAATAGGCTTTCTGGGCCCGACTGTTTTGACAACAGCAGAGGTGTCGGCACCGGCTACCGGGCTCAGCCAGAGACAGATGGAAGTGGGATTCATCTGTTTGAATAAAGAGTAGGGCGAGATGGTATTAAAAGTAGAGCTGGATAGATTGACGACTGTAAATCCCTATTAGCAACACATGGTGTTACAGGGGTGGGTTTTAATCGCTCGTTCTGTCCTGCCGTCGTGCTTTTGTGTCAATAAAATTCTCTCTCATGCTTTTGCATGAGAGATGAAAGGATGTCATTTCAGATGTAATGCTCCCTGATTTGTAAGAGAAGTGCATTGGGGCTTTGGTCGTGGGGGGTTCTTTCTTTTCTTTCTTTCTTTCTTTTTTTTTTTTCTTCTCATGGGTCTCTCATCCGAGGTCACTGTGCTGCTTGACCCCAATCCTCCCATGCTCGGGTGTAATGGGGGGCTGGTGGGTGTCCACCACGCAGGTTCTTACTGGTACAAGTTCAGAGCTGCTCACCACTCAAGTGAGTGCAGAAAACGGAAGTGATTTACAGCCCCCCCCCCGTCTGCCCAGCCCCCCCCCCCCCCCCCCCCCCCCCCCGTCTGCCCAGCCCCCCCCCCCCCCCCTGCCCATCCCCCCCCCCCCCCCCCGGGACGGGATTCTTCTCTCTGGGGGGACTGGAACAGATATAAGTCTTTCACAGCCAGGCTTGTTCTGACGCTTGTGGGCCAAACAGTCACACAGTAAATGCTATATATATATATATATATATATATATCTATATATATATTATATATATAGATATATATATATATATAGGGATGTCCGATAATATCGGCCCACTGATATTATCGGCCCGATATTGGCATAAAAATGTAATATCTGTAAATATCGGTATCGGTTTTTTTTTTTAAACTTTTTTTTTTTTGCACAGACAATGTGTTAATTCTTCCACGACAGGAGATATGTGATGTTACCTAAAATTAGTTTTGAGGAAAAATAGCCCGCATATATCGGTATCGGTAGATATCGGTATCGGAAATTGAGAGTTGGACAATATCGGCATATCGGATATCGGCAAAAAAGCCAATATCGGACATATATATATATATATATATATATATATATATATATATATATATATATATATAACTTTGCAACATCCTGCAGCGGTGGAGACACGACAAACGCAGTGATGAGACTTGTGTGTCCCGCAGCAACAATCAGGGAGAAACTATTTTTTTTATTCAGCGTGGTGCACCAACTAAAAGTTTGCCAGAGCACAAAGATGAGGAAAGAGACCATCTTCAGGCCGCAGAGCGCCGTGATGCTCTGTGAAAGTACCTGCTGGGGAGGCAGCAGTCGGCCTTTGTGAGATCATTGTGACGACACAGCTGGAGAACAGAGGTAGAATAAAGAGAGGAGCTCCACTGTGTTTTCATACCACAATCTCTGTGTGAAAGTGGCTCATGAATTTCACTGTGGCTGTTTTTAAGCCCCTACAGGGTCTGATTGGTTGGGATTGAGATATCTGGAAACTGAGCAGCAAGGACCAGAGCAACTAAAGGGAAAATGATGTGGTTGGTTGTCCCAGCATCTACTAAGACTTATGTTGATTCTCCAAGCACAAAAAGTGCGTTTTCATGGGAAGTTTAATTCCTCTTTAATTCAGAATTAAAGTTAAATCCAAATAAAAGTTACCATGTAAACACCTAATTCCATATGAAAATGTCAATTCTGAATTAAACTTAATTCCGAAGTAAGTGGCTGGTTTATTCCCATTTAAATTCTGAATTAAATAATTCCGCGGTCATGTATACACTCATTCCTGTTTAAATTAATTCCCGTCTTTCTGCGCATGCTAGTTCTCTTGCCCGTCTGTCGCCATGACGCTTATATTCCGCGCTGGGCTTGTTTTCAAAACAAAGTTTTAAAATGGCAGCACGCAGTAAATGGTGTTCAAGAGCAGAGACGATTTATTTGATAAATAGCTTGGAGGAACTGGAAATAATTAAAAGAACAGATGGCAGGAAACATAAAAATTGTGAGCTTTTCAAAGTTGTAGCGGCCAGGTTAAACGAAGGAGGTTTCACAGATAGAGACGCCACCCAGGTCAAAAATAAGTGGAATGTTGTTGCTAACCGAGTTGTTGCTAAATTTGTTTTCTTCCGGTAGACGTAAAGACGTCCGCCCCCCCCATCCAATCAGAACCCTTCCCAACCCCCAGACCTAAAGCAGAATTGGATAAAGCCGAACAAACGTGTTTTCCATGTAAACCTCAATTCGGAATTACTATTTCCATGTAAACTCGAAGGAAAATAGTTTAATTCGGAATTATTTAATTCAGAATTATTAATTCCGAATTAAAAAACATCATGTAACCGCAGCCAGTGTCACCTGTTGCCTTTACAATCTACGATATCTATTTGGGAGTTTGGAGATACACTGACATTACCAAACGTATTTGTTCATCCATCCAAATGATCAGAATCAAGGTGTTCCAATCACTTTCATGGCCACAGGTGTATAAAATTAAGCACCTAGTCATGCAGACTGTTTCTATAATCATTTGTGAAAGACTGGGTCGCTTTCAGGAGCTCAGTGAATTCCAGCGTGGAACTGTGATAAGATGACACCCGTGCAACAAATCCAGTTGTGAAATTTCCTCTCTCCTAAATATTCTACAGTCAACTGTCAGCTGTATTATAAGGAAAATGGAAGTGTTTGGGAACAACAGCAGCTCAGCCACAAAGTGGTAGGCTACGTAAACTGACGGAGCAGGGTCGGCGGATGCTGAAGTGTATAGTACAAAGAGGTCGCCAACTTTCTGCAGAGTCAATCACTACAGACCTCCAAACTTCATGTGGCCTTCAGATAACTCAACAACAGAGCAGAGAGCTTCATGGATGGGTTTCCATGGTGGACGCAGCTGCATCCAGCCAGACATCACCAGGTACAATGCAAAGTGTTGGATGCAGTGATGGTAAAGCAGCCACCAAGGTACTTGTCTGACTGCATTGTGTAAAGTTTGGTGGAGGGGGGGGATTATGGTGTGGGGGTTGTTTTTCAGGAGCTGGGCTTGGCCCCTTCAGTTCCAGTTAAAGGAACTCTGAATGCTTCAGCAGACCAAGACATTTTGGACAATTCCATGTTCCCAACTTTGTGGGACCAGTTTGGAGCTGGTCCCTTCCTCTTCCAACATGACTGGGCACCAGTGCACGAAGCAGGTCCATGAAGACATGGATGTAAGAGTCTGGTGGATGAACTAGACTGGCCTCCACAGAGTCCTGACCATCAACCTGATAGAAGACCTTTGGGATGAATTAGAGCAGAGACTGGCTGCAGTTACATGATGTTTTTTAATTCGGAATTAATAATTTGGAATTAAATAATTCCGAATTAAACTACTTTTCCTTCAAGTTTACATGGAAATAGTAATTCCGAATTGAGGTTTACATGAAAAACACGTTAGTTCGGCTTTATCCAACTCCGCTTTAGGTCTGGGGGTTGGGAAGGGTTCTGATTGGATGGGGGGGGGGGGGACGGTCTTTACATCTACCGGAAGAAAACAAACTTAGCTAACTGGTTAGCAACAACATTCCACTTATTTTTGACCTGGGTGGCGTCTCTATCTGTGAAACCTCCTTCATTTAACCTGGCCGCTTTGAAAAGCTAACAATTTTTATGTTTCCTGCCATCTGTTCTTTTAATTATTTCCAGTTCCTCCAAGCTATTTATTAAATAAATCGTCTCTGCTCTTGAACACCGTTTACTGCGTGTTTGAAAACTTGTTTTGCGCGGAATATTAGCGTCATCGCGACAGACGGGCAAGAGAACTAGCATGCGCAGAAAGACGGGAATTAATTTAAACAGGAATGAGTGTTTACATGACCGCGGAATTATTTAACTTCGGAATTAAAATGGGAATAAACCAGCCACTTACTTTGGAATTAAGTTTAATTTTAATTCGGAATTGACATTTTCATATGGAATGAAGGTGTTTACATGGTAACTTTTATTCGGCTTTAACTTTAATTCTGAATTAAAGAGGAATTAAACTTCCCATGTAAACGCACCCATTGATTAGGAATGGGATGAACTAAAGCTCTTATGTGAGCGAATACTTTTGACAATATAGTGTATATCGCTTTTATTGAATAATTTCAATCTATAGCTTACTGCAATGTTTGAAATATGAAAATCGATTTTCACCTTAATCTTCCGAATTATGATCAGCCTGGTTTGTAACGTCTTCCCCTGACCATTCTCTTTAGATTCAGACAACTCCGCATTGTAACCAGAATATGTTGTTTAAAGTGAAACGTTTTCCCCAAAAATGTTCCCAACTCAGAAACACTTAGTTCAGTTATCTGGAGCTGGTTTGTGTTTGCAGCGTCCGACATCATGCAAACCTCTATCTGCTGTGACATTTGTCTATAGTTGGCTGTAGTCCGTGGCAGCTACAGCTTATTTTTTATTTATTTTACTTTATTTTTTTTCTTTATTTTTAGACTGTATAATTTATCTGCTGTTTAAAAGGTAACATATTCTGTCTTTGACCAGACTTGCCAGTTCTCTCTGGATTGAACACGAAGCCTGGAGCTGCTGCCAGCAGCAACACTTTGCTCACTCATTCACTTGTTGAACGCTACTCATGTTGGTTTCTTAGCTGGTTGGGTTTTATTGCACTCAGAGGAGCAAGTGGAATTGTTAACTTTGCAGCTTTGCTCACAGCTTTAAAGACAGTCGCCTGTGATTTTTCTCATGTAACTTTGCTTTTAAAAATAACAGTGACTGGTTTACTTTGAGTCCTCTTGTTTGAAACAACTTGACTTCATTGTTTTTTTTTTTTATTGCAGTAGCACACTACCTTGTATGAAATATAGACTGCCTCAACAAATAAGACGACTTGTATTTTTACTTGTCTGTTGAATCTTGGAATAACAATCTGGTCGTACACGTGTATTTACACTTTAGTAGCAGTTTAGCAGTTCCTGCGGTCTTCAGATTGTGCTGTTTCTGACTCAGCACCATAAACCGCTGACGGTGTTGTGACATCTAGACTTTACAAACATGAGTTTGGTTTCAGATGAGATTTCGTCACGTTTGTTGGGTTATAATCACCCAACACCCCCCCACACAGGGACCTTCGTTTTATAGCTCAAACGTGTTTGGACACTCAAGTGTGACATTAAAATCACAGGAGAAAGTGCTGTCACCCCCCCCACCCCCCACCCTGTTATCCCTTCAGACAGCTCAGATCTAACTCGCTGTCTGATAGCTGTCGTTGACACGGTGCCGTGTGTTGTGGCAACCAGCAGTGACCGTTGTAAGGGGAGACCTCTGGGGGGGCTCCCCGTGGTGTGAAGAGGGCGCCCCCTCTTTTCCCAGGCCTCGTTGATGCTTAATGCACTTTGAGGTTTTAGAACACATTACAAGGTGAATATTCAAGAGTTTGATCTCCATTTCTCTACAGGGAGAATGGAACATCATCTCTTTAAAAACGGTTTCTGGCATCATTAACTCTGAGTTTTATAGGTTTCTTTTTTAACTCATTATATTTAAGGACACAATTATAGTTAGTCATTTATATGCCAAGCTGTAGATAGAAGAAAAAAAAGAGCATGCCATTAAACATGTCTAAAAAGTTAATAATTAGAACACTGTGTTCTCCCTTAGACTTCTCAAAGAGATATAGAGAAAATATTCCATATTTGAATACTAATCCATTAGGCTGGGATACAGGTTCTGCATTAAACGTCTTTGTTTGACTCTATGCTCCCAGTCCCTTAGACCTTGCAGAGAGAAAAAGACACTTGAGTGACTGATTTCCAGATGGCTCTTGGGCCATTTGTACCTGTCCATTTTCAGAAAAGGCCAACAAATCAAAGTGTCTCCCAACCACAGTATGCTTTTGGGGTCTTGGCCATAATTCAGCCAGTGGGCCTGGAGTGATCTGGAGATTTTCCCTGGTGGTCTGGATGCTGACAGTGATATAGTGCCCACTGTTAGATGCCAGTAGGAGGGGGGGGGGGGTCAGACTCTCAGCATGGGTGTATGAAAGGCAGAGAAAAAACAGACGGTGTTTGTGTATGTGTGCCTCAGCGTCCTTTGTAGGCTGTGCAAGGTCTTTCTCACACAAGATTAATGACCAGTGTTGAAATGTTCAAGTGGATGTTGTAGCTTCCCCAAATAGAGCTCATGCATCAAATCTGACCTACTGTTGTCACCATGGCACTCCACTGATGGGCGCAGTTGCAAAATGGCGAAGATTAATTTGGAGTTTGGTAAATTTTTCAAATTTTAGATGTGTTTATTAATTTTTCTTTGGGATTAGTTTGCCATCATAGAAGTGGATGTCAAACTTTTAACCAGCCACTCAAAGGCAAACATACGACTTCTGCTGTAGAACATAGAGAGGCAATGCAACGGCATGGACGTCCATGGCTTCCAGTGGCACTGGGCCATTGCTTATGGTTTTCATTACAGATGGCTATATTTAATCCAATTCAGTTCAACTCAACTTTATTTTTATAGTATATATTAGTGTTGGGCAATATGACGATACATATCGTGGGGACGATAGAAAAGTGTGTATCGTGCCATTTCTCTTCTATTGTTTCTATCGTTTCTAACCTAATTTTATCAATTATTACAGCAAATATGTAATTAAGTAACCTGCAACGATAAATTTGATAGAATCATATCTACTTCTACAAAGGAGCCTTTTATGTTTGCACTTTTATTCATGGTTAATGCCTTAAACAGAGTTCTCTTCAACCCTGATGTTTACTTTAGACACTTTATATTGGTTTGGAAACTTTGCACTACAAGGTTACAGATTTCAGAAAGTTGAAAAATAATTTGTTTATTTTTTATAGCTGAACTTCAGTGCAAAAATGTGTTTTCCTCTCAGAAACTGTTGTGCACTTAAAAAAAATGTGAAAGCTACTGTACCTCTGTACCTACCTGTTTTTGCTGCACTAAAATGTATGTTTGTGACAGTTCAGCTAAATGTCCTTTCAAAATAAAGTTGAAAAGTAAGCAATGAAATTTTTGTCAAACTTTTCAGAGAATAACTGAATACATACTTTATTATGGTATATCGTGATATATATCGTTATCGTGATATAAAATAGTCCATATCGTGATATATGATTTTTTCCATATTGCCCAGCACTAGCATATATTACAGTACAAATTGTCTCTGGGCACAAAGAGACAGATCATAACCTCCAAGGAAATGTTATTAAATATTAAGTAAGTTAGAGGGAAGAAAAGAGGAGGGAGATACCTCACTGGATTACATTTGAGTCCCTATAAAGTAGCGATCTATATAAGACTTAATTCACATGGATTCTTTTAAAGAACATTCTGACCATTTAGTTGAAGGTAAAAGTAATAATTTCTGTGCCTATAATTTTGGTTCTCAATTTAATGTTTCTCTAATCAAATAACTTTATTATTTATTTATTATTTAAATATGTAGGTCGAGGCTAAATGTATTGAGGAAACATTTTGTGGAGAATTTAGAAACACTCTGCATGCTCAGATCATGAAATTAATTTCCACAAACCAAATGTAGCCACATCCTCCAACCAACTGCAGACTAGAGATGCGCGGATGACGTATATTTTAACCCGCAACCGCTTCCTAAAATCTCTATCCGCCCGCTATCCATTTGCAGGAACGTTTTTTCACCAATTTTCAAAACCGAACCGACCCGCCATCCTTTTTAATAATATGTAAAATTTTTTTCTTATATTATTATTTGAGTGCTCAACCGCAACCCGCCCGAATTTAATTAAAGTATTATTTTTTGACGAGTCATCCGCCCGATATGCGGATTATCCGCTCCGCCCGCGGGTGCACGGTTCAACCGCGCATCTCTATCTACTGCAGACAAACTGATTGAAAAGCCTCCAGAGACTCGTAGGACTGCAGCTCCTCTAAGGTTTGGGCACCTTTGGCATGATAAATGTGATTGTAGACGTTGGGGCCACATCCGTGGCATGTTGTGTAAATCCTTTAGATCGTGTATCCAGTCCTTTCTAGCTGTCTGTACTGGTCGATTCCACTGATTGCCACTTCTTTCTCCGCATTAAGTGATTTTGATTGGACATCGAGCATTTTCACGTAATTCCGCTGTTTTCCTTTTGCCTTCTGATGCGATTTGAGTCTTGTTCTCTGATGATTTTTGTCCATTTCTGACAACTAAAGTTAGTAACATGAGAACACACGACTGGACTAGAATGAACGAATAACCTTGACCTTGTAGACTTGACCTACAAAATGGCGACGTTGCGTTAAAGTACATGGATGTACGACGCCAGTGAGGATTATCTGTTGGAAAGTTTAACAGTTCCTTTAACACACAAGTCCAGTATTTAATGTTCATTTCACTTGATCTGTCACTCTTTACGTTGATTTGAATTATCCCCCCCCGTTCCATTTGCATCACAGCAGCCATCAGTAAAAACACCAGAAGTGCACTGTAACCCAGTTAGAAAACAATTAACAGCACTTGTGAAGGAAGTAATTTCCATTTGTATGGACGGGTGTGGGAGTAGTCCTCCTGTTCCCTGCTGTGTCTACATGGGATATAAAGTAGAGCCATGCCCTCCGGCTCCAACTGAAAAAAGACTCATCCAGCATCATCAGTCCTTCCTCTGTATTCCCTCGACATGCTTAGAGGGTGTCAGTAGGTTGTTCAAATATAATTAGCGCAGACAAAAAGGGCTACAAGGCCTTTGGCTCATTGTGATCTTATTAAGCTGTATGCGATTATAACTTCTACGTGTAACAGGATGATTATCGTTGGCCAGCTGTTGTCCAGGAGCGCTGATGTTTTTTTTTGTGAATGGTACACTCCGTTGGAACGGCGTCATTTCAAGTTAGAGGAGCTGAAACTCTGCGTTATGCCCTGTCATTGCAGTTTAGCTCTTGTGTTATTCTGATCCAAGATCCAAAATTACCTTCTCTTCTTTACTCACTTCATATCCCATTTTAAAGAGACATAATTGACATAAGCAAACTGTAATTATTCAGACTATGATTCCACTGAGCATGTTAGATGCCTGAAGGGCCTCCTTTGCTCCTGTATGAGTTTTATCCCTCCACCACACACTGCGCTCATGTGGTCTCTGCTGAGCTGGAGTGCAGATGTGCTTTAGAGCTCGGTAATCACCAGCTTGGGGCTTCTCGCCGCTCAGCCCGTCTTTAACAGCATGTAAGCACTTACTCATTTGCCTTGTAATATCATGGTAGGAAACCTTAAAAAGAGACTGGCTAAAGCTGTCATATCCTCTGACACAAACTCTTTCACTGCCAAAGAGATAGAGTTGTTGAAGAAGCTTGTATTGACTTCACCCAATTTATTTATTTTTTTTAAAGAATTTAATTTTTTTTTTTAGTTTAGTTTAGTTTAGTTCAATCATGACTTTGCTGGTTGGAGGTGAGGTTGTGAGAGTGTCAAAAGAAATCAAAGACTCAAAGAAATGTTTGAGTCTGGATAAATATGGGGGAGGAAGTAAAGTGGTGTTTAGCAAAGTGGTTTCATCCCTTTAATATAACCAAGTCAAGCGTTAATGCAGAGACATTAGAGACATAACTGAAGGTCTTTTTTATTGACATTGCAGCTTGAAGACAATCTCTGGTCTTTGACAGGGGCGCCCATGAGACTCCCTGCAGCTCGCCTATCTTTTAAGTTTTTTTGGGTGCTAGTGGTCTTTATTAGACACTGTGCAGACAGGAAAGCAGGAGAGAGACAGGGAGAGGCAACATGCAGCAAAGGACACACAGGTGAGTACCTGAACCTGAGTCAGCTGCAGTGAGGACTGATGCCTCCGTACCTGGAGGAGCGCCTGCTCAACCACTGGAGCAATATCTTTAGTTTTTTTTGAAAAATGCAGCATCTTAAGTTGTTTTTAGACTGAGATTGTGTGGTACTACCATTCTAAAGAGTCACCAATATGTTACCTTTGTACTGTTCATGTGAATTAAGCTAAAGCCAGCATATGATTTCAGAGGCTAAGTTGGAAATCTGCATCAGTGATGGGACCTTGTTTTACATCAGCTGTTCATGGTTTTTACATGAAGCTTGCTTCCTCTTTGTTCTACTTCTGTTATTACCTCTCAAGGAAAGAAAGAGGTTGGCAATGAAAATACGCTGCCATTCTACACTCACCAGTCACTACATCAGATGAACCTTAATGGTCTTAAGGAGGCTAAAGTGTGCTAAAAGTATAGCCCAAGAATGCTACGCTTCTATCTCCAGCCTGAACAATGGAAGCTACCCGAGTACGGTGGATGATGATGGCATGTATGGCGGCGGCGGCAGTTGCACTTATCCGGGGCTTTGCAGATTTGTACCTCTCCGGTCTTGTTTTGGCTTTCAGCTTTGCTTTCTTTTTCCGTTTCTTTTTATTTTCTTCTTAACTTCTGACCCAGCCTCCCAACTGCTGCAGCAGAAACCAGTCGGCATTTTTCAAATCTATCGTCCAAGGTGAAAACATGCAGCCTCAGTTTCCTGTTGACTGCTGACAGGAGTGGCTCTACCTGCCACGAGAGTTTTCATGCTGTGTGTTCAGAGACGCTGCCGTCACACCTTGGTTGAAACAAGTAGATCTTTTTAGTTGCTTTTGCGTTTCTATCATCTTAAAACAATTCAGCCATTTTTTCCTCTGACGTTTGGCATCAACAAGGCATTTACTGTTTCTCACAGGATATTCTCTCTTTTTTAGACCTTTCTCTGTAACAACTTAGAGACGATTGTACGTGAAAAGTTTCTGAAACAGTCCGATCAGCCTGACTGGCAGCTACAGCCATGTCTCATTCAGCGTCACCTTTCTCCTCTAATGTCGCACTTGGTTTAAATTTAAGCTTTTTTTCTTGACCTGCGTTCTTATGGGGTAATGTGGTATTTGTTGTTGCTCATCAACGGTTTTTGCAATCTGGTAGATACTAAATTATTTTGATGGTGTCCTAAAAAGAAAACCACTGAGAAGGGAAGAAAGTAAAAAACAATTTGTTGTAAGTTTTTAAATCTTTTCCTTTCCTCATTTCTCATATTTATTGATACTTAAGCATGTGGGAAAAACTCAATATTTGGTGTAGCTGTTAACAACCTGTCATCCTGAAGTTAAAAGACAAAAGTCCAAACAAGCAAAATTTAAAGCATTCGGAAGAAAACAAAACTGGTAACAAATGACTTGAAAAACGAGGTTCTGGCAAAGAACAAAGAAACAGAGCGATGATTACCTGTAACGCAGGTGAAGAGCATCACAGCCGAACAATCTAAATGTGGAGCCACATAAGCACCAGGAGCAGAGCAAAAGACTGCAGAAATCAAAAACTGTTTTAAAATAAAGCAAGAGTAAAGATAACTGAAACCTCATCCTATACAAAGAAATATAAAATAAGATAAGTTACACGTAAAAAACAAATGAACTAACATGAACAAAACTACAAACGTTGCCCTAGATGAGGTTAGCAGCTTCTAGCTTTATCTTCAACAGCTGTTTGAATGGTGTCAGTCTCTCATCAGTAACTAGTTCAGTTCAGCGAAACAGAAAATACTTTCCTCTGAAAAGGATGCGTTTAGATCTATGGGATAGAAGTTGTCATCATTTAAGTAAATGCGCTCCACATGTGTCATGTTTTCCCTCCTTGCTCTGCCCACATGTCGTCTGTCATCCATTGTGACGTGCTCATTTATGCTCTCCACATCTGTGCTCACGTCTCCCATCACAGCCCTTCGTGCATGTGAACGTTATCTGATATGACGCCACGGTTTGGTATTTGCTAAAACATATAGTACATGCTGACAAAAGAAGATTTAATCTCGACACACACACACACACACACACAGAGCATCCTTATTAGCATTGCTGCAGATGGAATGGATTTCCTGTCATTATCATCACAGACACTTCCATCTGCTAAGTGCTGGGAAAGAAATGGTGGAGCTTGCAGATGTGCTGCAGCTTCAGAGGATAAAGGCAGAGACGTTAGCGGCGAGAGTTAATGAAGTTACTTAAGATAGCTTGTAATGTCTTTGAATTTTATAGCTGGAATGTTGCGGTTGGCTGGTATGTCACTAATTACACCTTAGTGTGATGGGAAATTAGGTGCACTACAGAAAGAGACAATAAATATACCATAATCCCTTACTGAGGTTTAAAAAAACCCATCAATCATTCATGTTCATCTCTTAATAAATGGTTGGTTGAGGAAGAAGAAATTATGAAATAATCCCTTGTTCCTGAACGTTGATGACATGTTTGACAGAATAAGCTGTTAGAAAGTGTTTTTCAACTTTAAAATGATGATAAATACTTACATTGTGTTGTGCTTTAACCTTGCAACACTCAAACTTCCCAGTTTAGGATTAATAAGGTACATCTGTCTAACTGTGAGGAGTGCTTTTTTTTTGTTTTTGTTTACAAGTCTGGTATGTGGTAAAAGTCAGATGAATGGATTAACAAACAGGAAGTGACATCAGTGTTTCCTGATAGAAGTCTCCTCTTTAGACTTTCTCCTCCTTTCCTTTGAATTCCAGCCTGTTTTACAAGGAGGCTCATTTTAAGCTTTGCCGTTCAAGGTTGCTGGAGAAGGGAGCCATCAAGTATGTAACTCAAAGTGTATTTATATGGCTGGATTCAAACAACTGACACGACACAAAAGCCAACCAGTGGACCGTGAGGACCTTACAAGCTGTCAAAAAAACATAAAGCAATCAGACAGTTAACTTTCTGCAGACCTGTACGTTGTACCATGGAAGACTGATGGAAGGAGGAGATGATTTATGGACATGTGAAAGATGTCCCGGCAGCTGGATGAGATGGATGGATGGATGGATGGATGGATGGATGGATGAATGGATGGATGGCTCTGATGATGGCAGTCTGCCAGACATCCAGCCACTGTTTTGACAACAAGAGTCTCACCATGGTTTTCCTTTTGTCCTGCCTCTGTTTATTTTGCCACCTGCTAGTCTGGGGGGAATGGGGATGGTTAAACTGGAGTTGGGTGCAGTCACACACACACACACACACATACACATGCACACACACACACACATACATATATACGTAGCCAGTGAAAGCGATGACACATGCACTCATACAAACAGGTCAGGGGTCACTGGGTCAGTGGGTATATGTGTGCATGTGTTTTTACTGAACTCGGTGAATGTGTGTCTCTTGATTGCACAGCTATTTTGTGTACATTCAGTGAATTAGGTAGAATTCTGTGGTCAGACGGAATGTTTAAGGTTCAGTAGCTCAGTCTGTCAGTACCGAGGGCCGTTCAGGGCGCTGGACTCAAACAGTGACCGAGGCATGTTGACTTTCCTGGTGGCAGGATGGACAAACAGATTTTATATATATATATATATATATATATATATATATATATATATATATATATATATATATATGTATATATATATATAATATATATATATATATATATATATATATATATATATATATCTGTAAGACGTTAATGTGCCTTGTCCAGCATGTGTGGTCCAGTAAAAGTGGCAAAAAAATTACACACTTGTTGTCTATTTTGACATAGCAATTGCAATATCTGACAAATGTGTTTCTTGATACAAATACACTGCCTGGCACAAAAAAAAAACAAACCAAAAAAATATAATCACCTGGATTTAACTATCAAATGGGTAAGACCCAAAGTACTGCAGTGAATGGCTGCGGTTACATGATGTTTTTTAATTCGGAATTAAAATTAGGAATTAAATAATTCCGAATTAAACTATTTTCCTTCGAGTTTACATGGAAACAGTAATTCCGAATTAAGGTTTACATGGAAAACACGTTAGTTCGTCTTTATCCAACTCCGCTTTAGGTCTGGGGGTTGGGAAGGGTTCTGATTGGATGGGGGGGGGGCGTCTTTACATCTACCGGAAGAAAACAAACTTAGCTAACTCGGTTAGCAACAACATTCCACTTATTTTTGACCTGGGTGGCGTCTCTATCTGTGAAACCTCCTTCATTTAACCTGGCCGCTTTGAAAAGCTCACAATTTTTATGTTTCCTGCCATCTGTTCTTTTAATTATTTCCAGTTCCTCCAAGCTATTTATTAAATAAATCGTCTCTGCTCTTGAACACCGTTTACTGCGTGCCGCCATCTTGAAACTTTGTTTTGAAAACAAGCCCAGCGCGGAATATAAGCGTCATCGTGACAGACGGGCAAGAGAACTAGCATGCGCAGAAAGACGGGAATTAATTTAAACAGGAATGAGTGTAAACATGACCGCGGAATTACTTAATGCGGAATTAAAATGGGAATAAACCAGCCACTTACTTCGGAATTAAGTTAATTCGGAATTGACATTTTCATATGGAATTAAGTGTTTACATGGTAACTTTTATTCGGCTTTAACTTTAATTCTGAATTAAAGAGGAATTAAACTTCCCATGTAAACGCATCCATTGATATGTTTCAGCCGGAAACTTAACCCTAGCTGCTACACTTCTCATTTCCTTTGCAACTATATCAGACAACACATCCTGTGGTCGTTGAAAAAGAGGTTTCTCTGCTTCATAGGGTTAAATTAGTGGTTTGCGTCAAGCAAACGACACCTAAGGAGGTTGCTGAAACTGCTAAATCTGGGTTAAGAATTATCCGACGCATAATTCAAATTTAAGGGAAAAGCAGTGAACCATCATCTTCTAGGAGGAGATGTGAGCAAAAACAAAAATATTCCTGCATGGTCATGATCAGAAATCACTGGAGCATTTGGTGAAATCTAATCAAAAGAAACCCAGCTCTAGAACTCACAATACCGTTTGATAGTGAAAGTAAGAGCATTTTGCACTCACATATGTGACATTAAGGTACTTTACAATGAAATAAACTGAGATGTGGCCTTAAGAAAAGTACTTTTCAGACTAAGAAAAGAAAAGTCAATATGGCTAATTAAAAATGCTCCATATTGCTCCATATTGCTTGGGAACATAAAGACTGAATTCTGGAACAATAAAAAAAAAGGTCATGATGAGTCCAAATTGACCCTGTTCCCAAGCAACGGGAGCATCAGGATGAGTCGGACAGAGTGAAGTGGCATCACACCTGGTGACGACTGTATAAGTCTGCAGGTGGAAGTTTTACGTTCTGGGGTTGCTTCAGTTAATTAGGCCACGTTTCAGAAGCAGTACGTGGCAAAAGAAGTGTGAGGTGAACACCGTTGAATGTCATTGTCTGGCGTCTCCTCCTCCAATGGGGCTGTGTGAGTCTGTTTTAAATTAGGATAATTTAGTTTAGAGCTTATAGGTATAGGTAGGTGAAATAAATGTTATTATGGGACTGATTGCTGGAAGCAGCTGCTTCAGTTCTGGTGTCCTTGGACCCAGCTGGACGACGCAGGATAAACAGTATTCTGCTGCCAAATACCATTGTAGTTTAGTGTTTTTAGTACGTGGTCCATGACTGCTGTTGTTGCTAATCATAAACTCTGAACGGCATGAAAGATACAAACACTGTACTTGGAGGCAGTGAGCTTATCGTCATGTTCCTTGTGAGGGGAATTTTGTCTTTGCCCTACTTTGAAAAACTATCGCAATCAAAACTCATCAAATATTTGCAACAAGAGTAACTTTATTTATATTCTGTAATTCATCTGGAATGTCTTTTGTGGGGTTTTAGGAGTAATCAGCTATTTAATCACCGTCCATCATGTGCATGTGTGTATTTTCCAGTCAGGCTTGATCCGTGTGTCTCAGGAGGAGTATATGATAGCCCCGCTACCGCAACACCTGGCCGAGAGGCACAACTACAGCGCCCCCGATGGTCATCACCCGCATGTGCTCTACAAGCGCTCAGCAGAGCACATCGTTCACAGGAAATTCAGCAGCCCGTCTGGCACCGGTTCCTCCTCCGGACCTGGAGATCCTTATCGTCACGGTTACGAGCAGCAGCATCAGCATCACGACTACCAACGTGGAAAGCTGCAGAGGCAACACTTCTGCGGGCGCCGCAAGCAATGTATGTAAGGGAACCTCATATTCCTTTTAAGACGTTCAATCTGGTAGCTTTTTTTTTTTTTTTTTTAATTGAAATGGATGAATCAAAATTTTAGACTGAATTTGAAGTGTCATCAAAGCTTGTTTTTTTTTTTAAATGACATTTTGCTGTTACTTTAAAATAAAATACTCTAATGGTGGGATCAGGCACACACACACACAAAATAACTTAATTGAGACACAGAAAAGCAGTTTTCTGTGTCAGGGAACATACAAAATGAGGGAAGTTCGTGGCTTTTTCTTCAGTAGAACTGAATGACTACTTTGATGTTTTTGACAAAATTGGCAAGTGTTAAAAGCAGAGGCCGTGAACCTTCCTGCTTTTGGATTTATTGAGTGTAGTTTGCATAACATTTGGTAGGTGACTTGTACAGACTCCAAGGGTAGTGGCGAATCCTGTACAAACAGTCCTTTTTATACACTTTCTGTTCACTTTTTTGGCAGCCTTGAGTAATTACATTACATACAATTTAAAAAAAGGCATACCAATTTAACTAAAAGGCAACATAAAGCAACACAGTAAGAAAACTGCCAAGGGTGATTAATACTTTTCCAAAGCACTGGTGGCTTCAGCTTCTCTGTAGTGCTGTGCAGAATAAAGCAAACAGAAAAAAGAAAGGATGGATGGATGGATGTATCTGAGTGTAAATATTATATTTGAGTGCAGTGTGGTCACTGTAAGAGTGAAACATCAGCCAGATAATACAAACCCACTGGCCAGTTAAGCTGTGGTGGTGAGAGGAAGCAGCATGGGGAGTCAGTTTCCTGTCATATCCACACCAAACAGTGTCCAAACTGTCACCTGCCACGAGCCAGGAAAAAAGGGTTCATTTATTTGACCTTACCCGCAAAGTTCTCGTAGTTCTAGTACTTTTTTCCTCCCATCCCATATCTTCACCCTCCCTTTCCTTCTTCTATTTTTGGCTTTTCTAGACTCTCCCAAACCCCCTGCAGAGGACCGTTTCCTCCTGCCCGATGAGTTTGCGGCGGCGGAGCCAGGGAGGGCGAAGCGATCCCCCATCACCTCCAACCGGGTGGGAGGCCTGAATGTGGAGACCCTGGTGGTGGCGGACAGGAAGATGCTGGAGAAACACGGCAGGGAGAACGTCACTACCTATGTCCTCACCGTCATGAATATGGTGAGGGAGGGAGAGGAAAGGTGGAGGCTAGTGATGCTCCAGAGATGCATTCATCAGCTCGCTTTCATTTATCTGTTGTGAAACTTTTACCTCCAACCTGACCTGCAAGGCAAGAGCAACAGGACTCTTGGTGTTGTCAGTGATCTAATCCACTTGGATAGTTTCTTCTTTTTTTTTTTTTTTTCAACTTTTTTTTATTGGGTTTTGCAGATAAGTACAATTGTCTTAAAGCATGTACAAAGAGTAAAGGCATTTTTCTTATAGAGAAAACAAACAGAAAACAAAAGTGAACATTGAAGCATAGCTGCGTACCCGAACAATTCACAAAACCAGAACAGCCATTAAAATAAATGAATAAATGCAAATATAAAAATAAATTGAAAATTATTAAACAAAATAAACATTTTTAGATAAATAATAAATATATATGTACATGTATAAACATAAAAAAGACCAAAAGAAAGGACAAAACATCAGCCAGGTAATAATAAACTGGAATTGAGATAGCAACAGACATCTTAAATGAGATTAGTAGCATGTTACCCTCGACAAAAGTAAAAAAACAAAAAACAAAAAAAAATCTGGTTATTCAGGGGTAAGTGGAAGTTTTATCATCTTAACAAGTTTTAAGAATGGGCCCCATAATTTCTCAAATTTTCTGGAGCAACCCAATAAAGATAGTTTCTTTTAACTAGATATTTACGTGGCTATATTTTTTATAAGCTCCAATGGGAGTGTTTCAACAAAACAGTGAAGCCAAACTTAATGTGGATGAATTAACAATGTTGCACAGCTTCAGTGGGAGAGGGGAGCTGGGCTAGCTTCATGCTAGCTATGCGATGCTAAGCACGTCAGCAGGGCTCAGCCAGCAGTAAATCTCCCAAGTCGAGTGTTTGCTTGTACAGCCTTTCTCTGGCTCTCCGACTGCTGTGGTTCCCTTATCTCCCCCCCTGATGGAACTGATCCTCAATGTCAGTGTCAGCTCCTGTCCTGCTCCCCTGCCTCGACACACCTGATTCAGATAAATGGATCGCCATCAGCACAACGTCTGCAGAAGTCTGTTAACGACCCGTTTATTTCAATCAGGTAGAAGCAGGGAAACATCTGAGACGTGGAGGGCAGCGCCCCTCGAGGACTGCAGTTAGGGAAGACTGCTCCTTGTGGAGTTTACAGCCATCCTGTTTTGGCTCTATTCCTACCCCCCCCCCCCCCCCCCCCCCCCCCCCCTCCCCCGGTGGACCAGGGCTGTGACAGCATGGGCATGAAATGTTGCACCTTTTCACCTCAGTGGAAGTCACAAAGCACAATGTTGCAGAATAAAGGCTCTAAGGAGGTAAATAAACTGGCAATCTGGATCGGGTTTGTTGTCGATTGTTGACTGCCCTAAACATGTTGCCTGTCATTGGAAGTTACAGTTTTTTCTTCCCTATATGATCAAACTGTTCAGAGTTTCTTTTTTTGTTTAATAATAATCAGCCAGATTTTACTCAGTCTGCATCGTCTATAAAAAATAAAAAATACTGATTGACATCTAGAAAATATCTACACAAAATAAAACAATAAAAAGGTTCAAAAGTGACTCCACAAGCAAAAGTCAGAATTTAGAGTGAACCAAGCTCAAATTTAACTCTTTTTAAATAGTCTGAAGCATAAAGATGTTGGAAATGATATCAATTAGGATTTTATTCTATTTAGGTGGAGAGAAAGGTTCCTGTTTTTAAATGGATGTCATTAAAACTTTGACAAAATAAAGACTTGGCCTTCTTAAGTCTTTTGTGCAGTATTGTATGTTACACAGTTTTTCAGTTTTTCATTGAACCTAAATTCTAGACTTGACTACTATAAAAGCAAATGGGCTTGGAAGGCGATACGACTCAAGCCAAAGCATTACTTTTCATTTTTACCTCAAGAGAAAGCACATGACAGTGAGATCATCTCGAGTATTATGTTGAATACAGGTTTAGAGCTCACTGATAGCTGAGTGGTATTAATACAAGCTGTGTAATGGTGCTGTCAGTAGTTTGATCCAACCTCTGTTGGGCGGCTCAGTTGCACTTTTTCTCAATGCAGGCAAATATGGCAAAACACCAACTGTTTAAAACTCTTTTGGCAGGTTTCCAGCCTTTTCAAGGATGGCACCATTGGGACGGATATCAACATCGTGGTGGTTAGCTTGTTGCTGCTGGAACAGGACCCGGTGAGCACATTCAGACTCACTCTGCATTTAACCATGTTGCTTTGTTCTGCATTTGTCACTGACTTAACGGCTGTGTTTACTCTCGCAGCAATGTGTCACAGTTAGCTTGTCGCCGGTATGCCGCAGTTATTTTTGGTTTTTGCCCAATTTTGAAGCGCGGTCTCCGCTATGTTATTCCACGCCACAACGTAAGAGGGACAATCATGAACTAGCTAAACTTACTAAACTTATGTCTTGTGTTTTTCCACTTCCTCACCGTCTCGGCCGTAGACTCACATTCATCGCTATCTCCCTCCATGATTTACTAGAATATGTGCTGTCTTTGTAGTGTGGAGAACCAGAATCGTACAGATGTGGGTACTTTCGAATTTCTTCGATGACGCGGATTAGTGCTGGGCGATATGGAAAAAATCATATATCACGATATGGACTATTTTATATCACGATAACGATATATATCACGATATACCATAATAAAGTATGTTTTCAGTTATTCTCTGAAAAGTTTGACAAAAATTTCATTGCTTACTTTTTCAACTTTATTTTGAAAGGACATTTAGCTGAACTGTCACAAACATACATTTTAGTGCAGCAGAAACAGGTAGGTACAGAGGTACAGTAGCTTTCACATTTTTTTTTAAAGTGCACAACAGTTTCTGAGAGGAAAAACACATTTTTGCACTGAAGTTCAGCTATAAAAAATAAACACAAATTATTTTTCAATTTTCTGAAATCTGTAACCTTGTAGTGCAAAGTTTGCAAACCAATATAAAGTGTGTAAAGTAAACATCAGGGTTGAAGAGAACTCTGTTTAAGGCATTAACCATGAATAAAAGTGCAAACATAAAAGGCTACTTTGTAGAAGTAGATATGATTCTATCAAATTTATTGTTGCAGGTTATTTAATTACATATTTGCTGTAATAATTGATAAAATTAGGTTAGAAACGATAGAAACGATAGAAGAGAAATGGCACGATACACACTTTTCTATCGTCCCCACGATATGTATCGTCATATTGCCCAACACTAATGCGGATGTAGAATTGACCAATCAATATCTGCGTTATCTGCGTTACACACACAAACGACCTGATTTCTGAGCATGAACCAGGCTTTCCTCAGCCAGGCCTCTCACTCTCAGTCTTTCTTTCCCGCTCTTCTCTTCCAGCTGGGCTTGACTATAAATCACCACGCTGACCAGTCCCTCAACAGTTTCTGTCAGTGGCAGTCAGGTCTAGTGGGGAAAGGAGGTAAACGACATGATCATGCTGTTCTTCTCACTGGGCTCGACATCTGTTCCTGGAAGAATGAGCCCTGCGACACCTTGGGTAAGATAGTATACAGCCCAGCTGTAACGTAGAGCCTCTCATACTCCATAAACGTTGCCATTTTGATCACGTAGATAAGAACGTAAGAGTGTAGACACTTGAACAAGGAGTGAAGGAGGCTTGACATCCACAAAAATGATTCATCATCTTGATTTATTGTCACTGTGGTGATAACAAGCTCATAAAAAAATGACCATGCATCAAATAGTTATTAAAAACATAAAATATGTGGAAAACAATAGGTTCCACCAGATCAGCCTTTACTTAAAACGGAGCCAGTGATGTTTAAGTTTCATTTCTGGCACTTGAAGCCTGCGCTGCATTCCACATACTGGGGTTTCTCTGGTGCTTGTTCTTGTGCTTTTGGCTCCTTTGGGAGACACTGCTGCCAGAAAAAAAAAAACAAAAAAAACCCAAAAAACAAAAAAACAGGGACTACTCCAACTAACTTGTCAGTTACAATAAATTCCACATCTAGGATTAATTATCTTTTTCTTAAGGCTGGCAGGTCCACACCTGCCGAGGACGTTCTCCACGCCTTATCTAGTGACAGTTGGGAGAAGCTCCAGCATCCCTGTGACCCCGAACAGAATATAAAGTATATTGGAAATGGGTGAATGGATTTCAGGTTTTGTTCTGGCTGAACAGCTGTAAAAGTCTGAAAACAGCATTTCATTCAGGAGGATGTGGCTTGTGAGGTTGCACCTGGCAGCCTGTGTGAATTTCCCCTTCTTGTATGCATATACGTATATATCATGCACATGTGACAGACCTTTGCTGCCTGCCAAGCTGTCATAACAGAATGTGCTGAGAACAATGGAGTCACAGAGATGCAATGTTCCTTTGGAGGTTTGATTTTTGTTTTGGCTTTCACGTCCCTGATGACACCTTCCTTTTTTTTTTTTTTTCTTTATCTCTGCAGGTTTTGCACCCATCAGTGGCATGTGCAGTAAGTACAGGAGCTGTACCATCAATGAGGATACAGGACTGGGCTTGGCTTTCACCATCGCTCACGAGTCTGGACACAAGTGTGTTGAACGAAAAAATTAACACAGCTTCTGCATATCGTCAACTCTGGGGAAAAAAAAGTGAAAAAAAACACCGACAGATATATTTTACCCTAGACTCTGAATAAGACTCTTGGGTCGTTTCAGAACAGTGCATGTAAATTTCCTTTGTGATTTTAAGACGTATAATGCATCTTTATTTAATGAGAAATATGGCCTGATTTTAAAAAAACTAATAAACCTTGAAATGTGAGCAGTATATCTGAGCACTAGTCCATGATACATCATGAAAGAATAATGATAGCTGTCAGAGGCAGCACAGACGTGTTTATGTTTTAAATGTTGCCATAGAGATTGGAGGTGGTTTAGACATTTGTTGAAGTGTTTTGTCTCACTTCATTCAGTCGATTATATGTCAGAATATCTGTAAATGTTAATTTTCTTACAATGCTAATTATCAGCAGTTTAACAAGTAAGACGTAGCCAAACATATGACATGGCAATGAACAGAAGAGAAGGAGAAAGCAGTGACGTTCAAAACTGTGGTTGTCCTGAAAGCCAAAGATACAGTATATTGACTTATCTTTGAAAGATTTCTGTTGCTAAAATTGAACTTTTCTCACAAACATCTCACACCACTTGACAGTCAGTGTTTTCCTTCTCCCGTCCCCATATTTCTACAGTTTCGGGATGATCCACGATGGGGAGGGGAACCCCTGCCGTAAGACGGAGGGCAACATCATGTCCCCTACTCTGGCCGGTAACAACGGCGTCTTCTCCTGGTCCACCTGCAGTCGTCAGTACCTCAGCCGCTTCCTTGGGTAGGTCTTGCAACCACACGCTGTTATATTTGCCGCAGGTTTATCGTTGCTCCCTCAGACTGATGCTGTTGGTGTTCTGTGCTCACCAGAACAGCCCAGGCATCCTGTCTCGGGGACGAGCCCAAGCAGATCGGTCAATACAAGTATCCTGAGCAGCTTCCTGGGCAGCTGTACGATGCGGACACGCAGTGCAAATGGCAGTTTGGCTCCAAGACCAAACTGTGCAGCCTTGATTTTGTTAAGGTAGCATTTGTTATAACATATTTGTGCTTTACTTCCCCAGACATTCATCTAGCATCTTTGTACCCCTGCAGGGTGAGAAAAAATGCACAAACGAGAATCAGTCTGGATCCGTAATTTAAAGGATTCAGGTCAAAATATTTCTGGATGAAACTTGATAAATGATCAAAAAACTGCAGACCACAGCACTGAGCAATATACCTTAAAGACATTTAAGCGTTTCCGCCAGAGCAAATGAAACACGAGCTCCAGGAATCACCTGGCTCCCGGGCTATCCGGTGTCATCGTTGGATTACAAATGAATTTTGCACCATTTGTTTAATTGATGAGCAAATGCCTGCAACACTAATGAGCTTCTCATTGGATTTGGCTGATTTTTGTTGCTTTCTGTACGTTCGCAAATGTAAACACACAACAGTAATATCCTTGAACGTGCTGCCGTGCTGGTGCTTGGGCCAAACCAGGGATGGCTCATCTGCGGAGGCACTGTTGCCAACTCTCCATTGAGAAAAGTCGCTAGAGGCTGTCCCGGAGGTCGCTAGAAGTCGCTAGAAGTCGCTAGAAGTCGCTAGAAGTCGCTAGATGCGACGGACAGACGGTCGGACGGACTTGGGGGGGGGTGGAGATGAGCTCGAGTTGTCTCGCGACGGGGGCGGGGTATCAGCAGCCAAGTGATGGCTTCAAACCTAGCGGTTTGAGTGCCAGTGAGTCGCTAAATCATCAGAAAAAGTCGCTAGATTTGTCGCTAGTCGCTTTTTACAAATTAAGTCGCTAGGGGGGTCTGGAAAGTCGCTAGATATAGCGACAAAGTCGCTAAGTTGGCAACACTGTGCGGAGGGTTTTAAGAACTGGTTTGGTTTTCCATATACAAAAAGCCACTATAGAGCCACGTCATCATGTTATTAGCCTGCTAACTGCTGATTTTAATCATTAAAGGTGTTGCTGCTCTCAGTGACCACAGAGCATGAAGACAGTATCCTTTATGAACCACTACTGTTGGATTTTGGAGTCCATTCTTTAATTACTTTTTGCTCATTTCTTCTCTACCAGCTCAGTGCAGACATACCTTAACAACGGCAGTTACAGTGTTTTGATTGTTGATGACAATCCCGCCGCTCGTCCCTGACGTAACCGGCTGTGGCGAGAAGCCCAGCAAAGTTCTGGTTCCAACATAACACCAGTTTTCCTGTCTCTGAATCGTTGGTGTTCCCTCGTGACTGGCTATTCAAAAAAAAAAACCAAAAGCCCTTTTTTACGTTAAGCACCAGCTCCAAAATAGCAACGCGAACACATGAACCATTATGCTAACTAGCCTTGTCAACATACTAACTTAGAGTAGTTTCAGCTAAATGTTGTCATTCTGACAATGCCAGCTGGTATAATGGTTCTGCTTTTATGAGCCAACAATCCTCACTCATTTACTATTTAAGTGTGTCATTGTCTGCACTGAGAGCAGAGCCCCCAGTAATGAGATGGAGCACCCCCCACATCATACTGGGGCTGAAACTGTCTGCTCCACAACACTAATGATCCAGCGCTAGACGGGCTTTTTTATTAACTGGAATGATCTTTGCACAGCAACTTTAAGCCTCCCACATTTGGTCTGCTAGAAAAAGCATTTCAGTTCTTTAAATCCCTCTCCTCCAAGCCAGAACCATTATAGTCTCGATTAAGCTGTTATGCTAGGTGCATGCAGATTCTGCTGTTTGAAATGCTACAGCATTTCCTTTTGCAGGGCTGCTGGGACAACGTCCCCAGATCGCTCTGTTTCCCCAACAGAAGATCAAATACTACATCTGCATTTCTTAGACCAGCCGGGTCATTTGGGTTCTTTGGACCTTTAGATGGTGGCTGGTAAATTAACATGCTTTCTGATTAACGGTGGAAACTGTTTTTTTTTTGTACCGACAGCTCAAGTGCTTTGTCTTTCAGAAAGCAGAAAGCTCAAAGCACCAAGAGATAGTTATGGACATAGTTATGGAAATAAAGCACATGCTCCTTCCCTCTTGCCCCCCCGGTTTGTCTCTCATTGACAGTTGCAGCTGGGCCGGCTGCCAGCCCATGCCAGCTCTTCCTCTTGCCTCACTTGGTCGCTCTGTCTCTATTTTGTTGGGTCAGATGACACATACAATTATAGCCTGTTTCATGAAAGAAATACAGTGATTAGATTTGACACAGAGGCTTTGTGCCGGAGTCTATGTGAGGTGGTGGAGGCTTATCGAGCAGCGTGATGGTGGTCCTGGCAAACAGCAGGCACCGTCTGATCAGGGAGGAAAATTAAAGGTGCCCCAACTGATGGCGGCTGAAATCTCCCATACTTTTAAACATCTCATTCTGTTTGTATGTGTCGTGTTTGACAGGACATCTGCAAGTCACTGTGGTGTCACCGCTCAGGACATCGCTGTGAGACCAAGTTCATGCCTGCTGCAGAAGGCACCAGCTGTGGTCCAGACATGGTGAGCAAAGACTCCTTTACTCTTGGAAAGGATCCTGGCAGTCAGCAGCTCTGTCTTCTGCTTGGAAGTTTTACTCACTGATGTTCTACTCAACATCATGTATATATAGTTGACAGGTATGGGCATATCCGTTATGCCAATCAAATCAAATCAAATCAAACTTTATTTATAGAGCGCTTTTCATGCCCTCAGGCAACACAAAGTGCTTTTCATTTAAAAAAAAAAAAAAAAAAAAAAAAGATAAAAATTAAAACATTAAAACAAAATAAAAGCCGTCACACACCGCAAAGTCGCAAAGCCTCCTCCCATTACCCCTCACCCCCCCATGCACCACAAACAAAACAAAACTCCCTCTTTTTTTTTTTTTTTGTCTCTTAAAAGAAGGAAAAAAAAGGATGAAGTACTTCTATTTAAATAAATAAATATCCAAATATCAAAACACAAATATCAAAACAAATATCAAAACACCTGGCTTGGCACTTTTCTGTAATAAAGTGCATCACACTCAGCAGCTAAAATCCATTTCAAAATCAGGTGAGGCAACTTCAAAAATACAAAAACACTACAAATGATCGAGCTGTGTTCCAATCAATTGTATTTTTTATCTGTTTTATGTGCAACTTTTATGGCAGATTTCTTGGCCAGGGCTCCTTCGAAAAAGAAACTTGTTCTCAAAGGACTTCCCTGGTAAAATAAAGGTTAAATTAAAAAAAAAAAAAAATCAACATAAAACTCTAAATCAAGAGTTAAATAAAATATGGAAAGGCTTTCTTAAGAAGACAGCAGATGGAAGGAATTGTTTTCAACATCTCAGTTGTAGTCATATACAGCAGTGAAGTCTACTGTGTGGCGCCAGCATAACATGAAATAAAACACCACGTCTCTGAATAAAATGTCCCAAAGAAAGCATGTTAAAAAAAAAAAAAAATTGCACTGTATGAAAACTGACTCCTGAGAGATGAGCTTGACCTTTTTCGTTGACTGATGGATGAAAATGTCACTTTGATTGATTTTGTCTTCCGGTGATCATCATGTGTTATAAACACGGTGGATCAAGGAAGGACACAAATTACCTAAGATACACCTGGATACACTAATCATGAATCACTGCAGCTATGCATCTTTTCAACACCTGTCAATAATGGTTAGAGTTGAACCAATCCTCATTTAAAATCCTCATAGTTTATCTAGGGACTGAAATGAGGTCTGGTCTACATTTTTTTGAGGTGTGAATTCACTGGAGTTGTGTGGATGCTAAGAGCAACTGGCAAAGTTTTAGGTTTCATAAAGCAAACGTTTTCATGTGGACATAGACTCAGTGTTTCTAAGAAGATACTGTAATCTGTTGCATCAAAAGCAGCACTAAGGTCCAAAACAACAGGGACTGAGCAGAACTGGTCATCAATAGCCATCAAAAGATCAATCTGAAACTTCTCAAAAAATGTATTGTTTTCTGCATTTAAAAGCAATAAAAGACACATGTGTTATAAATATTTTAGAAAAGATGAGGGGGGCATGGAGTTGTGTCTGTAATTGTGAAGCAAGGAAGGTTCCAATAATGTTTTTTTTTTTGTTTTTGTTTTACACAACTAATGTTAAAACAGTCGATAATACGACCTGTTAAAAATAGATAACTAGCAGCCTCCAAACTGATTCACTGACTTGGACTAAAAACATAAGTCAGCTGGACCGTTTAGGACACTATTTTAGAGCAACCTTGACCTATAAAGATAGAATAAAACTGATCCTCTATAGGCTCCATTTCAGTTGTGGATGTGGATCGTTTCCACGCTGTAAACATTTGGAAATGATGACAACAATTACACCAAACTGCTCATCTGGATCGCCGTTTAACCCTCTCTGATTGGCCGAGTCTATATCATTACCATCGCTGGAAGGAAACACACAGACACACCTTAACAAGAAGAACAACGTGGGGGTGGCACAGCAAGTGCTGCTGACTTTGTTGACCTTGGCGTCAGCTGCTCTGCAGCCAGAATCTGTATTTAAAACCAGTGCAAAAGCCTGCATGTGTAGAAGGAAAGCCACAATGATCTATTATAACAGTTGATTACAGCTTATTTCCTGCAGTTTTCTGCCTGTTTTCACTCATGCGTGGATGCTTGTGTGATATTCTTTGGCAGCGGTGTAATGTGGATGTGGCTACCTCCATTCAGACTAGCATGGAGGTAACCTGTGTCATCATAGTGGCTAAATGTTGTGCTCGAGGAACACTTCTCTTCCATCTTTGCTCTGTTTTTCTGCACTCAGATAAATAACGTGGTTTATCCAGGGCTGCTCACCTTAAAACAGTCAGTTTGCTTCTCAGCTTGGTCACATTCCAACAAATACAATCCATCACAGTTCAAATGGATGAACTTGGAAAACTTTTATTATTAGAAATACAGAATGAGGAAGACTTATGCTGAGACATGTTCTTATTAATTAAAAACCACAACAGAAACTCTTCCCGAAGGCAGAAACATAATGCAAAATGGGTCCGCTGTTATGATTTTGTCCATAAACACGTTCTAGATTCTCTAAGCTGGACCGCACCTCCTTTTCACACGTAGAAAGATGATATTTAGTAGGAGATCGAGGAGGTGATGTGTGCGAGTTCAGGTTTTTGGCTCTCATCAGCTGGGGTGTGTTGCACAATAGATGTGTGTGTGTGTGTGTGTGTGTGTGTGTGTGTGTGTTTTGGCTATAGCTAGAATGTCTGGGTGTCCAGGTGTGGTGCTGGGCGTTTATCCAAACCATGAAAATGCAGGGAAGACACAGGAGTACTGATTTAAAAAAAAAAAAAGAAAAAAAGAAAGAAAAAAGAGTGTGTGGTGTGTGTCTTCTTCTCCTCTTTCATTTCCTCTCATTCATTTTTTCCCTCAGTGGTGTCGGAGGGGTCAGTGTGTCAAATACGGGGATCATGGTCCCAGGGCGGTCCATGGACAGTGGTCAGCCTGGTCCCAGTGGTCCGACTGCTCCCGAACCTGTGGAGGGGGGGTCATGTACAGGGAGCGTTCCTGCAACAGTCCGAGGTACACACACACACACACACACACACACACTTGAACACACATTCATAACCACAGTCTAATTCATCATCTCCGTTTTAATGCTTTAGATCAGACTAAGCTGCCCAACAGATGACATAATGATTCATGTTGTCACTCAGCTGATGGTAAAAATCTGAGTTACAGCGTGGGCCAGAAGGTAACTTTTGAAGGCCTTACATCCCAAAAGCCCTCCTTTATTTCTGAACACCTGAAAGAACCGTCTGCCAGGTAGCTGTCAGTATGGATATGTGCGCACATTCTGTGCACACACGCAAGCAAGCATGCGACGATAACGGCTCTCATCTGTCAGGCTGACAGACCAGACAGACAGACAAACTATCGCTCCCCATGCTACAGACGAGGAAAAACCCCGAATAGCATCCTCTTTCCTCTGAAAGCTGCCAAGAGAGTCTGCAAATGTCCACTACTGCTGCTCTCTCACGCGCAGTGTAGCTTCACATCATCATGGACACCCGGATCTGGTGTGTGCACGTCATTACAAGCACAAGACGAGCTTGATTATAATGTGTTTCACAACAGATGCATAGCCTCCTGCTGTTATTTCCAAACCTGGAGATTTATTAGATATTTCTTCACTCGTATTTCACTTTCATGCAGCACAAAGTAATGCGCTGCTGCTCTGACATTACGGTGTACTAGACTGATTTGTTTTGGAGTCACTCTCACAGTGTTGTTGGTTTAAACTTGCTTCAGAGCCACTAAGCTGTTAGCAGTCGGGTATTTAGAGATGTTCCTCATCAGTCATGCCGTCTCATCCCACCTTCTACCTTTTCTGTATGTGTAACCCATACCCTAAAGCCAGTCCAGCAGGGGTCATTATGTGACAAGTTGGTGCAATGTCTGAACAGGTGTTGAAGGAGGCGTGTTTTAACCTATTTTTTTTTTTACAAGTTGACACAGTTTCCTGAGGTCTTAATGAAACGTTTACGGCATTCTTTGGTCAAAATACAACAGAGAACAGTCCGAGTTCCTTGCTTTGTGACTGAATTTACACGCAGCAGCTGGCTTCTGAACCACTCGATTCCACTTCACCCCTCTCCTCCCCAGGATGTGCCCCATGAGACCTGTCCTACAGCTTTCATGCAAATGTAAATCTGGACACGAGTTACATTCAGTCACCCGTGAGACACGTTATGAGAGAGGATTCAGAACTGAGGCGGAGAGCTCACGCTGAACTGAAACATACATTTCTGAGGTTCAGCCTCGGGTGGCTGGTTCTGATGCTTCTTTTAGTCACCGTCTCATTGTCGCGCCGCTGTTACACCAGCTGTTCAGAATCACAGTTTAATTCCTCCGTCACGTGTCGGCTCGATGAACCCTGGAGTTCAGCGTAACTGCATTCCTGTTTTTATAACAGTTGAGTTGAACATGAAGAACTTTTACTAACAAACACTGTTTTACACCAATGGCTGCGGTTACATGCTGTTTTTTAATTCGGAATTAAAATTAGGAATTAAATAATTCCGAATTAAACTATTTTCCTTTGTGTTTACATGGAAATAGTAATTCCGAATTAAGGTTTACATGGAAAACACATTAGTTCGGCTTTATCCAACTCCGCTTTAGGTCTGGGGGTTGGGAAGGGTTCTGATTGGATGGGGGGGGGGCGGACGTCTTTACATCTACCAGAAGAAAACAAACTTAGCTAACTCGGTTAGCAACAACATTCCACTTATTTTTGACCTGGGTGGCGTCTCTATCTGTGAAACCTCCTTCATTTAACCTGGCCGCTTTGAAAAGCTCACAATTTTTATGTTTCCTGCCATCTGTTCTTTTAATTATTTCCAGTTCCTCCAAGCTATTTATTAAATAAATCGTCTCTGCTCTTGACCACTGTTTACTGTGTGCTGCCGGAATATAAGCGTCATCGCGACAGACGGGCAAGAGAACGAGCATGCGCAGAAAGACGGGAATTAATTTAAACAGGAATGAGTGTAAACATGACCGCGGAATTACTTAATGCGGAATTAAAATGGGAATAAACCAGCCACTTACTTCGGAATTAAGTTAATTCGGAACTGACATTTTCATATGGAATTAAGTGTTTACATGGTAACTTTTATTCGGCTTTAACTTTAATTCTGAATTAAAGAGGAATGAAACTTCCCATGTAAACGCACCCAATGTCTAAAAGAAAGTGAAGAATGCTAATTAGAGGTTGAATTTCCAAATCACAATATAAAACGTTATGTAATGTTGTGTAATGTAATGTTAAAACATTATTAGCTAATTAATTTCTATGTTCATTAAAGGTTGTAGCTCCTGATGAAAATTAGCTTCTGAAATCCAGAAAATGTGAGTTAGAATATTTAAGATCAGCTATTATGAGTAAATAAGTAGGAGATTTTAATTGATGCACTTCATTAATCTTGCTCACCAAAAACAACCAGACAGTTGTACTACAGCCAGTTTCCAGTCAGGTCATGACTAATGTCTCAAATCCTGCAGCAGCTTCATTTGTGGACCAGGAATCACATGATTCATTGGCGTCATTAATGATCAAAGATGCACCGGTAATGATTGCATCGTTATTGATTTATGATACCACAGCATGTTAACTCAGTGGCACCATTCTTCCACTTCTGTGTGCACGTTCACGGACACAGTCATGCTCTTCTGTGTTTGTAGATGAAAGTATTTTTCTAAAGTCAGGCCACAATGTTGGGTAAAATGACTGGACAATGCCACCCGACAATTTAAACAACTAAAACCTGACAGGAATGGTTTTAAATTTACCTTAATGTCCATGTGTACCCTAATTTACATTACTCTTTGAACTAAACTACTTTCATTGCAGATATGTTAATAAACAGTTTTGCTGGCGTAATTTCTTTCTTTCAGCTTCCCTCCCGTAGAGCCCCCTGGTCTTTCAGGACCGGCACAGCTTCACCTGACAGCTTGTGCTCTTATAAAACAATGAGTTCAACTCCTTTCAGTGATTGATTTTTGCTGCAGTCTGTGACCGCCATCAACAGTTTCCGTTGACTAAGCAAAACTGGTTCTGGCTTACACGTAAAAGTCTCAGTCATGTCAGCAGGCGTAGCTTCAGCGCGGTGCTGATGACATCAGAACAGAGGATTCTGGCATGAAATTCAGTTTGTTATCATCCATCAAAATGCTGCGTGGGTGGCCAACCAGTTTCTGCTTTTTTAATCTCATAACTGTCACTTATAAGAGAGACAGCTGTTGTAACAGCTGTCCAGATTTTTTTGATCACCTATGTGGTATCTGTTAAAGGACCACGTTGAAAGTAAGTACATTAGGAATTTGGGTACATTTAGAAATGGGCCCTTTTTTTTCTAGATTTGGGCTTTTTATTGTAACTAAGATAAAGATAACCATTAAAAGTGGTTCGGTGCTGATATGTTCAAAATCTTCATGCACAGAAGTTGCTCAGATCCTTTCGTAGTAAACAATACTTTCATAATGGTTTGATACTGCCTTGGAAATGGAAAACTATAGGTTTTCTTTTCATGCTGGTGATCAGCCGGACCCCTAACTTATTTGTTTCCTATTCAGGTATCACTGTATATTTAAAATGTACAGATCTGTTACACCAGCTGAACTTCTTCAACCTTAAACGTTACTTTCACTGTATCAGCCTTCATATTTCAGCATTTTCCACCACACAGTTTCCATTTTGAACTACTGTCCATTTATTCAAGCAGTTGCACTCCGGTGGACATCTTGACTAAAGAAAGACTCAATCTCTCAGCCCATTTGAAACGTTTAAAATGCTAATTTTCAACTGCATTGCCATCACCTATCTTTTTTCCCCCATTGTCCCATTTCAACAACTGTTAAAGAAGTCTTCTTAGAAGAAATTGATGTCTTTTTTTTCTAAATCATCCTATTTACTCTGCTGCCTTCCTCTCTTCTTACTTAGCAGCGGAGCTACTCCCTCCATCTCAGCAGACTTGTCTCCTAATCCCTGTTAGGGATCAAAGACGTTTTTCAGAGGCAGGCCGGCCCTCATATGATACACATTATACACCATAACTGGCAGACAAAGGGCCGCAGAGCCTTTTAAACCAGGTTACCTGTCAGCTTTATTTATCATTCCTCTGGTACTGAAGGGAACTTTGGAGGAGCAGCTGCTGAGAGAAGGTATTGAAGCGGCTGAATGGTACGAGAAGGGATGGAAAACCTTGTCAGGGATAAACATACTAATTTCAATTACGGCAAGTCATGATGCCATTATTAGAGTCTATACCTTGGATCCAGCTATTGTAAAATAAATCTGGTTTCTTTTTATATATTCAGAGAGGACAGTCACACCTCATCCCAACCAGAGCGTGTACCCTGTTTTATTCCCTTACTTATGACATTCATCGTGCATTGTCCCTACTAATCTCTGCAATTATTTTGGCAACATCCTTCTGCTCTTAATCTGAGCACAACAACAAGGATTAGCCTGAATCTTTTCTTTAATGTCATATTCAGCCTCAAAACTGAGCTGTCTGGACAGTCTGGGCTTTCCTCACAAATACTCACAAAATACTTGTACGATCCCAGATTTTCAGGTTATTTTAGCGCTTCTACATATAGATGAACTGGGATAATTCTGTCCACAGGATCTTTCTGAGGTGTGCTGTCAGTTTATTCTACACAAACTCATCTATTTCAGGAGGGATATATGTATTTTTTGAAGTTTTTTTGAAAGCTCTCTCGAGGACCAGCCTGCTTTGTTTCCTTCAAATCTGCTTCAAAAATAAATTAATCTTCTCCTTCTGCCCGTCTACCACATCATCTTCCTTTACATGCTCCTCTGTTCATCGGCGTCCAGCTGCCGTATCAAACACAGTCAGTTTGATCCTCATCAACTAACCTGGAAGTTTAGGTTCATGATCACAGCCTGGTTTTGCAGGGAGCACATGTTGTCACGCTCTCGGTTTAATTGGGTGCGTAAAGCAATGGTGCTTAGGTGGAGAGTCTCCCGACAGACTTGTAAATGTCTTTGGTGGTTTAAAACCAGCAGCAAAGCAGAGGAATGTGGATCTCTTTGTATGTGTGAACTGAAATCCTGAGCGGGGCGGGGAGAGAGCAGGTGAGTCACATAGGAGACGGCTGGACACGGTGACCTCTGACCTGCAGCAGTTTCCGCTCCTGTCGTCGAGGAGATTTACCAGACAAGTGGGACATTTAAGCACCCTTAAGGGTCGTGAGATTTGCACACTTCGACTTTGTCGGACCCGCTTTTTGTCCAGTTGTTGTACATCTGTAATGACGCTGGCTGATCCGCAGAGAAGAGTAAAGACGATGGTGAGAAGATGAGTGACTACTGCAGCCAGATAGTCAAGGAAGTGGATTCATCTCCATACTCAAGGAAACTGTCCGTCCTCCGTGCTCTGATCAGGATCACTTGACTGATGTATGCGATGTAATGCGCCTCTGGCCCGCCGTAAGCACATTAACATATGGGCTGTGTTTGTCTGCTGCTGGGTCTTAATGGGATCAGGACTCTGAAAACCTGGGCCAAATCCTTCCTCTTCGCCGAGGGAAGCGAGATCAGCATCGAGCAGATTTGCTCGCATACACCTTTAACGGAGCGCCGTCACTCCTGGCAGCTCAGTCGTGATCGAGTCCAGGTCTGAATGGGGGGAAGGAGCAGCTGAGTTTAAGGAAAAATGCTGTTTAGCAGTCAACATGAACATTTGCTACTCACCGTTGCCAGTGTCCATTTAGCACAGACATTTTTAATGCTTATGGAGAATCATTCAAATAAAAAAAAGCGTAGATTTGTCTTCTTATTGTGGCATTTACTGACAGGCACTCATTCAGTTCTTTTCCAAAGATTTCCGCTGCCTTTTAACGCTCTGAACTGTTTCAATTAGACACAGTATGATTCCCCAAGCTGTGTGTGTGTGTGTGTGTGTGTGTGTGTGTGTGTGTACAAGGCACTTCAGTAAACAACTAAAATCAATTTTCTCTGTTGGTGGTTGTGTTGGAATGCCTGGCATGAGTTTAGAAAGCCTGGAAAGTCTGACATGGCCTCCTGATGTTCATTAACTGACTCTGCTTACCTTTGTCTAAGAAGTAGTGTTTTCTTTTCTTTGTGACAGAAACACTCTCCATTATGTTTCTACATACGTTTTAAAACAGTTTACAGTTTGTAATTAGTGTTGTTAACGTTAAAGCTAGACAAGGGAGAACAGTTTCTTTGCACTTGCAACATTTTACATCTTGGTTGTGGAGCTTGTACAAAAAAGTACTTTTTCAAACAGCAGTATGTTCATTTTCAGCAGGTTTCTGTGCTGCAGTGTCTCGTGGGTAAAGGCACTGGCACACTGGAAGCAGTGACAAGGGACTCGAGACAGAAACTGCATCTTGTCCACCTCCAGATTTTGGTTTCCTGTTGAGTGGGTGAACATGTCAAGGTCAATACCAGAGCAAATTTAGCTTTTCATTGAATCCTTAAAATCTTTCCAATTTATTCACAGCCTGAAACTCTTAAGCTGAAAAATGACCAACCTTATGTACTATCAAAATATCATGTTTTTATTTCTTCCTTATCAAATCTGAAAATTACAGACCAGACGGGCTGTAAACACTATTATTGATTCTCAGCTGCAACTCCATCAGTCCCACCACAGAGCAAATGATGCATCCATCATATCCAGAATAGCTTTAGGCGGCTTCTTGAATGAATTTACCGCTGCTCGTCATTTAAAAAAAATAAAATAAACCAAGTAGTTTGTTTTCTTTTAAATGGCACAGTTTCCTCTCGGTACAGAGACCTTCATGATGGAAGTAGGAGCCTCCTGTTTCAGCACATTCCCCGTAACACCCCGTCTAAACCCTTTTTTTACACAGAGATTTTGCCATATTGGTGCCAAAAGCAGCCGTTTTAAAAGTCATTTACTCAGACTGAACACAGGTGGCACGCCGCTACATCAGCTGAGCGTGACCGCCGCATCTTTGGGAAGATCACTAATCGCTCTTTTCCTCTTTTTCGTTCTCTGCTACAACCTCCCAATGCGAACAGAGGAGCGGCCAAGGCGCCCCGCTGTTACGCTTCCAGGCCATTCGCAAACAAAATCAGATGGAGCAGAGGTGTTGCTTCGTGCTGTGTGCGAGAGCCTTGAAGTTCACGGGTTCTCCTCACTTGGAGTCGTGCTGCAAAGTTCTTGCCAACGGTGTCTTGGAATCCATCTACTGGTCCTGTAATTTCAAAAGTCTCGTCATCTCACAGAAACTGATGAAAAAACCTGGAACGCTGGCTAAGCTACTAACTTTTAAGAGCTGTTACCCACAATGGACAACAAACAAACAACATAAAAACAAAGAGTCAAATCGAGATGTGCAAAACCATGCAGTGGAAAATTGCCATTTGTTTATTAAAACCAACGGTTCGCCTAAGCAGTAATGAGATTCCTGGGTGGGTCTCGTTCCCTTTATCTGCTGTCTCTACTTGAAACTAATGTGTAATGTTAAACAGTTCAATTCACAGCTGGGCCTGAGCCAAGAGCGCTGTGGTCATAAACAGTTATTCTCTTGTGTTGTGCCCAGGCCCCAGAACAATGGTAGATTCTGCTCGGGCTCCGGTCGTCTCAACCAGCTGTGCAACACCCAGTCATGCCCTCCCAGTGCCGTAGACTTCCGGGCCCAACAGTGCGCTGAGTACAACAGCAAACCCTTCAGGGGCTGGTACTACAAATGGAAATCTTACACCAAAGTAGACGGTAAGGTGCTCAGCTGATAGAAGAACCTATGTACCCTTATGTATATCTGTTTTAAGGTATTCTGTAACAGGGTATAACAGAAGGAAATGTTTGAAATAATATCCTCAGCAAGTCTTAAAATTATGTAAATAGAAACATGACACAACACTTTAATTGCTTCAGTAAATCAAGAGGCTGGCATGAATATTCTTCAGTGCATGAGAGAACTGATCATCAGGAAGTGTGATCACATCTGCAAAAGCAGACGTTTTGGCAGTTTAGTAGTCAGGAACATTCAGGTGTGAAGGACATCTGCAATGATCTTAGAAGAGCAGCTCTCGCTCATTATTCTAAGAAGGGTTATAAGACCGTTTCCAAACAATTTTGAGTCCTTCATTCTAAACTGAGAAAGATTTTTCACATGTGGAAAACATTCAGTACAGTTGCCAGTCTTCCCAGGAATAGAAATCCAATCCGATCCAACAAGTTCACCCCAAGGTCAGACTGTGCAACGGCCAGAGGAATTGCAAAAAAAAAAATCCCCCAAAAAAACCACATGAGCTGCATCTCAGACTCTTACAGCCTCAGTCTGCATGTTGAAGCTCTTAATGGTAAAACTGAGTACGTACATGGCTTTAGAAGGCTTGAACGTCACACCATGATCTGGGTTTGCAAAGTTTCACCTAAACAAAGCAGAAGAACATCGTTTTTGTCGTATTTGGGCAGGTCAGGCTAGAAGGGGAAAAGTTCAGGCATCGTGTACAGTAGCAGGTTTGTTAAAAGCCGAACACATTATTGCAGCACCGAGCACAGTGGTGGGAAGGCTATGATTTGGGCCAGACTTGTAGTCGTTGACTGAACTTCGCTGTTTGTGAAAAATGTTATGGAGTCAAATGTGAGGCCGTCTGTCCAGCGGCTAAAGTCTAGCAGAAATCGGGTCACACAACAGGACAATAATCCAGCAAATCAACAGAGAAACAGCTGGAAAAGAATAATGGCCAAAAGTCTGAACCTGAATGGCATTATGTGTAGAAGATATCTTTTTTTGTAAATAATAACACAAAACATCACGTCTTGTTGTTCATCTGAGTCTGTATTGACTTAATTAGTAGACTTAGTGGTGACCATATAATCTCTTATTATGTCTAAGAACCTTAGAAGTGGAACGGGTTACTTGTCCTTTTTAAATGATTGTACAGTGATTTCCTCCATATAATGCTTATTGTTTAAAGTTCTCAGGATTAATGAATGCCGTTAGTTACAGATTTCCGAGGACAGGCTCTGTCTCGCCTCAGTTCTATGTACCCGGTGTATTATGTGCCCCACTGTTAGTCCAAATCTTTTTTCATAGTGTTCCTTTAATGCCAGCCTCTATATACTTTAACAGTGATTCGGGCCAAAAAGCCAGACGACACTATCGCCGGGTGTAACGTGCATGTAGCCACCTGTACCTTCAGACACAGAGGGGATGGATTTGAAAAGGAAGCCAGCTTTGTTGCTTAGATGGAGCGCGGTGAGGAAGCGCAGTGAGGCTGGCGGACGTCCCGGCCTCCTTTAAGCTGTTGATGAATGGGCGGTGATGTAGAAAGGAACGGATCCTGAAATGCCTCGTGGGACTGAGAGCCATGTCACCTTCACTGCCGTTTGTTTTAATCAAGCGTGGCTGCAGAGACGTGTCTGTGATAACTGATCTGGAACAGAAAATGAACCAGTTAGCCCCACATCAGCTCCCTTCAGGTGTATTCATAGCTTGTTCCCATCATTTTAACTCAAGTCCCAGAAGATAGTTTCTACTCCAAAAAAATAAAAAACAAAAAAACCTAAAATTTGGGCAAATCCTCTGTTACTATGTCTGTTCTTTTCTTCTGTGTGCAGATGAAGACATCTGTAAGCTGTACTGCATTGCAGAAGACTTTGACTTCTTCTTTGCCATGTCCAGCAAGGTGAAAGATGGCACCTTGTGCTACGACCACGGAGGAGATGTGTGCATTGATGGAGTCTGCGAGGTATGTTGTTGTTGTTGTTTTGATTAGATAGAACTTTATTAATCCCTCTGTCAGTGGAAATAGCAAGTGGAGATGCCGGGGATTGAACCCGGGACCTCATACATGCGAAGCATGCACTCTACCACTGAGCTACATCCCCACAGTGATTGTGATAGAAAATACTTCACAAGAGTGCACTGGTCAGTGGAGGATTTTTATCTCCAGCTGTTAGCATGACTTGGAAAATGAAGATGTCTTCATTTTATTTTATTTTACTTTATTTTCCTCTTGTTTGAGCTCAGCTTTAGATTTATGCCACATCTCCTCCCCATGACTTTATTGTCCGTGTCCATGTAATCCCACATATCACGGTGCAGAGGAACTGTGCCAACAAACTGTAGATAGAACTGAAGTTACCCCTCATTATATAGATTATTTTATTGCACATAAATAGCTTTATCCGTTTTTTTTTTTCATACTTCCATCCGCATTGATGGCATGACTGTCTCTGTGTGTTTAGGCTGTGGGCTGTGACCGGGTTCTGGGCTCCCGGGCCTCTCTGGATGCCTGTGGGGTCTGTAAAGGGGAGAACACCACTTGCAAGTTCTTCAAGGGCCAGTACACCCTTCAACACCGGGCTAACGGTAAACTGGTCTTTGCTTGTAGTTGGTCCATGTCACAAAGTGGGTGTTTTTGATATCATGTTCCAGCGCCTTTTTACTGAGTAAAATGAGAAATAGCATGATAGGCATTTATAGAGAAGCAGTAAAATGGATAGAAAATGATGATTTAACCTGTCCTTGTGACTGTAATTCTCCAGAGTACTACTCCATGGTGACGGTTCCAGCCGGGGCTCGAAGTATTCACATCCAGGAAATGGAAGTGTCCACCAGCTACCTGGCCGCTCGTTCCCTGAAGAGGAAGTACTACCTGACCGGCGACTGGACCGTGGACTGGCCGGGGAAGTTCTACTTCGGTGGGACCGTGTTCGATTACCGGCGCTCTTTCAACAAGCCGGAGAGCCTCTACGCCGCCGGGCCTACTAATGAGTCGCTGGTGTTTGAAGTAAGCCGCCGCCGCTGCTTGACGTTCGTTCACAGCAATTGACAGTGACAGGACCTCAGAGCTGCTGCACCTCTTTTTTCTTTCTTTCTTTCTGTTTTCTTTGTTTTTAAAGCCTGGACACGATGGCAAAAAGCTTTGATGAAAACAGGAGTTTGAGTGGTGTGGAGAACAAAGGTTGTTGTAGCTGTGGATCTTCTGTGAGGGCTCCACTCTTTAGATCAGGACTGGGAGGGTTTTGGTTTCACTGGATTTGACCGAATTCAAAATCTTTTCAAAAAGGATTCTTTGTTTACTTCAAGAGTACTAGTTGTAGTTTATGCACACGGATTTAAGACTTAGAAAGCTAAAAAGAATAAAAGTTACATAATTAAAACAAAGCAGGTTTAGACTATCCATCTGTAACAATGCACCTCGTCATGTGATAAATTCATGCATAGATAAAACCCCATTACTGTAGATCGTATCTGAAATGTCGTCCAAGCACATGCATGTGCAGCAACCTTCTGAACAGTGTGGGTGAGACATTTGTTTTCAAGTGCAGCAACATCTGTTGTAACTCTGGCATGGATGCTCAGCATCTTTTTTTTCTGCTTAAACTGCATCCAAATGCCTGCCTGAAATGTGGCTTGTTTTTTTCCCAACTGAATTTCCTGTTGTTCCATATTGATCGGCGACAATAAAATCAAATCACAAACACACCATCCATGCATCCAGCCAGCCCGTTTAATCCTCTGCAGGGTCACAGGGATCTGCTGGAGTCTATCCCGGCTCTCTTCGGGTAAAAGGCAGGGGTCCACCTGGACAGGTCACCAGTCCATCGCAGGGCATCACAAACATACATTGAAGAGATTAAATTTTTCCTTATATCGTTTACCAGTGGACTATTACCAACATTGTTATCCTTTTTCATTTTATATTCATGTTTCATAGCCTGGTTAGCCACCATTAATACTTTTCCTCTTAATACTGTTACTGTGCAGTCACACACAAGCATCGTATGCTTCTGACTCTTTTCTGACACTTTGAATGGGGGTGACATCATCCATCGCTGAACTGAATTATTTGTCACTGTGTCACATTCGTAGCGTTCAATGCGGTCAAACGTTGGGGGATTTTCATATCTTTTTCTGCTTCAACATGTATGTCAGCCAATCGGGTTTGCAGCTACACATTTCGAGCTAGCTAGTAAAATCAAACGTAGTGGCGGGACTAACTCAAAGTACGCGGTTTGTTTGTGTAGCGAGCAGGGAGAGATTCGATTGGTTGTTGGTATGACAAAGAAACGTTCCAAAACTATCGCTCCCGTGCGATGACGCAACGCTGTCTTGTCAATCTGCCGTTACACCCCTCTGCATCCTTGCTGGCAGTTCAAGAGTCGATGCACAATCGTTGTTGTAATTGCTGAACCTGTGAAGGTGTGGCTAAGGCTTCCCTGGCGTTGTTCACAGACGAGGCTTCACCATTCTTGCTACTATTTGGTGGTCGGTCCTGGCTGTCTTAGACTCTTAATGTCAGTTTTTAATAATTAAACCCTCACTTTCTTAATGTGTGGGCTCTTTTTTTTTAATTTATTTTTTTATTGACATTCAGAATCATACATTCATATCCCTCCCATACATCTTATGTACCTACATCTTACATCTGTTGTCTGCCCCAAATGCCAAAATAGCTTTTTTTTAATTTTTTATCTGAAAGATGAAAAGAAAACCAACAAAACAACAACAAGAAAAAAAAAATGTAAAAATATGTTTTTACATTTTTTTTTTTATTTTTTATTTATTTTTTTTTATTAATGTGTGGGTTCAGTCCCAACAAGCCCAACAAGGTGGGTTGTAACATAAACTGGGGGCTCGTCTGGGAACTGAACCACAATAGGAAGAATTAGTTGGTTCCTCTGGATTTGACTATGATTTCTGTGGGCAGCACCAATGGACACAATGGAAATTTTCCTCTGAACACTCTTGGATGGACATATGGCCATTCAGAAGCATATGATGTAGGCAGAGAGACCACCAAACAAGTATCAACAAAGAAAGGCATCGAAGAAACGTTAAGGGCAGTGCAGTGAAGTTCTGGTGAATGACTGTTGCTGGTTCTGTAGTAAAAACTTGGTTGGTGTGAGCTGTTGTTAGCAGCCATCTTGGTTGTTTTGACGAGTGGTTGTTTCTGCATAAATCATTGGCTAAGCCCCGCCCCACTGTAGTTGGCTTGGATTGTCCTGTACCAGTGGAAGTGAATGGGAGGGGTGCCGGACCATTCACACCAGAGAGGATTTTTGTAAAGCGAATGGTTATGACTGGCCAGGCTACATGTTTCAGGCACGGACTGATCCTAATTTTTATTTTAAAATGCTCTACCATAACAGCTGTGGCACATGGCTGCTAACTTTGCCTTTCCATCCACTCACAAGGAGTCTGACTTTCTGAGAAGGTGTGTAGTCTGTAATGTGATGTTTCCACTTTGCTTTTCATCCTCTTATTATTTCTGTGGAACTGAAATCGGCAGTCCAAGGTCTACAACGTCCCTATTCCTGAAATGAAAGTATATGTATGTATGGAACAGTTGGCTTGGCTTGTCTCAGGCTATTGTATTGTGGTCGCCCTGATTATACCATTACACTAACAAGGACAGGGTTCAAGTGTGCAAAAAATCTTGAAAAGTAAAAAAAACCTGTTCAGTTATGCCAACGGTCCAGTACAATAACGATCCCTGTCTTTCGTCATGTTTTAAACAGTTATTTTCCAGCATGTACAAGGCGTTTTCATGCAAACCTCTGAATTTACTTTTCACAAACTTCAAGTTAACAGCTCCTCAGAGGCAGGAACGAAAAGCATAAACTCTGATAAGTGCCTGGGCTTTCTGCGCAGGATAGCTGATGATTTATGAGCTGGTAATTTTTTTCTTTCTTGCTTGTCACTTTTGTAATGAGTGGTGCGTTAGAAACCAGAGTTGGGAAGAGTCTTCACCTGTTTTAATGCCGTATAATCTGATGCTGGACAGACAAATCTTCCCGACAGCAAAAACCAACATTCAGCGAGTGGCAGTGTGACACGCCGGTTTAAGTGAGTGGTGGTGGGATGTGGGGGATGTTCTCCTCACATAACTTTGTCATCAGAAGCATCTATTTCCTCTTGACCTATGAGCTTTGTCTGTGAAAACAGAAGTGGAAACCAGCTGAAGAGGAGACTGTTATTTTTCTTCTCTCCATCTTGCCCTGAGTGATATTCATGTAAACGCTAGCCTCCTTCTCAGTCCCTGGGGCTACTGACATACTGTGGTTAAAACAGGAATGATTGGTCTGTAAATCCAGGACAAATACTAGTTTTATATTTCTGACGCTCTTGGCTGGTCAGTTGGTGGGTCATCAGGAAATATCCAAGTGTTTATGCAGCTATTTTAGTGAACAGGCTTTGGTCTGTGGGCACCTAAATTTACTTAACATTATAGTTACTGTTTGAGCAGCCCATTGTTGTTCCAGAATGCTGTGAGATATAGACAGAAGGGGCACATTTTTAAGAGTTTGGGGGCGCTTCTGGTATTATATCATATTCGTGAACAAAAAAATAAACTCAGTTATTCTGATACATTTCCAGTTCTCTCTCTCCCTGAAAGGCCGGTGGGCTTCTGGCGTCACAAAGCAAGAGAGAGAAAATGTGACAGTTTAGACAGACTTTCAGTAACGTTCGCCAACATTCAGACTTATTTGTACAACCCTCAATTCCAAAATGAGTTGGGATGCTGTGTAAAATGTAAATAAAAACATGGATGCAGTGTCACATATCAGCTAACCGCTTATCTTTACGTCCAAGACGCTCTGCCTCTCTAAACATGCTCCTTTTAGACCCAGTTATGTTACTGGTCTGTTGCCAGTTAACCTAATTAGCTGTCAGATTCTCCTCCATTTGTTTTTTATTTTATTTTTCCAGCCTTTTTGTTGCTCCTGTTCCAACGTTTTTGAGATGTGTTGCTGCCATCAAAGTCAAAATGAGCTCATATTTTCCATGAAATGGTCAAATGTCTCAGTTTCAGCATCTGATATGTTCTTTATGTTCTACTGGGAATAAAACATGGGTTTGTGAGATCTGTAAAACCTTACATTCAGTTTTATATTTATGCTTTACACAGCGTCCCAACTTGTTTGGAACTGTGGTTGTAGTAAATATTTCAGACCATTAAGCCTCTCAGTTATTCTGAAGCTAGCTGGGTGCTCCTGTCACCCCTCAGGAAAGTTTTTTTTTAAATTTTTTTTTAACCTCAGCTGATAACTTGTATTAAGAGTCAGTCGCGTTGACTATCTGACTCACTACCACGGTGCACATCCTGCAGGCCTACAGCTCCTCCCACAGCAGCGAGGGTTTCATATGAAACTCTCACCCTTCCATGGTGACTGATGGTGATCACTGGTGATATGAATTTCAGTTTGGTTGTGTAGTTGCCTCCTTCACAGAGTAGTTGAATAGTTTTATTTGGATGACCACCAGCAGTCCCTTAACTCCATCATCATTCTGGTTTCATCTCATCTCTTTTTCCCAATTTGTCATGTTCCTGAATGAGTGCTCTGATGGATCGTGGTGCTTATTTATGCCACTGATATGCTGCACAACAGCCAAGTAGTTACGTAAGTTACTGCACCATCTGGTCACAACATGCTTAACACGCTCTGCATTGTTTCAGACTTCACACATTTAAGATCGTACTGTGGGAGCTACCATGTTTGCTTCAGCTTTTTGGATGCATTCAGATCAATAACCTTAGCGCTAAATTATTGGGTTCTTCCCTCTAGTCTGAAAGGGGTATAGGAAATTACATGTAAGGAGGGTTCTGTGGAGGATTCTCTACAAATGCATTCTTTCCAAGGCATGTTAGTTACTTTGGAGTGTGAATCTGTTACACTGCAAACTTTAGATATCTATATTTCTATAAAACTTACAGATATTCATGATATTTATAGATATCAACACAGTTCATCAGCCTGGTTGCTGACAACTTCCTCAGCAGAACCATTGGGCATAAATAATGGACCGATCACCAGCAGATCTGTTTTCATTTGCTCATAGAAGTTTCATAACCCCCACCAGATGGACCGAGGCAAGATTTTTCACATCTGATGCTCGTGGTTACCAGACCCCGTCCTGGCATTTTGGTTTGCCCACACATCTTGTGAAATTCCCGCAGTCTCAGCTGTACTCTGTGTTTGGATTATTGCTCAGCCAAGACCAGCAGTGGAAAAACTCGTGTGCACATCGGCCAGGCAGCATAGAAGTAGACCTAGAGACAAATTATCTGGCTCATGTGCCAGGGAAGAAATTTCATTGAACTCATTAAAAGCTGATGCAACGTATGAGTTATCCTGTGCCCATGTTCAGAGGGCAGTTCAAGTAATGATGGTTGAAATGAGTCTGATATCCAACACTCCTGTATACAATCATGAGCTAGAGCTGGAAAATATTAACTACAGCAACGGTAAATTAGTATCCTGGTCATTGTGGAAACTTGCTGAATATCCACATCTTGTCAAGCTTGTAGAGTCCAGCTTCACAGAGCAGTAATATTAGCGTGTCGCAGCTACTTGGACTGCCAGGTGAGTGATCCAGCAGACGTGCGTCGTGCTCTCGGGTCGTTGCGTAGCTCCGGTCCTTCTACGGTTCCACCAAACGACCGATCTGACACCTGAAAACAGCTGTCCTCGCGCCGCAGGGCTGCATTGCACTCACTCCATCCGTCTTTAGCATGCAGTCTGTGACATGCGAATGTGAAATAATTGTGATGAAATGAAAGTGCCCGCTGAAATGTTTCCAGAGGACACGGCTGAGATGTGCCAGAGAACAGCCAGAATGCAGCGTGTAGTCTTTTTGATGATGACATTGTTATTGGCAAGTTAATTGCTTGGATCTGGGAGCGTGGCAATATTACTGTTGACTGATTCAGTTAAAGTCACTTGGGAAGAAAATTGAAAGCAAACAGTAAAACTATACTGGCAGTCACACGTCATAGAAATATCCATCACAATTTAGGAACTGATTTCCTGGTCCAGCTTTGGCCTACTCTCTGTCGCTGTGAGCAGCTTGTTTCCATACACAACGCTCAGATTATTACTTATATTTTCAGGGCTAACTGGCAGTTTGTCTCCTCATTTTTTTTTTTTTTTTGCCCTCCCCTGTACGATGCAATCATGAAAAAGTCTTCTGCGAGGACCTTCTTTGAGGAAAGGACTTTGCTGACGGCGTTATTCTTGCTTGTCTGCGTGTCCCAGTCATACATCTGTCGTCCAGAGCCCGACAGCATACAGCTGATCTGGAAATGACGTGAGCGTAATCTCTCTATAAGCATGTCCTGTAATTACAAAAAGGAGACAGAGGTTGACAGAGCCAGAAGGATGGTTAGAGGGGATGGGGAGCGAGATTAAAAGATTATGAATGTGAGAAGTTGAGACGAGGGCAAAGTGCTTCTAACTGCAAATGAAAGAAAGTGAAAAAGCAAGTTCTTGTTTTTTTTTTTTTAAAAGCAGCGTAGATCTTCATCTGTTTCACACAGTCTACTTAACTGTGACAAAAAAGCTGTGAGAGATGGGGGAGGATGCGTGCACGGATCACTTGCAGACCCTTACTCAGCTTGAAACATTGAATGAAAACAAATGTTGAGGAGTGTGAGCGTGAGCTGTGACAAGGTGTTCACATCTGCACAGCTGCTCGGCTGGCAGAGAGGAGGAGGTGAGGGGGGGGACACAAGAGGAAGAGGACAAGGAGGGAACAGACATAACATATGGCTGCTTCCGGAGGTCTCGGTGGAATCGCAAGTAGGATTATCCCCCCCCCCCTTCCCAGAATCGGGATTCTTGTGGTTTGGCGAGGCGAGGTCATGCCAGTCCAGGGCAAAGCAACGTGAGCCTGATATCTGCGTCTGCCACGTTGTAATCCATCATGGTGTCATCTGAGCTGATGAGTGGTTGTGAAAACCCAGACGCACTGTGGTGAATCACATTTCTTTCCTACCTCTTGAAATAACTGTAAGCTTATCTAAGTTAAACTGAAAGTTCTTATTCGAGCGTGAAGTTTGTTTCAGTGTTTTTTTTTTTTTTTTCCCCAGACAGTGTTGCAAGTCAAAGTTACAAAAACTAATAGCAAATTGAAGAGTTTATTTTGGCAAGACACATGCAGTCATAACTTTAAATTCGGCTATAAATCAGTTAATATTTGAACTCCGTATGTGGCTCTGATTAGCACACGGCCTCAAGTCTCAGAGTTATTCTAGTCCTAGCAGTTATCCAGCACACCAATAAAATAAAAGAGGAATTCTTGAACTAAGAATAACATAAACTTAAGACTTTGTTGATTGATTGTAAATTCATTAGATAAGGGCTTGTGTAGCTCCAGACCGAGAACAAAATTACATTTTGAAGAAAACTGAGAATTCCGTGTTTTTCTTACATTCGTCTCAGTTGGTCGGGGTTCATGAAATTCACCGTGAAAGTATTTGCTGTGAGACAGCAGTGAAAACATCCATGTCACATGAAGAAAAGATTGACACCAGAAAGGGAAAATGCTTTAAGATCCCTTCCTGCATCGACAGTCTGGACAGTTAATTACTGAGAAGCTGTTAATGGTGTAATTTTAATGTTTATAAAGGAAAAAAAAACATGTCCAGTGTTTTGTTGTCTGGAGTAATATTTCTGAATCATCAGTGATAAGCCTCCTTCAGTCCTGGCTGTAGGACTGAGGTAGACTTCTCTGTCCCGTGACCACATCGAGGCAGACAGTTCTTCGTTGCTATTGTTGAATTGCTTTGACTACAAAGGAGTTGACGAGTCCAGTGTGAGTTCTGTCCACGAGGTGAGAACTGGTATGATGTCATTGTTACTGACTGATTGCAGGAGCTTGTGAACCTCTGTTTGCAGTATGGGTTGGGAGGATCCTTTCCTTCCTTCTTAGCGGTTTAGCTGTCAGTCAGAGGATGGGCTTCAGCTCCAGATGACCAACAGGAGACGAGACAGAGGTTTGGACGCGTTTGGGATGACTGTTTAAGAGAAAGTGTCTCTACAGACAGATTATGCTAACGCTGTGGTTGGTTGGGTGTTTCTACCGCCACGCATGCTTTGGTGGAGAGAGTTCAGTTATCTAGAAAACTAAAGGGAAAAATAAAACAAAACTTCCCAGTGTCATTTTTATAGACTTTTGTTCAAATTACTGGTGGTTGTTTGGTCACGGAGAATTAATGTTGAAAGCTAATTTTCTTGTTTAAGCACACATTTCCAGTGTGGTTGGTGGTGACAGTGGTTTTATGACACTGGTTTGAAGCTGATTGAGGTGAATAACATCTTCAAAGGGAGTGTGGGTGTTGGAGCGTGGTCACTTCCCCTGGGGGGGGCAACATTTTGTCACTTAAGGACGTTCAGGGTCACAGTGGAAAGTGTCTGAAGTATTGGCTTTGCAAATATTAAATCACAGCCATAACTATGGTGAGGGTTTACGTCGAAGATTCTGATTAATCTTCATTCAGTGATAAAATTACATCTCTTTGCAGTTGTGCTGGGCAATATGACGATACATATCGTGGGGACGATATAAAAGTGTGTATCGTGCCATTTCTCTTCTATCGTTTCTATCGTTTCTAACCTAATTTAATCAATTATTACAGCAAATATGTAATTAAATAACCTGCAATGATAAATTTGATAGAAACATATCTACTTCTACAAAGTAGCCTTTTATGTTTGCACTTTTATTCATGGTTAATGCCTTAAACAGAGTTCTCTTCAACCCTGATGTTTACTTTAGATATGGAAGTATTTCTGTGCCATCTGAGTTTGAATATGAATTTTTAAGATTGAAATTTTTCAGCATCAAAATCAGACTTTGAATTTTAAAAAACATCAGATTTCTAGCACTGAATTTTTTTTTGCCTCTGAATTTTATTTTGTTAAAATAAATTCAGTGTTAAAAAAAATTGTTGTCTTAAAATATTCAGTTTTTCAAAATTCAACATGCAAAGAAATTCAACACCCCAAAAAATTCAGTGTAAAAAAAAAAAAATCAACATCTCAAAAAAAATTCAGATGGCCGACCAGTCCGTCTTACTATCTGGGTGGGTGTCACATGACCAATGGAGCGTAACGTGATTGGCTGGACGTTGGCTGAATTGAGACAGGGATCGATTGCTTCTCCCTGGTGACCCGGATGTTGACTCTGGTTCTTTTTACACTGAATTTTTTGAGGTTGAATTTTTTTACACTGAATTTTTTGAGGTTGAATTTTTTTACACTGATTTTTTTTTTTAGAAATTGAATTTTTTTACACAGAATTTTTTTGAGATGTTGATTATTTTTTTTTTACACAGAATTTTTTGGGGTGTTGAATTTCTTTGCGTGTTGAATTTTAAAAAACTGAATATTTTAAGACAACAATTTTTTTTTAACACTGAATTTATTTTAACAAAATAAAATTTAGAGGCAAAAAAAAAAATTCAGTGCTAGAAATCTGATGTTTTTTAAAATTCAAAGTCTGATTTTGATGCTGAAAATTTTCAATCTTAAAAAATCATATTCAAACTCAGATGGCACAGAAATACTTCCATATTTAGACACTTTATATTGGTTTGCAAACTTTGCACTACAAGGTTACAGATTTCAGAAAGTTGAAAAATAATTTGTGTTTATTTTTTATAGCTGAACTTCAGTGCAAAAATGTGTTTTTCCTCTCAGAAACTGTTGTGCACTTTAAAAAAAATGTGAAAGCTACTGTACCTCTGTACCTACCTGTTTTTGCTGCACTAAAATGTATGTTTGTGACAGTTCAGCTAAATGTCCTTTCAAAATAAAGTTGAAAAGTAAGCAATGAAATTTTTGTCAAACTTTTCAGAGAATAACTGAAAACAAACTTTATTATGGTATATCGTGATATATATCGTTATCATGATATAAAATAGTCCATATCGTGATATATGATTTTTTCCATATCGCCCAGCACTACTTTGCAGTCTCTGACAGGGTTTCTAGCGTACCTTTACCATCCGTTTATTGATGCTGTCTGACTGGGAACACACGGTTGGATCTGTGAGGCTTCTAGAAGTAAGGTTTATGGATGTTTTGAAATGTTTCCGGTTTTATTTCATCTGGATGTTCTGGGTCGGTGTTAAGATAGTTTCATAGTTTCGCTGCTGCTCAATGTCATTCGGAGAGATGTGGGAGGAGGGTTACAGGTAACCAAGTGTGATGGCTGATATCAAGGAGGCTGAGATGCAGACCCAAAAGGATATATATCATCCCCTTTTTTCAGGTTTTACTTAAAGTTTGACACATGATTTGGTCAAAATATGAGAGAAATCCAGCTTTGTCTCAACTGTCGGAGGTGTAGTCAGCCTCTCTACTCCACTCTTTCTTTTGGAGGCTCTTGCAAATCTCTTAAAATCATTGTTACAGCTTTGCTTCAACCTTCTTCTGGGTTGCAGCAGTTGCAGCGTGATTTCAAGATAAAGATGTGGAAGCTGGATGATTGTAGCCTGATCCGCATCTGTGATGCTTTTTAGTTCCCTAAAAATCTGAACAGCTTCGTGAAGTTTTCAGACCCAGTCGAGGTGTGCAGGACGTCATGTAGGAGTTTTTGAATTAATTTTAGAAATTGAGATACCTGTTCTTAAGAACATAACTTTTAAAATGATGTATCCACAATAAAAAGCATCTGGATCATGTGACCACTAGTTTTACGACTGAGAATCATTTTTTGACAGGTTCCCAATTTTTATGAATGCACAAGTTTCATTGTTGTTGTGTATAAAGAGAGAGTGGGTGTATATTTTTAATTCTTCAATTCAGCTTTTCAACCCTAAAGCACCCAAAGAATAAGTCCTGCTGGTAGAGAACGTAATAATCGGATCCTAATAGATATCTTAGCAGCTAATCTGCAGGTAACATCTTTGTGTCATAAATGCATAGAGACATGAGGATAGTTGTCATTTTTGATGCTGCCAGCTTGATGATAAGAGCAAACCCCAGGAACTCATTTCTCATCGTTCAAACAAAGCTTGTATAAAGATTATCATTAAAGGTTTCTGTGATGGACTGGCGACCTGTCCAGGTGCAGCTCTACCTTTTCCCTGTGATCCTGAAGTTGAAGAAGCAGTATACTGTAGATAACGGATGGATGGATGGGTGGGTGGACCGGTTAGCACTAACCCATCTGAAATAAAACAGGTGGGACGCCAAAGAGAGACAGCTCTCCTGACCACATCCACATTTTGAAATGGTTTAAAATGACACAAATACCTGAAACAAAACCTTTCACCAGTTTATTCCCATAGACTCTCTTTAATGATACCCTGTTTCCTCTGTTGTAATGGGTATGTCTACTGTCATTCATCCGTTAGTCTTCGCTTGACTTGAACGTTCAAATAACCCTCTCACAGTAAAGGTAACCAGCCACTGTGAAGGATGTGGCAAAAGAAACAAACAAAAAAAAAAAAAAAGAAACTAAAACTGTTGCACGTGTGCACTGTTTTATCCAAATGAAATGAGCCGTGACGGCTTAGTCAGGCAGTTTCAGCAGGAGGTGGACTAAAATGCACTGTAATGTTTCTGTAGTCAGATCCTGCAGAACAAGAGAGTTGAAGTGACAGAAAGAAGCTGCCGTTTGTTCCTTATAGTTACACTGGCTGCGGTTACATGCTGTTTTTTAATTCGGAATTAAAATTAGGAATTAAATAATTCCGAATTAAACTATTTTCCTTCGGGTTTACATGGAAATAGTAATTCCGAATTAAGGTTTACATGGAAAACACGTTAGTTCGGCTTTATCCAACTCCGGTTTAGGTCTGGGGGTTGGGAAGGGTTCTGATTGGATGGGGGGGGCGGACGTCTTTACATCTACTGGAAGAAAACAAACTTAGCTAACTGGTTAGCATCAACATTCCACTTATTTTTGACCTGGGTGGCGTCTCTATCTGTGAAACCTCCTTCATTTAACCTGGCCGCTTTGAAAAGCTCACAATTTTTATGTTTCCTGCCATCTGTTCTTTTAATTATTTCCAGTTCCTCCAAGCTATTTATTAAATAAATCGTCTCTGCTCTTGAACACCATTTACTGCGTGCTGCCGGAATATAAGCGTCATCGCGACAGACGAGCAAGAGAACTAGCATGCGCAGAAAGACGGGAATTAATTTAAAGAGGAATGAGTGTAAACATGACCGCGGAATTACTTAATGCGGAATTAAAATGGGAATAAACCAGACACTTACTTCGGAATTAAGTTAATTCGGAATTGACATTTTCATATGGAATTAAGTGTTTGCATGGTAACTTTATTCGGCTTTAACTTTAATTCTGAATTAAAGAGGAATTAAACTTACATGTAAACGCACCCATTGAACCTCTTGTAGTGGAGGCTCGATAGATTGTTCATTTGCTTCTGCAAATCAATATTGTAGGATCTTGCAACGAATATTTGGAGTTCCACAATAAAACAGCCAAGAGAATGAGTGAAGGTTTGAAAAGACTAGTTAACATGATATGAAGACATGTACTTTGCTCAGATCAATAATTCTGCTTTGAGGTGGGACTGAAGGTTGTTGTTTTAACTTCCTTTAATGGCCATTAAAAACTGCTGTAGTCAAAGTCAAATTTTATTCATGTGGCTGTCGCCTCTCTGACTGACTGTTTTCTGGGCCGACAGATACTTCTTCAGGGAAAGAACCCGGGTGTGGTGTGGGAGTACACTCTGCCTCGCGCTGAGAGGAAGCCTGAATACAGCTGGGGTGTGGTGCGCTCGGACTGCTCTGCTCCGTGCGCTGGAGGTGAGGATGTTTCCATGTTAGCCTCTGCATGGGGCTGTTAAAATTAACATCAACAGATGTCATAGATAGACTGAGACAATGTCCCAGAAACAACAGAAGGAGGACATGAGATGGACAACTTTATTTTGAACTCTTAGTAAAAATACCATCAGTGATGGTTTGTTGTTGGAATTTAATTCATGTTTCTGAAAGAAATGGATATGAGAAGCGTGCATTAAGTTTATTATTATTTAGTTATATTCCCAAAAGCCTCGCCTTAAACGGCAGATGTTCTATAGCTTAGCTGGGGCTTCAGTTCATGGTTGAAACTGTGTGGTCATTAGCTAGTGAAGATGATGACTTTCAACCAGAAACTCACGGTGGTTTCAAGACTGAGGCCATTGTTGAAACTGCATTCAATATTTCAAGATTCAAGATTCTCTTTATTGTCATTGTCACAAGTACAACGAAAAGTAAGGTGCAGGCCTTCAGTAGAGTGCACTATAGACAATATAATATAAACAATATAATATATAAAACCGATATAAAAAACAATATAAAAACAATATAGAAAACAATATACAGACTTACAAAGTCTAGGGAACAACAGACATATTTAGTAAACATGGTTTACTAATGCGTAGTATAACGCCAACAGGAAGGTAAGTGTGCAAGTGGATATTACACAGAGGTAGTGCAGTTGTAAATGATGGTAATAAAGAATAAAGCAGTTGCATTAGACAGTAATATAAAATAATGCACATTATTCAGTTGTTCTAAGAGGCATTTATGGCTCTAACAGTGGTTGGCATATTATACCACTGATTTTTCCAAAACACATAATGCAGTATGGAAATAAGTGTGAAATCTGCAGTATGTGAAAAATACCTGGATCATGAACTTCTTGGGGAATAATTTCAGTATGCAACTGACCATACTCATAATGCAAATTGCAACCCCAGTGGTCACAAGAATGGAGAAAAAAATGGGAGACAGCAGCAGCTACTCAGTTCTGTCGTTTCCTTCTGCTTTTCAAAATCATAACACTAACTATGAAGGTCGTAGCATACAGCAAGCAAAACGTCTTTTACGGTGGCATACTGCCCACTAACAATGATCGATGTAAAGCGTACTATGCGCAGTTTATAGTATGCTGTTTCAAAAATGGCCTGAGCCTCACACTTCTCTGTTGCCAGATCTACATGAATACAGTCTCCCCCCCCCCCGTCTCGTTGCCAGGTCGCATCTCTTCCAAGGCCATTTGTCTGCAGGAGCAGAAAACTCAAGTGAACTCCAGCATGTGTAATCCCCAGACCAGGCCGGCGCTGGGTTCCCACCTCTGCAACACTCAGCCCTGCCCTGCGTAGTAAGTGCTGCCGTCTGTGTGGGTCGGGGAGCTGGATGTGGTACATGTGGCATGTGTCTTAATGTTGCCAAATTTTCAGGATCTGTTTTGATTATAGGTGTGCACGTACGGGCACACGTGTGTTGTGGCGGAGCGGTCTAGATGCTGCCTGTTTGCTGTGGTCAGCCGCCACTCTGCACACACTGTGTTCACTTTCTTCTCTGCCCACTCATTTTTCTTTTTTTTTTCTTTTTAGGAAAAATAAAACACACACACAGACACATAAAAGCCCTCTGCGTCTCCTGTCCTTTTCAATCAATCTCATTGCACGGCAGGATTTTCTCCACTTGTGTGTCCCAGTGAATGATAACTGCTGCCATCTAATGCATTGCCTTCAAATGTGCAGTCGATCCGTTCATTTACAGCTTATCTATTATAACATTCTAATAATTTGATACATCTAAATGTCTTACGTTCTTAAATTACCATTCTAAAACATGCATTTTTATTAGTAAATGCAAGCGATCTTAACTCTCTAAACTGTGTATTCAGAAACTGTTTTCGTCTTCCCTCTTTTATCTTCCATCTCAGTTCTGTAAATATTGTATGTTGCACGTGAGTTAATTGCCACAGAAATCCATAAATTAACTGTAGTGGCTGCACATTGTTTTCATGGACTTCTGTATGTCTGCAGTGTACGAGTAGAGCTATTAAAACACTCGTACCGCAGCTCCAACAGCTGGCGCAACCGTAAATCTCAGCGTAGAAAGTTGCCACTGACGATTCTCGTTCTTCATTTGAAGGGCAAAGCTGACAAAACCTCGTTAAGTCTTGGTTGATTAGACCGTCTCGCTGTGGTCACTGAGATTTCAGACATTAGGTCAGAGTGAAAACAACCATCAAGGCTTTCACATCACAAATGATTACATTTTTGTTTTTTGACAGATTTTACACGCTGCGTGTGGGATCTGGTTCTTTTTTTTGCCACAAGATTCATAAAATCTGATGTGAGCTCAGATGGTTGTATTTACAACATATTCCATCCACAATTCAGTGCAAGCGAGCCTTGTTACATAGCTTCTGTTTCATTGGCGTTTTACTTGTCTAATTTAATTTTACTGCCAATGCTAAAAGAAAAATCATCATACCTTATAATTTAGCGAAGGCTGCAAACTCTTGATTCTGTCACTCAGCTGATAATACTGTAATACATCTTAGAGATACGCCAATATGGAGCGTAAAAGAGACGCTGTATTTTTGTAATAAATGTCAAGGAGAATGGTTTTATTTTTATGCACACATTACCACTTCCTCTCTGTCTTCAGCTGGGGTCAGAGGTTGTATTTATCACAGAGGCTGCTAAAATGAGATTATATTCTGTAACTGATGATTAAATGATCTTAACAGAATATAAACTTAATATAAAGAGAGTATAAATCTTAAGACCTGCACTGAGACACTGATACGAGTCTAAATATCTGTTGCATTAACAGTTTACTGTAAGAAAAAAATGGAATCATAAACCTAGCAGTGTAAAAAAGCTTGGAAATGTGTTTTTAGACAGTGAAAATAGAGGTTACAGTGCTATTGTTATCCGTTAGGTGGCAGTAATACGTTACATTTGCAGCTTATTGCAGACGCGACCGTGTACAGTGAAGAAAGGAAGAAGTCAAAACAAGCTATGTAGATAATTCATTTAGCATAATTTTCTACTTTTTAAAAGCCATGGTGCACTACTGGGAAGCTGAGGAGTGTGCATGACGTAGCTCCAAAGCAAAGAAGCTGCACATCCATCCCTTCAGACTGATTTCAGGCCATGTTCCTGTCATCTCGATGTGTAAAGATCAGCAACACGAGTCGTGATCTTGTCTACTTTACCTGAAATTACTGGAGGAAGGCACTTGAGCGGGAAAGATCTGCGTCTTTCTGCTCTTCCCCACCAGCTAGCGGATTAGAGGTGCAGATCTGCAGAGCCTAAAGCCTCTTTTATAAGTAAAATAACTTTTGCATAACCATTTAATGCTAATTAGCAAATGTTACTACGATAACAAATGTCCTAGTGTTATGGCATATTATTTACATGCTGAATTGTTGCTGCCAGTTTTACTGTTTGGCTTTTACTTGAGCAAACACTTGACAGAAATAGAGGAGAAAATGAAAAAACACCTCTGAACAGAAGGAATAAAACATTAAAGCCTTCTTAGAGTTACTGTTGCTTTCCTTTCCTGTTAGCTTTCCCCTATATTTTTTAGCAGGAAGATATTTTTTAAATTGCTGTTTCAGATAATCACGCTCGTGTTTTATCCCAGTTGTTGGAGTACTGCATTTATAAATAAGATGTGTGCGTTCAGGGATCAAGCAAAGAAGGAAACCAGGTAAAAGAGCACCGTAGTGGCCCAACAAGTTGAAACAGAGCTGAATAAATGGCCTCTCTTCTGTAGTCTGCAGGCCTCTGACTGAGGGAGCTGGAGCTAGCTTGATTTACAGCAGTGCCCCTAAGAACAGGCAGAGTTCAGAGAGCGTGCACACACATACACACTAATTGAAGTGCATCATGTGGACTTAGGGCTAATATGCACAGACATTTTCCAAATGTATAAGGTTAAATTAAAGCATTGTGGGTCAAAACCACCAGGTAAAAGTAGGATAAGCAGTAAGCAGCTTTTAGCAGGTTTGAATGGTGTGGATTTTGTTCACCATTAGCCTTTGCTGCAACAAGTCCGGACAGAACTTTCTCCCGTGTCGGGTCCCGAACAAGCCAGACAGCTATCGGTTACAGCTCCAACATACAGCCTCTGTTTTTCACTTAGTTTCCCACAACCCGAGAGGACGTTTCCTGCCCCTAATCTTAGGCGTACGATTTCTCTTATCTTGGTGAAAGCTATTAAACAGCCTCTTCTGCGTGTCCTGACCACCCCCCCCTTTGTTTGAGTGAAGAAAATTGTATAGTCCAGATATCAGTAGGATTGTCCTTTCAGGGAAATAAAGCAGTTTGACACCCATGAATCTTTTTGTGGACAGTGGTGCTACACATGTAGTCCGGTTTATTGGAGCTGCACAGGAAGAAAGTTGAGTGACCAGCATGAAAGCTTTAATGACCACATTAAGATCTGCAGGATGTACGGGCACGCATTCAAGAATCCAGCAGAAAAGAAAAATTGACAATGGGGTGGAATGCATTTGCACTGCGCGTAAGAAGAATGTAAAAAAGGCTGTTTATCTCAGCGGTGTGTATCGCGGGTGCTGACAGCCCTGTCCATGCTTTATTGTGCAGAGACGACGGGACTCCCATGAGGCCCGGCCCGTCTAGCCATGGAGAACAAGTTAAAACCACCACAGACTCACTCGCACCCCTTCGCTCTCGTCCATCCTCTGGAGCTTTCAGCTCGCTTTTAACTCTCTCCCTCCACGTTGTCAGGATGTTGGACTGTGCAGTTGTACAAGTCTTAACGTAAAACAGGGACGCAGGGAACATTTTAAAGTCACTTCAATCATCCAGCTTGCAGCTCTATAGATGTGAGCATATGTTTTCCTAAAAGTCTGTGTTCTTCAGAAACCAGTAATCATTCGATCTCTCCTCCTTTTCTGTTACCATTTGACATAATTTTGCTCTTTTTCTTGGCACAGTGCATCTGTGGCTGTTTAACGCAGGCTGCGGATTTCTCTGTGTGCATTTGTGACACATGTTAACAACTCAAAGTGACACGCTGGACCTAGAAAATGTAAAGCCAAAACACAAGATAGTTACCACATCCTCCGCTATCTATATTTACTGCTTTGGGAAAAACTGAACATTGCTTTAGTTACTTCATCATCCTACCCACAGCCAGTTGGGAGGTGTTGAAGAGCCACTCTGCACTGATCACATGATTCATTCAAATGGAACACGATATGCTAATTAGGGACAAACCTTTAACGTATATTAACATATAAACATAAACGGGTCAAAACACATGAGTTTACAGTTTAAAAATGAAAGAACTAACACTAGAAATAACATTTCTACAGAAAGAAACTCTGAAGAAGGGTTTCAGATAATGGGATAATAGGAATAAAATAATAAAAAGATTTTTAAAAAGTATGTTAATAGAAATATGTGAAATGGGACAGCTCATAAATGGTTTCAACCAATCATTTGCACTAACCAAAAACCACTATCATTTATTTATTTATTTATTTATTTATTTAAAGGACCGTGTGCAGTGGCATTAAAAAGATGGCTGCACCAGATTTAGCACCAAGCTAATTTCCATCTGTAGTCCTTAACACAGATAAACAGTACACCATCTTTTGTACTTTGCACCACCCTTGTACATACTATTTTACTTACTTACCTATTTATTTTATTTTATTCTATTTTTTAACTTACTTTTTTACTTTTGTATATAGATGTACATATCCTGTTTTTCTTATTACAGATTCCTTTTTTGTTCTTTATCACTTTGTACCTTATTCTGAGAGTGTTACCACCTGCCGGAACAGAATTCCTTCGTATGTGCGAACGTACTTGGCGATTAAAAACGATTCTGATTCTGATTCTGATTCTGATTCTGATTCTGAAGAATAATCTCATAAGAAATCACAAAAGATGGGACAATGAATTTTAAAAGAGCTTTAATTAATTAAACACCTCAGACCTCAGTATTGAGATATTTGCCAAACTAAACAGTTTCAACAAGCTCAGGAAACCTCTGGTACTCTCTCAGATTTCTGATCGTTGTTAGCCCCTAAAAAAAAAGGAAGAAAGAGCAAAATATGAAAATGTTAAATTATCTTATCTTTCAGTTTATAGTTGTTAGTGATGGGGCCCGTCTTTGGCTCGGGTGCCAGTGAACAAAGGGGGATGTCATGATACCATCACCACCACCAACTTCCATGACTGCAAAGTTATTATTTAGATAGATAGCATAAAAATATTCTGATCTAAAGAAATATTCGCTGAGGGCCTACAGTAGCATTTCTAAATAAAGAGCATACTCAAAAGTCCCAAAAGGTCTCTAATATTAAAAATGTAAAAACGTGCAAGTGAAAAAAACAAAAAACAAAAAACTGCATCAGCTAATCCCGGTACAAAAATATATGAAAATGCAGAATTAATCATTTAGGTATGTGATTAACTAGAAGGCTTTAAAGGTTAAACAGAAACAAAAACGAAAGTGAAACCCAAGTTTTTCAAACAGCTCAAAAATCCTTCCATGTCATATAAAACTGGCCTGTTTTGGAGTCGTATCAGATCCTTCTCATCCTAGAAGTGTCTTTGCCCCGGAGAGGATGTTGTGTGCAATTCTGGAAACAAACTTCTGGGCCGTCTCACGACAACAGAGAGCTTATGAGCAATAAAATACGCTGCAGAGGAGGAAACGGGGCTGCGTGCTCTGCAAAGAACATCAATACAAGGCTCTTAATGGCCAGTTACGTTTGCTGCTATATAAGCATATTATTTAAACTTGAAGAAAATTAAACACCCTTAATCAAACTCAATATTAGGGTTGAACATATAAAATAGTTTTTTGGCGATATCTGGTGTACAGCCACAGAAGCAGGTTTCCAGGAAAAGCCTGGATCTGGCTTCTCAGAATCTCCTCTGCTCCTTCCTCTCTTCCTACACACCAAATGACAGTTTTCTGAGACATTTTAGATATACAAATTATAGATGGGTCAGTGGTGGTTTGCAGCAAAGCGAAGTGGCACATCAGCCACTTTTTCCCAATGACATATTGTTATTTATAAGTCAGGGAAAACAGGGAGGGAAAAAAAAAAAAAAAAAACACAAACAGTTCGCAAAGCCAAAACTCCCAAACCAATGCTTTCGGCTCCCGACGGTCCACAACTTTCCAGTTTCCAAATTGCAGTTTAGTCCTGCTGTTTCATTTGTCTGCGGCATTTGAAAAGGAATGAAAGCATTTTTTTGTTCCCCTGAAGCAGGTCGGCGGCGCGGAGGACCGGTCTCTGCGGTGGCGCGTCGTCCCAGAACTGGACGGAGCCATCTGCCCGTCTCCTCCCTCTCCCGCCTCTGAGCATGTGGTCGTCAGACCACTCGTTTGTTGAAATCTCCCCCCTTCCGTCCCGGTTTGGTCCCGCTGCCAAGTCAGAAGCTATTTTAGAAGCAGCGCTTGGGTTTTTTTTTTTTTTTTTGTCAGTGGCGAAGCAGGGATTCAAAGACGAGTCACGGGAAGATGCACATGTGTGACGAGGTTAGACGTAAAGGGATGAGGGAGGACAGGTGAAAAGCAGGGAGAGGAAACAAGGAAAGGTGATGTGGTTCACATCTGTCTTATTGAGTGTTGTATATTCTAGGTGGCTGAGGAAATCTGGGAAAGCTGTTATGGACAGTTGTAAACGGTATGGTTTTCATGTTTAGTTTCATAGAAGTAGAAGAGATAAAGATGGATGCAAAGGGGCCGGACATGAAGATATAAATCCAGGCCTGTGTAGTTTTCCTTTTTCTGATCTGTACTGACAAAGTTCACCAAAGTTCTGGTGAAAACAGCGAGTCTGCTTTTCCGTAATTTGTAAACCAGCCAGGCCGGCTTCGCTGTTTGAAGGTTTGAGGAGCTCAGTAATAAGTGGTTTTATGGGATCTTTGGTTTGATGGCATTTACTGATAAATTAGGGAGTAATTGTGTGTTTCGGAGCCTAAAATAAGAGCAGAAGATTAGAACGTAAGCCTGTGGCTGGCTCTCCTGATCAGGCGCTCAGACGTGTGGTCGGCGTCCTGGTTTAGCCGGCACAAACGTCGTCCGGTTGCTCGACCCGTCTCGTCATCGGCACCGTTTGTTTGTTTGTGACTGATGTCCGTCCCCCCGTCCTCCTCTCACCCCCCCCAGCTGGGCGGCAGGAGACTGGGGGTCCTGCAGTCGCTCGTGTGGAGGAGGCCAGCAGACCAGGACGCTGCGCTGCCTGAGGAAGGTCACCTACCAGAGGGAGGAGCTGGTGGCGCACCTCTCTCTGTCCCGTCATCTCGCCGGCCCAAGTCCAGCCGTGCCACACCCAGGCCTGCCCGCCGGCGTGGAGCACCGGATCCTGGTCACAGGTGGGTTCGTGACGCTGTTCAACAACTACAATAGCTTTGTGGGTTCAGGCCTCTACTTTGGTGCTGAATGGAGTGCTGGGACATTTTTATTTTTCAAAAGTTGATACAGTTTCAAGTCTTAATGAAATGCCTGTGACATTTTTTGGTCGAAATACCACAGAGGGACTGTACAGGACACAAGAACTTTCCGTCATGACCTTTAGCTCTGTCCTTGAGTCAGTGACTGAACTGTTTACCTGGACTCTTCACAGGATGAGTCTCTGCAGACCACTGAACACCTGAGCTTCTAGCTTCAGTATAAGCAGCGTAATGTGAAGCTGCTAGAGATGAACAGCTCAATAACTCTACAGTCACCTGGATCTGTGATGTCATAGTACCCCGCGAATCTGAGCGTCCAGCTGAATGAGATATTTCTAGGCCTGAGTGCTTGTGTGATGTCAGAGTTTTTATTTATCAGTCATTTCAAATAATCAAATGTATCGTCTCCTGGATTACCAGCTGTATCACCATCTTTGTTCATCGTCCTGATCAAACTTGTCGTCGAGCGCTGTCAGCAGATCCAACTAGGATGTATTTAAATAAATCAATAAAAAAAGGGAAGACCAAAGACGAGGTTTGTTGATGTGGTGAACAAGGATGTGTAGTTGGATTTTGGGAAAGTGTAGAAGAAAAAGGTGATATTAAAATAATTTAAAAAAGAAACGGGGAAAGCCAAAAGAAGAAGAGGAAGGAATTTAATTTAATCAGTAATTTAACAGCTTAATTGCAACCAAGTATTCACACTCAGGTCCTGGATGTAACGATCAACATTGTACAAAGCACAGCTGTGTCCAAACCCTCACAGAGACGTTTGGGGTTACATGAGCCTGTTGAGGGGTTTACAAATAACACACTTTCATTCATAAGACATTTCACTCTCTGTGATTCCCTTCCTTACCTTCTGGTAATTTTACTGCAGCTCAATGCTTGTCTCAGGTTAAAAACACAGCAATAAGTTTATAAATGTGGACAACATGAAACTAAACTCCAAACAAGTGACACAAACTGTCAGACGGCAGTCGACGGAAAAGAAACGCTCTGCTGCCATCTGTTGGCCACATTTATGGAGCAAAAAGGCAGCAGCAATTAGTTTTGAATCCATAGTTTGGCTTGTTTTTTCATTTAATCTCAATAGATTTGTTCCTTTTTCATTAGAGACAAGTGCATTATATCCCTACTAATAAACTGGTCTAATGTGGGCTGATTTGTGACCCACAGATCAGATCATTGACACAAAAGATTTAGTACTTGTTAGTGTTTTTGTCACTTATTCAGTCTAATAAACTGAAAGTGATTGACTGGTTCCTCTTAAAATGTGCATCACATATTCGACCGAGCCTCCTGCTCCTGTTTCTATACGAGCAGCCTGTCAGCACATCCGATCCGTTGTTCGGGGATGATGAGCCGCTCACAGAGCGGACACTTGGCTGTCGTTCACCGGCCTTTAGGATGCTCGCGTTCCCTGCGTTCACTGTTCTGTACCATCAGCCCGAGTTCAGTCGGTGGTCACGCAGCGACGGGGCCAGGCTCCCAGAAAAGATCAATCGGAGCGTCCGGGTGACGAGAGGACAACCGGGATGTTGTGCGGCTGTGTATGTATGCGCAGGCATTTGTGTGCCTTTTGTCTAATAAATGAAGGTTCAATAATCGTCCCCACCAGCCGAGGTCATCAGTCCCAGCGGAGCGGTCTGACTTTGTTGTCAGTGTTCATGCGGTTCATGCGGAGGACGCTGCTGGGCTTGATGATGGGCTCGCTCCCTCAGAGCAATTGGTTTATTGTATGTCGTGATTGGTCGTAATATGTAGCCATCAAAGCGTCTGTGCCAAGCTTTTCAACTCTGTTAATGCGGTCTGATGTGATGGAAGCTGAAGGTTAAGACAATCAAAAGAAAATCAAAGATACCAAGTATTTATGATTCAATCTGCATGCGCTGAACTGAATCATCCGTCTTTCATGTTTGACCTCCTTTTCTCCTTCCTCGTCCTCTCTCAGTGCTCCAAGTCCTGCGGCCGAGGACTCAGGAAGCGGAGCGTGTTCTGCCGCAGCACCGATCCGGGAGTCAAGGCGGTGGTGGTGCCTGACAGCATGTGCAGACAGCACCACCGACCCAAAGCCCAAGAGACCTGCGTCCTGCGGCGCTGCCCCAAGAACGAGAAGCTGCAGTGGATCCTCACGCCCTGGGGAGAGGTGAGACAAAAAAAACAAAAAAAAAAAGGGTCAAAGGAAGTTGAAGTGAGAGGATTTGTCGCGTCAAAGCGCTCCTCTTTGTGGATCCATTTTGATGCTTAGTGGGGTGTACGTCTCCATCCAAATGCAGAAGACGGAAATATTCCCTCCGCTTTGATGTCAGTCTCTGTGTATAAAGAATGCAAAGGCCTCTTTCTTGCTTTTCCATTTTTCAAAAACATCGAACAGTCATTCGGGGAGAAATCCATTACAGATCAAGCAGTTTCACAGCCAGCAGCGTCGATAGCAACACGCTCCATCTGAAGCTATCATTACCGCTCAGCTTTACTTCCCTGCGATGAGCTCGTCGAAAATTATACTGATAAAAGCACAAACTGAGCTGGGAGTAGAGACTGTATGCACTGTATACAGATTATACTTTCATCACCTGCAATTTATTTGATCAATTTTATCAAGAAAAAAAGGATTTTCCACTTTAGCATATTTCTGCCGTTGTTAAAAGGTTTCCAGTAAAATACATTTTTAAAAGCTGCAGCCAGCGCTGCACAACACGGTAATAGTGTCGGGGTTCGACTAAGATCTAATTTATTGACTGGATTACCTCTGTCATCTCAGCCTGATTTGATAATGTCACAAAGGGCATCCTGTAATATTTGAAATACTTTTCAGTTCCCAAGAGCACTCAGAAGTACTCAGAGGAGCTCGGGTCGGGTCGGGTCGGGTCACGGTGGAGGGACGGCCGGAGCAGTCAGCACTTCTTCCTCATTTTCTGTCTGCAAGTCATTTAGAAAAGTTCAGACGTGTGTTTGGGTTCAGCATGAATCCTTCCCTGCAGAGATGAAAACCAGGAGTTGGAGCTCGTCTATAAAGTTTTGCTGATGGGTTTCCTCTTGAGTAAATTCTGTATCTCTGGTTAAGTTGCTTTTCTTTCTCTCAAACCTTCACAGAGAAATCCCGTCTTTATTTTAGATCAGCCGTTCACTATTCAGTGTTTATCATACGTCCTGCTACCTTGCTGAACCTGTCAGAACCGATTAGCCCACTAAAACCCAGTTGAGTGATGTCAGCTGACCCTCTGTTACTCCTTTAGTAAGAACACAGACAAGCCAGAACATGAAAGCAGCAGTGTGAGTATTAATAGAGCTTTATATCGTTTTATACATGAACCACGACTTATATAAATATGTTTCAGAAATGGCATCTAGGCTCTAAAATGGCATTTAGAGCCTGAAAAAAATGCACACTTGATGTTTTTTTAGATGAGCGCATATATTGAGAATTGAAGGTGGGGTAGGTGTTGTTTTTTTGCAACACTTTTTACAATATTGCCTGAAAACCTTTTCATATTCCCATTGCACCCACTGAAATAAAATGTTTGCAAAAAAAACTAAATGTTTTGGTCCAGTCTAGAGGGTGTAATCAGAGAAAAACTCTGACCAATCAAAATAGTGATCATCACTATTTTGATTGGCTGCATAATACGTCCATCAAATATCAATGCACTCCCACCCCTCCCTCCCTCCCTGTGGTTCATGTAGTCGTGAATCGTGTGAAGGCGTGGTTTCGAGGGGTGGGCTGAAGAGGAGGAGGCGGAGCCTTTGGGAGGAGGGAGGGAGTGTATATTTTCAAAATCTCACTTGAGTTGGATTGCTGGAACCGTTTTTCAAACAACACCTACCCCAGCTTTAAAAGAAGAATTAAAAAAAAAAAATCACAATTGTTTAACATGTAGCATTACCATTTCTGACCACACGGGGGCATCAATCACAAGAATTTTTTAGCCTGTGGCGTCAGACACAATGAAATGAACATCTGATGGTACAAAGTACTGTTGTAAGATGTGCTGGGTTCAATTAGTGTCGTTTTGTTAGTGGTTCTTTCATCAATCGCAGATCTAAATGCCCCCATGTGGTCAGAAGAGGTAGAGAGTGTCTTCATGTATTCATCTGTTAAAATTGGAATTTTATCCAGTAAAATGCAGTGAGATGATTCATTTATGTCAACTGGAGTGGCTAATGTGTGACCTTTAAATAAAATGCATGTATTTGAAAAGGGCTTTTGAATAGCTGTCCGCTGTTGTGACCCCCATGTGTGAAAAGGTCAATAACGTAAGCAGCGATATAAAGGGGATCCAACCTTATGTAGCAAGGTGTTAATGTGATCGTGGCTGCTTCAGAGCAGAATCTGAAATATTTCTACTTCAAGTGAACTTTTCAAAAGCGTTCTCCTTACCCGGCACCATTGCCAGTATTATGACAGATTCCAACACTAAGAAGTCATCTGCTTGTAGATAATGCTATCCTGTGATTTCCCTAGTGTTGGGACGGCTGAATATATTCTTCAGAGACGTTTTTTTCATATGCCTTTTTTTTTTTTTTTACAAATCTATGCAAACATGAGTCTAAACTGTTTCTGTGTTTTTGACAAAGATGGGTGAAATTTAACCTGCATTACTGCTGCAAACTATTTCGTTTTCATTCCATGCAGTAGTTTGATTGACAGGAGTGAAGGCAAAAACAAAGCAAGCAAAACCAAACAGCACTTATCCTATATAAGGACTGAAGAATTCTTAGTAAAGCATCGAACCTTTTGCCTCTTTTACTACATTGGTGAGAGAGTTTGTCGAGTCTGCCCCCCCCCCCCCCCCCCACCATATCAGCTACACATCCCTCCACACACTCAAGAGTTCATTTTCTAAAATGGCCCCCCTGCCTGCTCTCTGTTTCAGTGCTCCAGGTCGTGTGGTTCAGGCTCCCAGAGGAGAGAGCTTCGCTGTGGGGAGAGAGACTCACAAGGAGGGTACGTGCTGTCGGCCGACATCCCTGAAAGTTTAATACAGCTACACAGAAACCTGAGATCCCACCGTGTCGTCTGTGTCCTATCACTGTGGTTTTTTTTTTTTTTTTTGGTATTTTTCTATGTTTTCAAAGGGGCACCTCTGTAGGAATGATGATTTTAAACTGACAGCCCGCCTTCTCCCACACAGGTACGTTGAGTTCCCCGTACGGAGGTGCAGGAATATGAACAAACCTTTGATGGACCTTCAGCAAGTCTGCAACAGAGGTCCCTGCCCAGAGCTCCCGCGGGTGGTCCCTGGCAGATCAACCTCCAGCGCCGTCGTCTCAGGCTGGTACCCGTCTCCCTGGCAGCAGGTATCGGTTTTGTTCCAAAACTGTCTGCATGAGCACTTCAGATGCACATGTGAAGCCCATCCTGCGTTTAGTTGTGACACGTTCACATTTTCCCCCCTTGAATGTATCTGAAAACATGTCTTTCGATTTTTCTGGGTCCTCCCTTATTTTAGGTTTAGTGAGTCAGGGAAGAGTCCTGACGGGGAGCTGGGATCAGAGCTTCTCAGAATCAAAGCCGTAGAGAAGATCGTTTTCATTGTCCAAAACAACCTCAGCCTCAGATATCTCAGAGTTTTGAGCAGATGCAGTATTGTTGACTCTTTCGTTACATGGGGCACATCCAGCATGGTTTTTATTCTGACACGTTTTCTGATGTTCTCCAGTAAATAAAAATGTAGTGAAAAGTAAATAACAGGTGCTAAAGTTGCACAGTGTAAAAAAAAAAAAAAAAACATAGTATATAATTTACTTGAACTGCTGTGACTGAGCTCTACTGCAAGTAAAACACCAACCACTCACAGGTACTTTCAAAAAGGTAAAAATTATGGCTGTCAAAGTTAACGCGTTAACGCGCGATTAACGCGAGCCTTAGCCTGGCCGTTGATGTACAATAGTAGAGAGGAGAGTAGGTTTAATGAGCTTCGGGCCCCACCGTAGTTGTAGTCCTGTAGTCCTCCGTTTGTCAAAACAGGAAGTCATGCACTGATGTCGACGGCCATGCCGCAGACAGACAGACGTAAACAAACCTCCGTTAGAAGTAGCTGGGATAAAATGGATACAAAAGATACTATTTTGAATGGTAAGTTTAGCTTCAAAACCTTGCCTGATGGCTAACTCCACAAGATAAATGTTGTTTGTGTTTGCTGTCGATGTGAATTTAGTTACCACCGGAGTCCGACTACTGAAATATCACTTGTTGGGTAATTAGAGCGCTGATGCAGAGCCCCCCCCCCCCTCGTTTGAAGCAAACCGCGAAAATATTTTGTATGAAGAACATAAGAGAAACCATTGAGTATATAAATATATACAATATATAATGGATTTGGCATTGTAGCAATAAATAAACATGCATTTGTTTTGCATAAGGCAAGCATTTGTGTACTCTCATATTAGTCAAGGCAACTTTATTTGTGGAGCACAATTCGTACACAAGGCAATTCAAATGCTTTACAGATGCATAAAATCACAAGAAGGCAAATAGAATCATTCCATACAAGCATAAAAATAATCAAAATAAATAAAATTAATTAATAAAAAAATGTATTAATTAAATTAAAAATGAAGAGTGCAGATAAAATCCTTCCAGTCATCATCTTCACATCTAAACAGAACTGTTTTCAGTCTGGATCTGAACATTGTCAGAGTTCAGGTCTGTCTCACATCTTCTAGAAGACTGGTCCAGATTTTAGGAGCATAAAACTTAAAAGCAGCTTCACCTTGTTTAGTCCTGACTCTGGACACCAGCAGGAGACCACTACCTGAGGTTCTCAGAGTCCAGGTTGGTTCATATGGATCTAACATGTCAGAGATGGACTTTGGGGCCATGAAGAGACTTGAACACAAGTAGAGCTGTTTTAAAGTCTATTCTCTGAGTGTCAGGAAGCCAGAGACCTCAGGACTGGACTAATATGGTCATATTTCCTGGTTCTAGTCAGGACTTGTATTAATAAGAGTAATACAACTTGAAAAAGATCTGTATAAGGTAGATTTAGAACAGATAAAAATATGCGATCAATTTGCGATTAATCATGATTAACTATTGACAGTCATGCGATTAATCTGATTAATTATTTTGAGAAATTGACAGCCCTAGTAAAAATATATCTCTTTAAATCTCATTCAAAAATAATTGCCCCCCAGATTGGAGGTGCTTTGATTACTGTGATGCTGTTGCAAGAAGAAAGCCACAAAAATATGTTTGGCTCCAAACTGTTGGCTCAACAATTAGCAACAAAGCTTATTGTGGTGAATTCATGAGCCAGCTGCATGAAGCACACAAATCCTCATAAATAGATGATTGCTTGAAGCATGCCCAGCATGCTCTTTCCTTTGAATTAAAAACAACTTCCGCTGTTAGTGGAAACAGTCAGCTATGGCGATGACAGAAACAGAAAAGCCCTCAGAAGGCTGTAGATTTTACTACGATTCATTAAATATGGGTTCAACATGGGCTCTGCCAATGTCAATAAACTCACTAACATCTGCGCCTGCTCTGTCAAAATACTATAAAAATGTAGTCAGAGACATGAAACTGTGAGCGACTCTACTAATATCTGTAGAGTCATAGTCAGGCTGTACAGTGTAGGTGGTTTAAGTTCACCCACGTAGCTCAGTTCTTAGCCAGCAGTATAATAAAGGCTGACTGGGAACGGGCCTCAGATATGATTCAAAAGCTCCACGCTCTTTCAGAGCCTTTTTGGGAAAAGACTGTATGGGCAATGTGTTACATCATCCATTATGCAGAAAGTCTTAAGGGCAACCTCTTATAGCACTGTGTCTTATTCTGCTTGATCTTGAGTTTGAGATGCCTGTGTGTTTCCACCAGAGAAGATAACTCATGACATCTCGCTGGAGGGCGAGTACATGCTGCTTGGGATGTTTGTATTCTTCATGTGTTCTTTGACTCCACATAGACTTCTCCACCATCCTGCTAGTGTTCCTTTTATGACAAATGGTATTACTCCCAGTGCTTGGGAGTCTCATCTCCTACTCCATATTTGTATCTCTGCTCCACGTAGACTTGCTCCTCCTGCTGCTTATCCTGTTGTTTTTCCTCCTCCTCCTCATCTCTCAGTGCTCCGTGTCCTGCGGAGGAGGAGTTCAGACTCGAAACATCCAGTGTCTACGCCAAGGTCGCCCGGCAGCAGGCTGCCCTCCCCACCAGAGGCCGTTGACCTCCAGGGCATGCAACACACACTTCTGCCCCGCAGCCCTCCCGACTTCAGGACAACGCCCGGGCACCCGAGGCCCCGCCCCTGAACCAGTAGCAAAAGGTAAAGTCTCGTGGAGCAAAAGGACCGGTTGCTTTTAGTGTTTTAGCTGAGATTTTTTTTGTTCGAGTCAAAAGAAAAAACAGCCGTAGTGAATTTAACACATAAAGTTAGCAAGAACAACTCAGCTCATAAAACCACGGAGGTGACTGGTTTAGTTAAATAAAGGCCCAGTTCAGACATCGCATTAACACCTGCTCTGAGAAATCGGACTTCAAGGGAACTGGCGCTTAGCGTGTGCGTTCACACCTGGCATTGAAATGAAGGCTCCATTTACAAATAAACACAATTCACACATCATTTTAGCTCTCAAACACCAAATGTGTTGTTGTTTTTAATCATCAAAGACAGCAGTTGGAAATAAGTAGGTGTAATTTGCAGAGGAGAAAAAAAAGTAAAAGAAACCAGAAGTAACACTGTGATCCGCCTCAAAACCTTTTTGCCCAAACCTTTATTAAGCACAGTTTTTTATAAGCAGAGTTTATTAGATGGTCCCTGACTCCATCCCAATCTTCGTGTTCAAACTAAATACAGTGACTGGATCTCCTTGCATTAGTGCTGTCATCACTGAGCAGCCAGGTGGCCAAATGTTTTCTGGTTCCAGTCGCTAGTAGTCACGACTTTTTCATTTATTTAGTCCATATGTTATTTATGCTACATTTCTGTGAAGTTTAGCATTTTGGTTCAATTATCCAAGAATGCTGCTCCATCTTTTGTGGACTTTCATACACAATTTTTGACCATTTTCATTACTGAACACCAGTGGCGGCTGGTGCAAAAAAATTTTGGGGTGGCGCAATTTACCTTGGATTACATAGGGGTATAATGATACACAGAAGTCACGGTTCGATGCGAGCTTGATACAATGGGGGTACAAAACAAAGCTAGAACATAATATTTTGGTTCTTTTTTATTTTGAAAAATGTAAACAAACAATGGCTCATTAGTCATAACAGTACATACATCACACTAGTGAAGCTGTTTAGTTATTTATATTATTTTCAAAATAATTTTTTTTCTTTCAGATATTTATAATATACAAGATCAAATATTATATATTCTATAATATATGTATGTGTGTATATATGTATATGATTCCTATTTGAACATGAATTTTGACCTCTGGAAGGATGGCAGCAAGTCGTTCTCCTAGTGCTGCAGCAATAGACTCAGCTGTAGCTGACGTCAGAGGGATAAACTCAAAAAATCTCTCCTGCACAGTGTTTTTCCCGTCGATGTAACGCAGCACGAGCACAAGTTGGCACTGTGTGGAAATATCCATGATCTCGTCTGCTTGTATTGCGATGAAATCGCTACTCTGGGCTTCTGTGATGATGTGCTCCCTCACAACAGACAACATACAGTCCAGCAGTTCGTTCTGCACTGTTTTAGAAGTCCCCTTAAAAACTGGCGTTCTCAATGTGCTCTTTCAACACACCATCAAAAAAAACAAAAAAAAAAAACAAACACATGACATGAATCTGATTCGCTGATTGGCTGCTGATAAACGTGTCATTTGCTGGGAGGCACCAGGGACGCAGACTGCTGCGCCCCGTGAAGAATCTGACTCAAACCAATTAAAACTCAGCCTCATGTCAGCTGATCATCAAATGTTCGAGGGCTTACATTGGAATCCGTTTTACCGGCGCCCCGCACCTCCGGAAGTAGATTAAAAAAAGAGTAAAAAAAACAAATTGAAACCAAATCAATTTTTAAATTAAATTTAAATTTAATTACTATTGACAGGCATCCACAGACTGAAATAACACCTTCATTTCGTTTTTTTTTTTTTTTTTTTAAATCTCTTAATTTGATGGGGGCGGCGCCCCAGCGCCCTCTACTAACCAGCCGCCACTGCTGAACACCACTGAACCCTAAATCCAGAGTGCAAATTACACAATGACAATTGGGGGGAGTCAACATTTTCTAGAGATGACAAAAATGACAACGTGTCCCTTCTTTAGGGGGGTCGAAGTTGTAATTGTAAATTGTAAATTGTAAACCCCCCCGTAATTTGCACAGTGCCTAAATCTGAACCGTATCAGCCCGATGTTAATCATCTTACCGCCTTTTGCCTGTTCTGCAGATGAACACTGTGTTGACCACTTCACCTGGTGCCACCTGGTTCCCCAACATGGCGTCTGCAACCATAAATTCTACGGACAGCAGTGCTGTAAATCCTGCTCGAGCAAGAAGCCGTAGAGCTCCGGCACCTGGGAGTCTGTGGCACGTCGCCTTTGAAGGAGGCACCACCTCAGAGGCCATTGAGGGGCGATGACTCACCACATCCAGAACTTTGCCCAATAATGTGTTTTCCTCCTGGAGTACTTGACCGATGCGTTTTGTAAAGAACTATAAGAGCGAACACTCGGACTGTGTTGAAGCGAAGTGGCTGCTGATGCTCTTCTCCCAAAGTGGTGTCACCGGGTCACTGAATACATACGAACTGGAGAGACGTTGCACATCACATCTGAAGATCTGTTGATGTAATATATACATGTTGTCGTTGTGTTGAACATTTTCCTTTTTGAAACCTCCGAAACTAGAAAGCCATCATGCGAACAGAAAAGGACTGTAGCATTTGTAGCTTGCTTTTATGTTGTATATTTTAAGGCATCAGGTTTCATCTGCCTTTATTTAAGTTATTATGGGTCTTAATATATTATTTTTCATTTTGTCATGGGTAAAGTGGGCCATTGACATGTTTTTTTTTTGCTTATATCGCAGCTTCATGCCAGTGATCCTTGGTTCCACCTTGCAGTTTTGTATGAGGTGTTAGTGATCGGTGATTAGCACTTCTCCGTCACACGTTACCTGCTTGCCCTGTTCGGTTCTGCCGGGTCACAGCAGAATTCATCCTTCCTGTGCATTCCATTCATGTTAAAGACATCAAACATGCCTATCTGTGTACGTACAATATTTTATTCTACTTCTCTGTAACTGTCATCTTGATCTCTCTCCTGTATCACTGTGGTAAATAACTTGACCATCTATCCGTCTTTCTTTTCTTCGCTGCATTCCCTCCATCGATTGCAGTGAAAACGAGGTGAATAATGAGCACAGCTGTCCGCGGGCCTTCGGGAGATGAGAGGAGGGTTAAGAGGGAGAGAAGAGGATGATTGCAGAGCGAGCGTGGGTGCTGTCTAGATAGCAAGAGGTTGTTTTTTTTTTTTTTTTTTTTTTTCTGCTTGTTAAGGGAGAATAGAAGTCTGGCTAAAATGTAGAGATTCAGCAGGTGGAGCCTGAGATAAGAGATGACACGCACTCATTCAGTCTGACGTTGATGTGCTCACAACACATCAAAAAAAAAATGGTTCAGAGGCTCCTCTTCACTCTTGGAGGAAAGCATGTGTCCTGCACACTGATCATAAAAAAACAAATCAAAAGCAAATTTAGCGTATACTTTTAATTTAAAAAGAAACTTATGGAAGTATTTCTGTGCCATCTGAGTTTGAATACGAATTTTTAAGATTTAAAATTTTCAGCATCAAAATCAGACTTTGAATTTTAAAAAAACATCAGATTTCGAGCACTGAATTTTTTTTTGCCTCTGAATTTTATTTTGTTAAAATAAATTCAGTGTTAAAAAAAATGTTGTCTTAAAATATTCAGTTTTTCAAAATTCAACATGTAAAGAAATTCAACACCCCAAAAAAATTCTGTTTCTAAAAAAAAAAATCTGTAAAAAATTCAACCTCAAAAAATTCAGTGTAAAAAAATTCAACCTCAAAAAATTCAGTGTAAAAAGAACCAGCCTTAACATCCGGGTCACCAGGGAGAAGCAATCGATCCCTGTCTCAATTCAGCCAACATATAAATGTATTTTAAATGTTTAATACAAACAGCAAATAAAGTAAACAGACTCACCGCAGCACCATCACCTGAGTTTGCTGCCATGGCGACCGGTCCGTCTTACTATCTGGGTGGGTGTCACATGACCAATGGAGCGTAACGTGATTGGCTGGATGTTGGCTGAATTGAGACAGGGATCGATTGCTTCTCCCTGGTGACCCGGATGTTAAGGCTGGTTCTTTTTACACTGAATTTTTTGAGGTTGAATTTTTTTACACTGAATTTTTTGAGGTTGAATTTTTTACAGATTTTTTTTTTTAGAAACAGAATTTTTTGGGGTGTTGAATTTCTTTACATGTTGAATTTTGAAAAACTGAATATTTTAAGACAACATTTTTTTTTAACACTGAATTTATTTTAACAAAATAAAATTCAGAGGCAAAAAAAAATTCAGTGCTAGAAATCTGATGTTTTTTTAAAATTCAAAGTCTGATTTTGATTTTGAAAATTTTAAATCTTAAAAATTCGTATTCAAACTCAGATGGCACAGAAATACTTCCATAGAAACTGAGCCTCTCTCCCAGCTACCACTAGCCATGCCAGCCTCGTGAACACAGTCATCTTCGTTTGGACGACTAGTTCAGTGTGACACACTGAAAACAGACATGTCTAAAAAAACCCAGAAAATTCATTATCCTGTCTTTATGTTCAGCGTTATTTATGCGTGGTTCAATCCAGATCATGTATGGTTTTGATTCTTTAAAACAAATGCTGGTTAACACATAGAATCAGAGAAAATCTAGGTTACTTCAATTTGTCTTGTACTAAGTAACTTGTTTACAATTGTTTTGTGCCCGCAAACAAATAAAAATGTATTTTTAATCAGATCGTTTTTTAAAACTGGCTCGACCCAGTCCAATCTCAGGCTGTCGTTTTAACAGTCTCTCGTGTCTCATTTCAGTTCAAAATGATTAAACATTTGCAAACTGTTCTTCTTTACAGGACATTAAATATATTCATCTGTTTACAGTCCACATAAAATTTGCTACCAAAAAAAAACACTAAATATGAGTCCATTTGGAAATATTTTATCATCTCTGTATAGTTTACAGATTTACATGGGAATCATCGGTAAAACCTGAAGCCTGAGTGAAGCAGGTGTGTAAAATGGATCGTTGAAGATCACTTCAAAGGAGTGATCGCGTTTATTCCGTGACGTCTCATTTAGGATGATTAAACTGACTCATCGGACATGGAGGTTAACAGCAGGAGCTGATGTTGCTCATGTGTGAAAATCAAAGGCAATGAGCTTAACTGTCAACAGATTTCAACTCCTGACTCTACAGGAGACTTTGGACTACTGCCACCACCAAAACACCTGATTAGATGATGCATTGTGGGAGAATGATGCACGATTGCTTGAGGAGACTTCCAACGACTTCAACGGCCGCTCAGGTGGCCTGTCTAATTTAATTCAGGTCCTGCTCATTCCACCAAAACACCTTTGACAAGAAAATGGACAAGAGATCTTTCAGGGTTGTCTGGGTTTGTGGGCGGTGATGTCGGACCTCTTTGGATCAGCGTTCTTCCAGCTCATGTGTTCCTGGTGATATCCAAGCACACTCTAATTAAAACACACAATTACTTTACCTTCTGGTCTTAATTGTTCATTGTGGAATGATATGTTCTTAACGTGGAGGTAGGTATATATACTGTATATGGAGTCCATCTTGTTTACAGACATTACTGAATGCTTGTAAATGCAGGAAGCAAAACCTTGGCTGAAATTTCTCCACACATACTGTGTGGTCTTAGTTGAGTACCGGCACAGCATTGGGTCGACAACGATACAACACTGGTAGCCATCATAGATCAGACCATGCTGAGCTCATTTCAGAGCACAACAAAGACCAGGATTATTCATGTATGATCAGTTGTCATTTGAAATGGCAGAGAACGTGAAAGTATGTGGTCATTCGTGTATCAACATTGCAAGCAATTATAACGTCTGCAGTTATATCGAAGGCTTTTAATATGAAATAGGTGAAGTAACGATGAAGACATGTTTCATGATGGTATCATAAGGAGACGCAGAGCTGGACAGAGAGAGATAAGCTCTGGGATATCTGCTGATCTTTAATCAATGTCTGAAATGTGGAGCCCTTTCACATTTAGAACTGAAAAAAGAGAAACAGTACGGCATCTGGTTCTGAGAGAAAAGTTGTGCAGATTCAGTGAGAGATGTGGAAAAAGCCTGAGATTCCAAATGATAGCACAGGGGACATTTCACAGTCCCTTTCTTTCTGGTTCAAACTTCTGCAGCTATAGGGACAAAATGTGCACGTTTAATCCTCCTCAACAGTTCTCTTCCCATCTTTGTTCCTCCCAAACACAGAAGTCGGGGAAGAAACATGAACAGAGAAGTGCCGAGGCAAAATTAAACATCTGTTGTGCAGAGATATTTATTTTAAACCATCAGTTTAATGTAGCACAGCTGCATCCTCAACCCGGTGTTATCTTACATCCTACTGCTTCATTTTACTACGACTGTCAGGTTAACAAGTTCTTTTTACCGTGTAATTTAAATTAAGTTTCCAGCCATTTTAGTCCCTCATGATGCCAAAACCCCTGAACCCCTGCCTTTCGCCCATAGACAGCTGGGATAGGCTCCAGCAGATCCCCGTGACCCTTCAAGGATGAAACGGGTATAGAAAATGGATGGATGATGCCAAAACCACTTCAACAAATGATGCACCTTTGCATCCTTGCTAATAGCTGCTCAAACAAATGTCCTCTCTCCGCGGTCATCTCTCCTTTAGGTGTGTTTTAGGAATTTAAACGGTACGGTTGGCCGTGACAGATTTGTGGGTCACAGCCAGTAGAACAGAGTAGATGAGGAGCTACAGAGTGGCAGAAATAAGAAAAGCCTTAGGCATCTCTAAATCAATATGTAGTTTAATATTCCTTGATGACCTTTGAGTGGAGGGCAGCCAGTAAATGCAAAGCCAAAACCGCTCCTAAATCTGCCAGCAAATGACGGGATTAAAGGGGACAGAAAGGATTTTTTATTTTTTTTTTATTTTTTTTAAATGTTGGCACAATTTTCTGGGGACATTAATAAAACATCTGTGACATGATGTGGTTCAAAATAGTAGAGAAACAGAACAAAGGCTCTTTTCATTACAGCCAGTTTTAAGGGGTGGAGTCTGCTACCTGATTTGACTCCGCCCCTTCTCTTTCAGGTGTGCATCTTGAGAACGAGGTGTCACAGCTTTGTGCTACCGTCACACCAACCAGTCCAGCTTGATGCAAAGCTGTGTGAAGGTGAAGATGGGAAAACTGGACAGTTTATACACTGGTCGAGGTCACAAACCTGAACAGCCTCTCTGGGCTCATGCTGTCAAAAAAAAGTGACGGGATTGTTTCATGTCATAGCGTTTGATTTGGTAGTCCATTTACGTTCCCCAGATATAAGCAGTTTTTTTTATTTTCAGAAAGTGTATCCCCTTTAAAGCTGAATGCTTTGATGTAAAATGGTCCATGGAGCTTGTGTGAATGACAGATTTAGCCGGTAAATATCTTTCAATATCAAACTCAAATTACAGTTTTTGTTAAAAGAAAATTGTTAGTTTCCATAGTTTGTACCCTCCCCACAAACACAAGCTATTGTTGCAACGAAGTTAGAGAGTTTGTCTCGCCACATTTCATTGTGCAGCAATCTGCTTGTAACACCACTGACATGTTGAAAAAATAACGACACACCTTAACACACACACAGACAGTGGCGGCGCCAGAACATTTTTAGTTGCTGGACAATTTACTGCAATACCAATTAAATAGCATAAATATGGATATGTATGTCTTTACCGGCCTACTCATTCTAATCAGCGCTATCTGAAACTAGCGCGGATGCCATGAAACAAATAAAAAAAATAAATTTGAAGTTCGTTATTATAATTTTACCATATAGTCATGCCGCTTTTCACAGCATTGAGAAATGCACATTAACAGCCCAGACTACAAATCATTTAACACTAACCTGTTCATCACATTTTAACCAGTTAATATTCACATAAGTACACATCAGCAGAGATCTGGCAGACTCACGCTTCGACAGATAGCGCTCCATTTTGATGTCACTTTTCTAACGGCCCGGTTTAATTTTCCCAAGCTGACTTCGCGTGACCCCTGCAGGCCGGCTCACGCGAGATGAGTCTCTCTCTCATCGTTTTTAATTGTCTATCTTTTATTTTAATTTAAAACAAAAACACATGAAATTAATTTTAAATTAAATTGTCACCATTTTTATTTTATTTAACACAATTAAGATTTTTTCATTTTTAATAGACCTTTTCGGGCCAGCCCCCTGGAAGTACCCCGTCCGCCATTGCTGGAGGGTGCTACAGAGCGACACAGAGCGACGATTTCACAGATTTCACAGATTAGCCAGTGTTTTTGTCTTTCTACAAATATATATTTTTATAATGTCGAGTCGGTCGAGTGGGAATACATGTTCCGCCATAAACTGTGCCAACAATGGCGTGAAAATTCAACAATGGAAGAAGAAAGTATGTGAAATACACAAGCCTTTACTGCACGAAGACTGCCTTGTTTGCAGAACAAGAAGTTAGGAAGACGTGGGTGAAAAATATCAACAGAAAGGACTTTGTTCCAAATGAATACAGCCGGGTGAGTTTTCGTTAACATTCAATCTCGTTCTATTCATAGTCTCGCTGAGAGTCCCGGACGATTCTGGCCGAAAGAACAGCAGTATGAGGCTACTGTAGCCCTCGGCACTAGCACAAGTCTATAAATCAATGAATGAATGAATGAATGAGTGACTTAGGAGAATGATAAAATAAATTAAATATAACATTAACACATAGCCTAATTTACCGCTAGCGTTAACGTTACAGTAGCATAATCTTTATGGCTTGTTGACGTTAGTTATAACCAGCGTTGCAGCGTTCCACAGTTTTTAGTGTTTGATTATGGGAATAGATCATGCTATTTCCATAACCAATTATTAAAAACAGCGATAAACTACCTTCATCTGTAACTGGAGGCCACTGCCTAACATCATCAATCCAAGACATGTCTGCGTTATCAGTAACAGATGCTCCACGCTGCTGTGTTTGGGTTAGTTGGTGGAGCACCGCACACTCCAGTTATGGCGGGGCCACTAGGGGGCGCATGTCCACAATTTTCAAGTCGAAAAGGTGTATAGTCTCCATTCTTGGGGTTGCTTTGAGGTTGCTAGGCCATATTTTGGGGTTGCTATAGCAACTGCAAGCTACCCCCTAGCACCGCCCCTGCATACAGACACACACACTGAAACTTTCAAAACAACAAACACCAAACAGTATTTTTCTAATAGTGATTACGCCACTCTTCTGACGCGGCGGGGGCTCTGATTGCTCTTTAATTAAACCTTCTGCCTTGAGTTGTCACATCATCTCAGCTGCACGCTGTGACCCAGACACCACAAGCCGGGGCCCGTGCACATGCACACACGTGCACGGCTCTGCTAACGCTGACAGTTCGGTGCGTATGCTAGGCATTTTGCAGGTGTGCGATCGTACGCTTGATTAGTTTGGGTGTGCGTGCACGTTTTAGGTGCTTTCACAAAGGCATGCCTGCCGTGCACTTATAAACGTGACCTGACTCAAAGACAGAGATTGAGTGTCAGTTCATGTGAAACGTCCCAACAGCTCAGCTGGTGATGTCTTTACCGTCTCAGTGGGGCAGCAGGTTTACTGCTGATCTGATGTGAGAATTTCTTTTTATCTATCCTGCTTCCTGTTCCAGATGTGGTGTGTGTGTGTGTGTGTGTGTTTGGGGGGTACAAGTAAGGACAAAAAGATAGATGAGCTTATTTTTTATCCTCACTTGGGTTGGAGTCTTTACTCATGCTCATCAGCTATTAAAACAAAAATATACACCATATTTTTTTCACACATTCTCCAGTGAAACTGAGAAGCGTAGACCATTTTAGTGAAAGTACAAAAGTGCTCTCGGTTCAATTCACTTGACTTGTACGGCCTCTTTACACCTGTACACCTGTACACCCAGAGCAGCGTGACTGGAGGAGGGCAGTTCTGTCTCATTAGCTCATTAGATTAACCATTTTGTGTGCAGATAGAAAGCTTCCAGAGCTATCTGTGTCAGTATTTTTTCCCGTCGGTAATACACCCAGGACAGTACCGCTCTGTAATAGCACCTGTCCACATCAGAGCAATACTTTCATTGTATCTAATAACTTGTTTTCAATCAGGTTTTTAAAAAAAATATTTCATCGAAGCTTTGAGTCATTAAGTAACATGCTAACATCACTGTCACCATGTTATCATGCCTGGTTTGTGCATGACTACAGCCCCTGATGTTCAACATAAGTAAAGGCATTTTATTTGTGAATGAAGTCCCTGAGAGAGACAAGAGAGGCTTTGCATCCTTTATAATGCCATTTGTTCATGGAGCCTTGCTTTAACAGAAACAGGACCAATAATTCGTGTTAAGGATGTACATATACAGTCATGGAAAAAATGATTAGACCACCCTTGTTTTCTTCAGTTCCTTGTTCATTTTAATGCCTGGTACAACTAAAGGTACATTTGTTTGGACAAACATAACGATAACCACAAAGATTGCTCATAAGAGTTTTATTTTAAGAGCTGATATCTTACCATTTTCCATGGTTTTCTTGATTATAACCTAAATCACTTAAGTTTTTACATCAATAGCTATGGCGTTGTACTGCCAAAAACACTGCTTTTATGCATTCAGTGTTTTCTTTTCTGTCTGTTTTAACACATGATGACGTTTAGTGGTACCAGGTATTAAAATGAACAAGAAAGTGAAGAAAAAATGGCGGTCTAATAATTTTTTCCATGACTGTGTGTACATATATATATATATATATACACATACACATATATATATATATATATATATATATATATATATATATATATATATATATATATATATATATCTATATATATATATATATATATATATATATATATATAAAAATGAACAGTTTCAGACTTCTATGGCAGCTTTATTTTAACAGTTATAGAAAGAATATTGAAAAAAAAATTAAGAAAATTACATGAAATGAAAAATAAAAATTAATTTGCAAGTCACTGAGGGAAATAAGTATTTGATCCCCTAGCAAAACATGATCTAATACTTGGTGGCAAAATACTTGTTGGCAGCACAGCTGTCAGACGTTTCTTGTAGATTCTTACCAAAAAGTAGTATACTTAAGTATACTTATAGGTATACTTGAGTATACCACTTTTTGGTATTGCACACACATCAGGAGTAATTTTCGTCCACTCTCCAGTCTCTTTCTGAGTCATTAATATGTTCGTTATCAAACCTGAGTCGGGCCTGGACCTGAGCCTTCTGGAGCAGAGGGACCTTGGACCACTGCAGGATTTTAAACCATTGCGTCTCAGTGTATCACCAATAGTTTTCTTGGTGACTGTGGTCCCAGCTGCCTTGAGATCATTAACCAGCTCCTCCCATGTAGTTCTGGCTGATCTCTAACCTTTCTCATGATCATTGAGACCCCACCAGGTGATATCTTCCATGGAGCCCCCAGCCCAGGTTGATTAACAGTCATGTTGTTCTTCTTCCACTTCTGAATAATTGCACCATCAGTTGTCACCTTCTCATTCAGCTTCTTATGGTTTTGTAGCCCATTCCAGCCTTGTGGAGTTCAACAACTTTGTCCCTGACATCTTTTGACAGCTCTTTAGTCTTGCCCATGGTGGAGATGGTGGAGTATTACTGAGTCTGTGGGCAGGTGGCTTTTTATACAGGTGACTATGTGGAACAGGTGTTTCTCATGCAGGTAATTACTTCAGTGAGATTAGGAGTATGCCAGTGGTCTGTGGGAGCCAACACTGGTCAACTGGGGATCAAATACTTATTTCCCTCAATGACTTGCAAATTGATTTTTATTTTTCATTTCATGTCTTAAATGTTTTCCAATATTCTTTCTATAACTGTTAAAATAAAGCTGCCATAGAAGTCTGAGGACTGTTCATTTATTTCTTAGTATGACAACTGCCAAAATCAGCGGGGGATCAAATACTTATTTCCTCCACTGTATGTATATACATACTTACATTCGTATATTTATTTATTTATTTATTTATTTTAAATGGAGGAATGATTTCCCACCATTGTAAGAGACCTTTACATTAACAGCTAACAGACGGCCTAGTCGGGAAGCCAATACTTTTCTATATGACGTTTCAAAAACAACTGCGTTTGAAACTTTCAGTACAGCTGCAGGGAACCACTTGCATGGGTGGTTTAAAATGAATCACAACTGCTTTCATATCTGCTTTAACTGCCCGTCTTTTATGAGAAACTTTATCTAAAGCTAAGTAAGCACACCAATCCAACCTTTTTTCGAAACGCTTAGGCACAACGTGCACACCGAGCCAGAGTAGATGCACTGCTCTGTCAGCTCCGAAATAGGCCTGTCGCTCTTAATACCTTTCCTAGCCAGGTTGATCGATGCAGGTATTTCTTTCCTGCTTTTAACATGCTTTCGAGGTCCATCTTTTTTTTTTTTTTTTTTTTTTCTTTCCAGTTGTTAAAGCCCCAGTCTTTGTCGGAGCAGCTGTAAGTCACGGCCGGTTGTTATTTCCAGCACTGACATTCCTCCACCAGCAGCCTGACAGGCAGGCCGGCTGAGAACGTCATTTGTGTGCTCTTGGCGCGCAGTGAACCTTGATAGGAACCCTTCACAACTGACAGTCGGCCTAATCACAACTTAAGAGTACCGTCCCAGCGTGTGTGCGTGATGGTGAAGGGAGGGAAAGTGAGAGTGATCTCTCTCTTCCTCGCAGGCCGCACTCCAAGGGCAAGTTTCGCAAGTGAGAGCTGTCATATTTCAGCGCCGTCTCTCCCGTCAGTGGTTGGGTAACGGGCACAGTTCACCGGCCACGTGCACGTACACAGAAATGATGGCAAACACACGTGCACGTGTTCACCCTCCATCTTTACACCTCGTCTCCTGTAGCAGGGAGCTCCGGGTTTTTGCTGCAGGGGGATCACAGCGCTGGTGGGATTTTAGTGGTGTTGCAGCGTGGAGCTCATTTGTTGCTGCAAGGACTCTCCTCCAACGTTAAAACATCTGTCCCTGGTAGATCTCTGTGATTATGAGCTCAGAAGATGACTGGCAGCTCTGCATTCCCGTCACACCGGATGATTTAAGAGTCGAGCAAAGACCTATAGATCTCTCTCTCGCGCCTCTTCAACTCTGGTGAACCCTCGTCTGCGACCTTTGCCCTTTGCTAGCTCCCAACCCTGCCTCTCATTAGCCTCGTGTGCCATCTGTCTCCATCTTATGTATCTCTACACCCGCCTCACCTCACGCTCTCAGTTCTCCAACTGGATTTATCGAGTCTCTCACTTCTTTCAGCTCATTAGCCCGCTCATGCTTTTTAAACCCTGCAACGTTGGTAGTTTTTGGTTTTTGGAGCATCCAAATCACTTTGTGCCGCCACCTAATTTGCTTTCTCCTGTGGATGTGTACTGGTAATGAGCCAGCGCTGTGGTAAACTCAAATTTAAAGGAATTGCCTCTTTTTTTTCTTTTAGAAATCTTTTGGCGCTTAAGAGTTCATAGGAAAAAAAAAGAAGCAGCCCCTTCTCTGCTGTTTTTTAAACTCCATGAGTACAATATACTAAGCAGCACAAAAAAAGCCTTGAGCTTGGGCATTTTATTTATTAATTTATTCACAAATGCAAGCTTATTCCATCTCCTTCTCCCTCTCTGGAGCTTAAAGGGGCTTTTTTTCTAAACATGCATCCTCAGACCCATTGAGTAAAAAGCTTTTGCTTAACGCGTTTTCTCCCCGAAGCCATGAATATTATTGATCTGTGTGTTTTTCAATGACTCTTTCTCATTTATCTTCCTTTGACTGTTGGTTTGTCATCATTCTTCCTTGAAATGTAAAAATTGATCAGAATTTTTTGGGCCCCTAAAGCCACCAGATGCCACGGGGTCCACCTGCCTATTAATGCCGTACCCTCGAGGGAGGGGGTACCTTTGGTTTCATAATGCACATTTACACACACGCACGCTGTATAAGTAATAGTGGTGGAGACATACAGCTGTTACGTATCTGACCACTAGAGGGCAGTGTTCAATCATTTATACATATTGAAGCGCTCTTTCCCTTTCACTGATATTTTAAATGCAAATTGGGAAACAAAAACAAAATACTCCCCCCCCAAAAAATAAAAAAAAACAATAAAACAAAAAACAAAACAAAGAACATCAGAAAAATCACCTAGATGTTAGATCTATGCAAACCAAGTTTGCTTGATTTCTTGTTACACGTAAGCATTAATAACTCCTCTCAAGTCAATAACTTCTCTCATGTCTGTACAAACACTTCACTCTGTGCACATTTCCAAACTTCATCTGGACAGGCATCATGTCAATATTTGCCGCTCACGCGGTCATATTTTATTGATGAACTGTGCACTCAAGCTGGCCACGGGGAATGCAATTGCAGAACAGATATGGAAATTCCAAACCTATCAATATTTCAGACCTTTTGTACCGGAGTGCCGGCTGAATCTCTCAGGCTATCCTTCATTTTTGCCCCTTGCGGATAAAAAGATGAATAGGCAAAAAAAACAAACCGAGCTTGATTGTTGGACCGCCAGTGATATTCTGAAGTAAGTAATATGCTCTCCCACTCTTTGAGGACAAAGCTGAATTACAAATAATCAGGGGGAAACGTCATCAGACAGAAGGAAACAAGGTCAGAGCTATTGCGAATTGAATTAACTATTACTTTTTCTGCAAGGCAAGCAACAAACGTGTGAGGAGGGGCTGAAGCATCCCCCTTTAGTGGGGAAAAATGGCGAACAAGTGTGTAGGTAATTGGCCAAGGTTATCAACCTCGATAAATCAAAGCCATGCTAGTGCTTCAAACAAGGACACAGCTCTTCACACTGAAACAGATACATTATTTTCAGACACATTTTAGTTTCCAGCGTCCTCATACAGAGCGACGACACCTTCCACCACCGGATACGCCCCCTTACTTGACCTCTCTTTGCACATTTTGTTGAATCAAGGGGATGAAGAGCCTTCACATCAGGTTCGCCTTCATCAAGGCAGTCATCTTATCGAGGCCTTTATGAAGCTGAACAGAATGTGTTTTTACATGAAAAGGCCATCTGCTTTGAAAAGCGTCATACAGAGAGAAATTAGCTTTAACTGAGAGAATTTCTGGATGCTCTCAATAACACAGAGAAGACACAGCTTCCTGTTAGCGCTGTTAGTGTTAGTTTTAATAGAACTGAAACAGCAAATTGTTTTTTTTTTCTTTCAAGATTTTGCAGCTTTATGAAAAGCTGTTCAACAGGAACAGTAGCGGAACATGTCACTGCCGGGCCGGGGGCGGGGCATATGACCGGGCCCTTTAAACCCAAATTAAGGTTGTGATTACATCGTTTTACAACATACGTATGCCCGCAACAGCGGGACTTACAAGCATTACTACATTTTTGACACATAGCTTAAAGCATTTGAGGAAGAGATCAACACCACAAAGTCATTTTGTCATTTTGAAATTAATCAAACCGACATGAAGTCTAACAAACCAAGAGAACAACAAAAACATTAGGCTACCTGGCCCCTAATAATATAACAACACAAAGTCAAGCAGTTCAGCACCACAGGTAGCTACATCATCATTCTGACACCCACTTTAACGAGCAACTTCAACTAATAAGAGCACAGTTACTGTATCAATAGTGGGGACGTTTTGTAAAATTGGCACAGCGGCCCACACGTTCACATACAAACATAGATTCAATATAAAATAGCAGAAGTACTCACCACTATTGAAAGGTTATACGACGAGCTCATCATCTTGTGCTTGCTGACGTAACCCGACAAAACGGACATGAAGTCTAACAAACCATGAAACAAAAACATTAGGCTACCTGGCCCTTAATAATAACGTTAGGCTACCTGGCCCTTAACAATAACGTTAGGTTACCTGGCCCCTAATAATAACGTTAGGCTACCTGGCCCCTAATAATAACGTTAGGCTACCTGGCCCCTAATAATAACGTTAGGCTACCTGGCCCCTAATAATAACGTTAGGCTACCTGGCCCCTAATAATAACATTAGGCTACCTGGCCCCTAATAATAACGTTAGGCGGCCGAGCTTCTCCGATAACAACCACATTAGCAGTTTACAACTAACTCACATATTGTTTTCAGTGTCAGTGATTGTGAGAAATTGTACCTGTAAATCTGGCTCCCTGACCGCGCTGAACAACAACGTCAGGTTCAGCTTCAGGACTGGGACGAACAAAATACGTGTCCAGCTTTTTAAGTTTCATTTTCTCCTGCGCTCTTTTTTCCTTTTCTTTGCATTTTGTCGCTCCACTTTTATGTTTATATGAACTGCCACTCATAATTACATTAGTCTTTGATCCACCAGCCACCATCGCGTTGACTCTGTTGACAAGTGATTGATGATGACGGTGATGGACAGCTGTTGATGATGATTTTACCCAAAATACATTTGGAGATCTTGTAACTTTGCACATCATAAAGTTAACTGTGAGAGTGAACATGAAGCCAGCCATGCAGCACAACATTTGGAGCATGCTCAGGGAACCTGCGATGGCGGCGCGCACAGACGCAGCGGCTCACCACGGCCCAAAAAATAATCGGCTGCCCTCTCCCCTCCCTGGAGGAACTGTATAACACCCGTTGTCTCAGGAAAGCAAAGAAAATCATCAAGGACCCATCTCACCCCGGACACTCTCTCTTTGAACTGTTGCCATCAGGCAGACGTTTCAGAACATTGAAATCACGCACAAACAGACTCAAGAACAGTTTCTATGCCAGAGCCATAACTACACTTAATACTGCTAAATACTCAAACTGACTTTTTCCAATGTGTAATACTGACCAAATCGTGCAATACCTGCCATAGAATCGTGCAATTCCTGCCAAATGTGAATACTGTATGTTGTCTTCCTGTTTGTGTACTTCCTGTTTGTGTACTTTTAGAGATTATTTATTTTTATAGTTGTTGTTTTAATATATATATATATATTTAAACCATGCACCTTAAAGATTGCATCCAATTTCGTTGTACCCGTACAATGACAATAAAGACATTCTTCTTCATTTAATTCACTGTGTTGAATAAACCTACATGACCAAAGTCAGTCTTAAATTTTTTGACCAACCATGATTCATTCTGGCTGGGGCAACCTATATATAACCTCAGACGAAGCATGAAACATTTCGCGCAGAAATTGTTGAATCCACGGTTGTGCAATGTGCAATCAACACTGAGGGAGGGGCCTGTTTCTTCGTCTTTCACCGGGCCCCCCAGGGCCCGGGCCGGGGGAGTACCGCCCCCCCAGTCCCCCCTGACGCTCCGCCGCTGAACAGGAAACTGGGGAGGTGAGAGAAATACCTGCGGGACGAATGGCGAGCATTGATGGTACCAAGAGTTTCAAGTGTTATTTTCTCTCATTCTTCCACCAGCAAACCTGTCTGAAGATGTGCAACGGTACCTGGTAGTTACTGAGATGTTTTTCTATTTCAAAATGATGCCCACAGAGTCTGTAGTGGACGGGTGAGGGATGCAGGCAGGCCAGCCATGTGCCCTCTTCTTCTTCAGCCATGTGTTTGTAAGGTTTGGTTTTACATGTACATGCATCTCTGGAAAAAGTGTCATCTTGAAGGTAGCATTTTGCTCTCCAATATATCATTGTTCAATGATATGCACTGTAAAAAAGAGAAACACGCAAATTCCTTCCAGCCGTTCTCTGAGGAACGCTCACTTTGTGATTTTTCATACATTTCATTACAGTGATTGATTGATTTTCATCTGTTGACAAACAAGATCCTCTGCTCATCTTTTAACTCCAAGGAGCTGCTTTCATACTTTTAAATAAAGAGAAACAGACAGAAATAGTTCAGTGAGTGGGTGCCGCAGTGCTTTCTTACCCGATGCCTCAGGTGAAGTATGCACATGAAAGTGGCATCGCATGCAGCCAAAATGGCGAGCGGCGCCATTACAAAAAAAATGACTGTCTACTGAAGCAGGAGCCTGCAGGTTTGATGGCTCACCTCGTTTTACCTCGAGCAGTTTGTTTACAGTCAACCTAAACAGTGAGAATGTGACAAGACCCCCCCCCCCCAAAAAAAAAAATAAAAAATAAAAAAAAAAGCATCTCACAGACGTCCATGCAACTGTTAGATGAGTGAAATCAATTATTTCCATTTTTGCATCCATTCAGATTGAGTTTTCTCTTCTTTTGTTCTTTATAGCAGTGGTTTTCAAACTTTTAATCCTGCGTACCACCTGAGAAACTGTTCAGCTCTCTGATGACCAATTTTAAAATATAGCCATATATGCCTTCTCAGTCAGCTTTAAATCCACAGGAGAGATCTATATTCCTTATTTAGTGCGTTTACATGGGAAGTTTAATTCCTCTTTAATTCAGAATTAAAATTAAATCCGATTTAAAATGATTAAAAATTACCATGTAAACACCTAATTCTGAATAAAAATGTCCATTCCAAATTGAACTTAATTCCGAAGTAAGTGGCTGGTTTATTCTGATTTTAAATCTGAATAGAATAATTCTGTGGTCATGTTTACACTCATTCCTGTTTAAATTAATTCCCGCCTTTCTGAGCATGCTAGTTCTCTTGCCCGTCTGTTGCGATGGCGCTTATATTCCACGCTGGGCTGCTGCTGCTTCAAAAATAAAATCAAAACAAATCCAAAAATGATGCTAATAATGTAGTCCTCCATGTTGTTGCTAATCGAATAAGTTTGTTTTCTTCCGGTAGACGTAAATACGTAAAGACGTCCGCCCCCCCCATCCAATCACAACCCTTCCCAACCCCCGGACCTAAAGCGGAGTTGGATAAAGCCGATCAAACGTGTTTTCCATGTAAACCTCAATTCGGAATTACTATTTCCATGTAAACTCGAAGGAAAATAGTTTAATTCTGAATTATTTAATTTGGAATAATTAATTCAGAATTAAAAAACATCATGTAACCATGGCCATTGTAGTTATTTATTGGGTGCGTTTACATGGGAAGTTTAATTCCTCTTTAATTCAGAATTAAAGTTAAAGCCGAATAAAAGTTACCATGTAAACACTTCATTCCATATGAAAATGTCAATTCCGAATTAACTTAATTCCGAAGTAAGTGGCTGGTTTATTCCCATTTTAATTCCACATTAAGTAATTCCACGGTCATGTATACACTCATTCCTCTTTAAATTAATTCCCGTCTTTCTGCGCATGCTAGTTCTCTTGCCCGTCTGTCGCGATGACGCTTATATTCCGGCAGTACGCAGTAAACGGTGTTCAAGAGCAGAGACGATTTATTTAATAAATAGCTTGGAGGAACTGGAAATAATTAAAAGAACAGATGGCAGGAAACATAAAAATTGTGACCTTTTCAAAGCGGCCAGGTTAAATGAAGGAGGTTTCACAGATAGAGACGCCACCCAGGTCAAAAATAAGTGGAATGTTGTTGCTAACCAGTTAGCTAAGTTTGTTTTCTTCCGGTAGATGTAAAGACGTCCCCCCCCCATCCAATCAGAGCCCTTCCCAACCCCCAGACCTAAAGCGGAGTTGGATAAAGCCGAACAAACGTGTTTTCCATGTAAACCTTAATTCGGAATTACTATTTCCATATAAACTCGAAGGAAAATAGTTTAATTCGGAATGATTTAATTCCTAATTTAAATTCCGAATTAAAAGACATCATGTAACCGTGGCCATTGTAGTTATTTATTGTTACCTGAATTTAGTTTGGAACGTATTTATAATGCATTGTATGTTTCCGATTAAATTTTTTTTTTAAAAAGTGAAAATGTTGAAAGTCCTGACGTTTTTACCACCAGAGAGCGCAAACGGTGGTACGCGTACCACAGTTTGCGCACCACTGCCTTAGGGAATCAGTTCTGCAACAATAGATGAAATCAAATGAAGCTAATGAGTCTGACTGCAGGTACTTCTTCCTCTTCCCTCCTAAGCTATTCAGCCTTTTGGTTCCCGCCTCCCACTGGAGGAGAAAACTGCTCCACCAAAGTGGATGTCGGAAGGAAAAGTTTGTTTCATTTCGGGTCGGGTTTCCCTCCCAGAGCAGTCGGGGCCAAGTATCTAAGCAGGGAAAGGTGGGCAGGTGTGTCTGGCTGTGCCGGTGAGATTCAGTTTCCTTGTTACCATTGTTACACCTCAGCTAATCATCTAACTCAGTGGTCGGTCCACCCGGCAGGAGAACCCGATCCTCAGCCTTTCCCGCCATGGCCTCAATTAGCCAGGAATTAAAGTCCCGTTTCATGGATGGTATTCATCGGGGACGCTCTCCTTAATTACAGCAGCTCTCCGTGTGCTGCTGGGGACTAATTGCAAGGCAAGACATCCTCCAAGCCAGCACCCCCCCCCCCCCCCCACCCCCACCCCCCCCCCCCCCCCCCCCAGCCCTGTTTGGGGGTATCTGGAATACAGCGCTGGTGAAAACAGCAGGCAGAAGCAGATTACTTATTCAGATGATACAATGGTGCAGAGCCACAAGTGTCAAACGTAATTTCTTCACTTTTCTATCCTCCTGAGTCCAGAGAGAGATGTCTTTTCTTTTTAAAAAAAAATGCAGAAACAGTCAGAAGCACATAGGCAGAGAGAGAAAAGTTTTATTTTTGAGCCCTTGTTTTTGTTACAGTTCATACAAGCCTTGGTTAAAAAAAAAAAAAAAAAAGATGGGAAAAAATAGTGGAAGGAACTCTCCTTTTTTTTTAATTTTTCATCATCTTCAGTTGTACGTGGTTCCATTTAGGTTTACACACTATATGCTAGATGCAAATATTCTCTCTATCCTAACCCAATCAAAAAAAAATTTTAAAAAAAGAGAATAAAGAAAAAAATGTTCTGCTGTCTGGTGACAAAAGTCTGGAGAAGTTAGCTCAGATACTTCATAGAGCTCATATTCAGGAATGTAAAAGCAGTGAGCTGAGGAGACTGTGACTGCTGCGCAAAAAAGAAATGAAGATCCAGCTTTTCGTACTTTTTGTGGCCTTAATAAATGAAACATTGTGATTCAAAGTCTGAGAGGAACTTATAAAGACCTTTGATGATGACGTTGTGATGGATCCACTGCTCACATTGCTGAGTGGACAAAGGCTGCATTAGTTTAGAAAGAAGACGCTGGACATGATCTTCATTAGGTGCATCAATGCAAACGACATGTCAGAAAAAAACACAATATTTAGGGACTCATTCGTTCAGACCAGGACAATATGTGTGGAATCATAAACCAAATAAAATCATGCACCTTCTCTGGCTTATATGACAAGCTTCAGTTCAGTGAGACATCACAAAGTTCTTCTAATAATTAAAAAAAAAAAAAAAAAAAAGAAAAACATTGTTTGTGAGCTTTCTTACAACTTTCTCATATAACAGTTCATAGATCAGCTTTGCAGGGTGGTGATTTGATTTGTCACAATAATTTCTTCTCTGCTATAAATTTTGTTTCAGATTCAGATTTGATTGTTTGCTGGCAGTGTTAACATGAGTTAACATGTTCATCTCCACTGACTCTTCATTTGTATGTTTGTATATTTGTATGTTTCCTTGGAGCTGGACAGAGTTCCTGGTACCAGCTCCTTGCTTCCTTACTGAGCATCACATTCATGCAAACATCCACAGTCCATTACTGTTTCCCTTTAGTCCACTGTGGTCTTATTTTCTTCTGTTTAGATGTTAAAAGTGGTTTATTCTTGACTTTTTGCTGATTTCTCACAGTTACGTCTCAAACATTGACTCCAGTTGCTGCTGTTTTTGCTCATTTCTTGTGTTGTATGTTATTTCATATATTTACAACATATTACTTTGAGTTTTCTCTTCTAATGCTTTGACGTTGTTCTTGGTGTACCTGTACATCATTTAACAACATTCCCATTTTGTTTGCATTTGCTCCACATTTTAGACACAGTCAATAATAAACTGCTATCTTGAAGAAGTTTTATGATCCTTTCCATTGTCTGATTTCTAGGACCTTTCTTGTCGTAGCTATATTTCTTGACAATAAGCCAGGTGCAACTGCTTACTAAAGTATGCAAACGTTCTATTTAATTACAGACTGATTTGCATATTTAGATACTGCATTTGCCCATTTATTTCTATTTTCTTATTAGGCATGCTTTGCAAAGCCAAAATGATCACCTGTTATTTATCCGCTCTCACATCTGTGAATTTTTTTCCATAAAATAAAAGATCATTAAAATCCGTTTCAGCAGCTCTTATGAAAGCAACCTGCCACAGATCTAGTTTTTAGGTAACAGTATAATTTGCTAAATCTAAACCATGTTAAACATGTATTCTGGTACGTTTTCATCCAGCCACAGCTCAGCTGCCTGTCTGCACCATTCTGCTTGGTGAAGCCATTACACTGAAAATGGATCGTTTGGAGGTGTGCAGAGGTGTGAATATATTCATGTGTACTTATGCAAATACGTACACATGTACTAGAATGTAACCACCGTGAATCAAATAGAAAATAAGGTCTTATTTCTCGACTCAAGCTGTGAGCTCAGTAAACACACTGCCAGAACACAGATGCTGAAAAAGTCAGAGGCAGAGCCAAGGAGGGTTGTGTTTGTTGTGTTGTGTTCTGGAAAAATGTGGCGCCAGTGGAGCTGGTGTTTGTAGCAGAGAGTAAAAGATAAAAGTGTGAACCCAAAGTTTGCGGTGCACCTATGTTTCTTATACTAATATTTTTATGTGTTTTATGTGCGCTCTCATACGTTCACACCCTTGTGGCTTTCAGGAGCAGTTTCTAGACAGATCTCCATTCACTGAAGCATGGTGGTGACAGCATCATGCTGAGGCGACCTGTTTCCACCCCATACCATGATGCTGTCTCCATTCACTGAAGCATGGTGGTGACGGCATCATGCTGAGGCGACCTGTTTCCACCCCATACCATGATGCCGTCTCCGTTCACTGAAGCATGGTGGTGACAGCATCATGCTGAGGCGACCTGTTTCCACCCCATACCATGATGCTGTCTCCTTTCACTGAAGCATGGTGGAGACGGCATCATGCTGAGGCGACCTGTTTCCACCCCCATACCATGATGCTGTCTCCGTTCACTGAAGCATGGTGGTGACAGCATCATGCTATGGGGATGGAAACAGGTCGCCTCAGCATCAAACCTGATCTGTGCTTTCCTGTGTGTTGCCACATTTCTGTGTTTCTGAGCATACTGACTTGACTTCCCATTTAAAAGAGGATGGATAAAAAGATCTGTTAGGACTGTAAACTGCTGCCAGAGAGACTTCAAGTGATTTAAGTCTCTGAATACTAAATACTTTTGACTTCAGTTAATTTATGAAAATTGGCTAACATTAATGAGTGAAAACAGACAGGTAAATATTATCAAGCTGTTATTAATCAACAGCATATTACAGAGTGCATAGTTGAGTGGTTTTAATAATTAAGCAACATTTCCATTATTAGCCCAGTGAGATATTTGTAAAATTCTGAAATGTAAACTTTGACAATATCCACCAATCATCTAGACCTGCTGATTCCTCTGCAGGGTCACAGGGATCTGCTGGAGCTTATCCCAGCTGTCTCTGGTTGAATGGCAGGGGTACTTTGAGAATTCAGTATATTATATATGAACATGTCAATAGCTAAATATGTAATTTTTTAATACACTATCCTTCAACTTATTTTAAAAAATTTAAAAGCATCCAAAGCGGTGAACAGCTTCAAGCATTAGAGCAGTACTAAATATTCTACTAAATACACAGTTATATTGAGATTAGGGATGTTCCTGGCGACTAATTTCCCTGTCGACTAAACGAAAATTTTAATTAAGACTAGTCGACTAGTCTAAAAAAAAGGAAAACACTCAGAAAGCAGTGTAAATTTAGCACAATTTATTGAAACATCGAAACAGAATTTGAAACATTGTCCCCAAAAAATATTGTGTGTAACAAGAGTTCTTTAGGCCTTTAATCACAATGTTCAACAACCATGTCGGATTTTAAATGCCGCTGAATTATGAGACACTTTGCACCGTGCAGTATGAATGAATGTGAACATGAAGGCAACTCAGTCAAACGTTAACCACCAAAATAAATAAATTGCCTCTGACACATTGAATCTTGCAGATTATCCGACAAAAATTATAGCTTTAATTCCCTTTCAAGTTAATGAAACATCTAAATTATAATTAAATTTCAACCGAAACGAGCAGCATTTTGCACCGTGCAGTATGAATATAAACCCTGCAAATCCGACAAAAACTCACTTAAAGTTAACAAATAATGTAACATCTAAAAAAGATAAATTGCTGCTGAATTATTAAGCTCTATGCGCAGTTCAATATGAGTGTAAAATTAAACAAACATCTAAAATCTCTAAGACCGGACGGGAGAACACGTCTCCGGGTAAACAATGTCAAATCGGCCTGAGTGTGGCTAGCACCGCTAGCATCAGCACCGCTAGCATCAGCACCGCTAGCATCAGCACCGCTAGCATCAACACCGCTAGCATTAGCGGCCGTCGTCTCGTTCAGATTAACGTCCAAATGCTTGAGTTGAATGTGGTTGCGCATTGCTCCAGTCGAGTGATTGTATGCCAGTTGTTTCTGACACAGTCTACATACTACCTTGTTTTCATTTTCTAGATTAAAGTACCGCCAAACCGCGCTGGTTTTGCGAGACTATCTTCCCACCGTGCCGTTTTAAAACTCCAGTCTACTCGAGCATTGCTGTGGAGAGGAGGACTGCTGTCTGACGGCTCTGTAGCCCCGACTAGTGGCGGGCGGCTGTATGACAGTTAAGCGGCCTTGTTCATGAATAAAACACAAATTGGTTTAAACGACTAATATTTCTGGTGCCGACTAGAAAGTGGGCGGACGTTTAATCGGTTAGACGACTAATCGCGCGCATCCCTAATTGAGATATAAACTGCATTAGATCTGGAAACAAAGCTTCTACTAAACCTACACTTGATAGTTTGGTTCTTTATTTAGGAGAAAAGAAAATCACACAGCCTGTTACCCCAATCCATGTCTCAGTACAGCTTTTTCCAAAAAAAAAGGTCTGAATAATTGCTCTTTGTCTCTGCACCTGTGCTATACAGAAAAATGAGAAATGCTCTTTGAATTTCAATGAAAAAGCCCAGAAGGGGCACTTGTGGCATCCAAACAGGAAAGGACTGAAGTGGCGGCAATAATCTGGAATAAGCACCGTACTCAGGGAGGCGAGGGGAGGCGAGGGGAGACTCAGGGAGACTCAGGGAGACTCGGGGAGACTCGGGGAGGCGAGGGGCACACATCTTAAAGGGAAAACAGGGTCAAATGTAATGGAGGGATCTGCAACCTATTTTTCAGGAACTGTCAGCATCCACCTTACATCATATATGTATGGTCAACACGCAGGGAATATCTATGGTTAAATGTTAAAAAGAAACAGAGTTTCTGTTAAACAGAATATGCAGGAGTTAGACCCAAACTCAGGAGACTGGGGAGGTTGGAAAAATGATCCAAGTCTTTAATTTAGCTGAAAACGCTGCTGAAACCAGGAGAACCAAAGAAGCAAACGTCAAAAAAAAAAAAAAAAAAAAAAAAGAGGGGCAACGAGAGCAGGTGAGGGGCAGGTGGTGCAACATGACAAAGAGACCAACAGGGGAAAGAGGAAAGACAGGACACGATAAACAAACAAGGGCGTAAACAAGACAACAAGAGGAAGAGGCAGACGGGAGGGTCAGAGACTGAAATTAAAACACACAACAAAGGCAGCTGGAATGAACACAAGGAAACTGAGATCAACAAACCCCATAAGCCATGACAAAAACATTTTTTTTTTGACTAACTAAATTAATTTAAAGGAAAAGCTAAGTCTTTAAAACCACAGACGGCCTATTTTCTCACATCCACCTGTGAGACAAATGCTCCAAGGACTACCTTCCCCATTGGATTCTGCTTTTGTATCAATAGTTAGGGAGGTTTCATAAATCAGCTGAGACAAGTTTTTTTCCAATCTTCCCAGAGGTCAGATTTACAGTGGCATCGATGGTGGCATGAGGAATGAGCATCATTGTCATTTGTGGAAAAAAAAAGAAAAAGGGAAATCAAATGATAAAGCGTTATATGCTGAAAAAAGACAGAATGGGGCAGATCCAGCTTTAATACTGACCCCTGCTTAAATACATATTGGCAAGTTTAGATTCAGAGTGAAGTCGGGTAGATGAACGCATGTGTACTGTATGTGAACAACCATCGCCATCCCAGATAAGTGAGGGCCATAAATCACATCCCTCTGAGAAACTGCTCATCCTGATACCAGAAAGTGACTTGATTTATTTACTTAAAAAAAAAAAAACATAAAAAAAAAGGAGACAAATTGAGTTTAAATCATTTTCAAGCTCTCATATTTTCCTCATTGTCCTGTAGCATTACAATTTTTAGGCTTTGCAGTTTTCAATCCTTTTACTTTTGCACAAATAAAAGGCGATGCACCACACTGAAATCAATAAAAATAAACCCAACGCATAATGTCCAGTTTACACACTGTATTAAATAACACACGCAGTAGAAATGCAAGCGGTGTCCATTTAGCACATTTAATTTCATGCTATTCTCTTGGGTGTCATTTAAGCTGGTGAATTTGCTGATTTTTCTGTTTTGTGATCATTTCACATTACCTGTAAATACAGGTGTTAATAGAAAATGTTGAGGGCATGGGACCACATATAGTTCTTACAAAAAAAAAAAAAAAGTCAGGCAATAACCGGCCGTTTCACATCATTCTGTGTGCATCAGTGATCTGATTTTATGCTGTGCATGGCTTGAGTGTGGGCGCAGCGGGGCACAACAAAGGGGGGGGGGGGGGGGGTTATCTTGCTGAGAAGTTGGAGGTGTGCAGCTCTTCATCTAAAAGTTCACTCTGGCTGCTCATTCGTGTTACATTACTGTCTGCAATATTTCACCCTGATCTACAAATGTATTGTTTTTTATTTCGTAGACACTTACTCTCTCTCAACCACTTTATACTAAAAGTCATGTTTCATCAGTTGTCCCCGTTATTAACAAAGTGAGATGTTTATGTTTGCTGTATCACTGAAGACTCTGGATGCAGTTACTAATGCATACGTCTTTCTTTATTTTTGTTTGGAGCTAAGTGCTCGGCGCTGAGCTGCACACACATCTGCATTTCAAAGCTGCTGTTTTAATGTAACATGGCAAGGCATAGAATTGAGCATTAAGGAGGTGGGTGTTCAGAGGGTTGCACATTACATGCCCGAGCACAGTACATTTTATTGCAAGCAGAGTAATTACATTTTTGCAATCAGAAACTGGTTCAGTAAGAAAACTGTTGCCAGAAGGGACTGTCTGATGTACAGTACTCTGCCAAGTCCTGCGAACCCTTAGTCTTATTGTTTGATCAAAGTTTTAAAGACATCCATATTTTCTCCAGTCTTGTTAAATACCGAACATACTGCAGTGGAGAGCATATTTTTCCTGTAGTCTGTGAGATTATTTATTGTAATTGAACTTTTCAGTTTGATTTGAATTCACGCAGTTCGGTTTGACGCAGTTTCACGCATCCCTTATTTGTTTAAAGTAGACATTAGGGATGCACATTTTGGATTTTTTTATAACCGTTAACCGACGCCCTTTAACGATTAATAACTGTTAACCGATAAGATTTAAATGCCTTTCCATGCCGCCATTCCAACATACCACCATTTAGACACATCACCGTCCTGAAATACCGCTATTCAGACACACAAACGTCCCACCATTCAGACCCAGCTGACCCGAACCGCTATAAATAGACCCGTTACCCGAACCGTACCCGAGTTAAAATAAATCAGAGCCAAAATGAAATGCAGACGTTTATTGCCGCAACACTAGGCAAGTGAAATAATGAAGTTCAGTGACCTACACGTTGCCTTAACATAGAAACAAAAATGTAGGTCCGATTACAGTCATCTCTGAATCTGGGAAGAGCCGTGCCGTGCACACATACGAACTAAAAATAACATGGGCTAACCTGCGCAAAAGTACAGATACATCTGCCTACCTGTACAGACCATTTAGATGCGATCACTCAATGGACAGGAATTCCTACAGGTGGACGCAGAGGTAGCCAGTTTTTCTGTAGTCATCCGTCCACATATCTAAAGTAACGGCACCGTTGTGCTCCTACAGTTGCATTTTGAGTTCCGGAACTGTTTGCTGACGAATCTCCTCCGCATATCTGGTAACTCCACGGGAAACGGTGGTGGGGTCAGGCAGTAGTTGATTAGCATCAACACGGCCAGCTCTTGCACCAACATCAATAAGCCACTGTGCTAACGCAAAAAAGCCCTCGCCATGTACAGTTCCAAAGGGTCGAATATCGTTGCACACAAAATTCACGCACAGTTTGGTTATAGCGTCTTTGTCTTCTTTGTGAGGCACCTGCAGTAATGCCGTCTTCTTCTTAACAAAATGTTCAAGGACAGACTTCAATGGGTTTTCAAAGTTAGCACAGGTGTCGGCATGCTTCTAGAGAGGATGTCCCACACTTTCGGCTGTCGCGCACAAACACTTTAAGGCATTTCTTACAGGCAGTGAATCCTTCAACGATGTTGTTCTCACTATCTGACACACACCCAAAATACTTCCAAACGTCTGATTTTAGTTTCGTGGAGGTATTGGCAATAACTTTTTAGTGTCCATTAACCAACTTCTTTTTCAGCTCTCCCGTAGTCATTTTGAATAACACTGCAGGGCATTGCCTGACGTGAAAACAAAAGTTGCAAAGATTCCTGGGAATGCGCGAGCAGTTTACATACAAAAAAAATTTTTTAAAAAAAATCTGATTTTACTTTTTAAAGAGGGTTTTACTTTTTAAAGGCTGTTTACAATTCACAACAACATAGGCTTTTATATTTAAATAATATTTATTTTTGTTGGCACATTTTGTAAACCCGCAGTCAGACCCGCGCTCTGGTTCTTCCGACCCGACCCGGCATCCGACACAGGCTAAAACGGTTCACCCGTGGGTACCCGAACCTGTGCAGGTCTCTGCTGCACAGAACTCCTTTTTGCTCTCTTCATCTTCGCTGTAAAGTGGGCTGTGCTGGGACGCATGTGATGGTATGTGTTGCAGCTGTCGACACGCCCCCATGAGTTGATTGAATTACGTAGCTTAAAAACAAAATTGACCGTTAGTATTAATCGGTTAGAGCTACTGTTATCGGTTAACGGTTAAACGGTTAACCATGTGCATCCCTAGTAGACATGGATGCTTTTCAGTGTTTTCTCACTAAACTGAAGCGTTGCAACAATCCAGCTCAACTCATTGTTAATTAGGAGTACCTCGTAACTGTGCTCCATTTTTTTTTACTGTAGTTTGTTGTGCTGGTTTGTCCCCCTTTTTTTCTGTATGTTTGCAGGCCAGAGTTTCCAGAGTTACATACTAACCTGCAGTTCCACCTGTGTGCGTAGATGTGTTCAGGGTACCGACTGGCATGCTGACCTGAGATCTAATCCTCTGACCATCTCATCTCGGTGCTGCTACCTGCATCTGTTTATATAGTCATCTCTGTACTTCATGTACTAACAATGAACCAGTCAGAATATAAATGCTGGAATTCTTAGTGCAAAAGCTAATGTATAATAATTATTTATACATTTTGTCTAGTGTAGTGTTGCCATGGTGTCTGTGCTCTCCTCCTTCGGCAGGAAGGTCCACCCTTATGATCCAGGTCTTGCTCAAGGTTTCTTCCTCTTAAAGTGGAGTTTTTCTTTGTCATTGTTTGACTTAAAGGTTTTTTTTTTCTCCCGCTGTTGAAGTTTTTTTTTGCCATTATCCTTAATTAGGATTTAATATTATAAAGTGCCTGGGTTTCCTCCAGGTACTCCAACTTCCTCCCACAGTCCAAAGACATGCATGTCAGGTTAATTAGTGGTTCTAAATTGCCTGTAGGAGTGAGTGTGAGCGTGCATGGTTGTTCATCTACATGTGGCCCTGTGATGGACTGGTGACCTGTCCAGGTGGTACACCTGCCTTTCACCTGAAGAGAGCTGGGATTGGCTTCAGCAGCTCCCTGTGACCCTGCAGAGGATTAAGCGGGCTGGATGGATGGATATTTGCTCGGGGGTCATGCTCTGGGTCTCTAAAGCACCTTGAGACTATACGCTATACAAATAAGTTGAATTGAATCAATTCTTACCACAGACATCATTGTAAACTTGAAAAAGAGCTGTACAAGGTGTCTTATTTTTGAGCAAAACAAATGCAGTGTATCCAATTCTTGTGAACTCTGCAGTGCAAAATTTTACTTTTAGACTTCAGCCGTGGCATAAATTGGGGGATTACCTTTGACTGGTCAGATTCTATGACGTCATGTTATTGACCCAGCCAATGGCAGACAGCGATACAGCAGCTATAGTCTGAAGGTATGTGGATGATGTTTTCTTTTGTGAAGCTAAAGTTACTGACAGCAGTACAAGGAAGGAGCGCTCGTTCTGCTTTATATAAGCTGTTTTGTTTTTGTTTCTTAAATGTCTTGGAAGAAGTGTGTATTTGGAACATTTAAGACAAAGAAACAAAGGATAAGTAGATTTAGTTTTTTTGTTTTTATAAGCCAACCACAGAGTTGTATGAACATATTTTGCTGTCAGTAATACTTAATAGTTGATTGTCTTGTGAATGAGACTCAGTATGACGCTGGATGGTAAAGCAGACTGAGGCTGAAAGATGATGCTCTTGTAACACTTAGCATGTTGTCAGTGTTCATATCAGGTTGAGGATAAGCAGCAGCACAGGGACAGATCTGGCATTACGAAATCTGCTTTATTTTATTTTCTTTTTTCTCAATCCCACCACGACTTAGCAGCCGAACCACATAACATCAGACGGTAAACCTGTGTGTTAGCTCTATTACTCCATCCAAAACCCAAAATAGTGCCCTAGGAACCTGTACCAGCTCCCTTTTCTTTTGAAAGCATCAATCGTTAGACTAATTATGCCAAATACTCATGTTTCATATGTCTGTGTTGTACAGCCAGTTGGCTTGTGCGTATATTTTACTGCAAAGATCATGGATACATAAGGTCCAAAGTTAGTGAAGGGCTAACAGTAAATTGTTTTACTAAATTTGATCATTGGACCACCTGAAACAGTTCCAGTAGTTTCTTCTAAAACTGCACAGAAACTAATCGGGCCGTCGTCACTGTCATTAGTCTGAAGTTTAGGTTTAACTCTAAGGCCCCGATCGTACCCTTCGCTTTACCCTTTACCACTAGCCTCTACCCTCTACCCGCAACACATGTTGGGTCGAACAAGAGCGCATCCAAATGGACTCAATGTGCGTCCACCTGGTCACATGTGGACGTGCACAAACGGCTTTACCTCTTGAATTACCTCTTGTATAAAATGCCTGATTTGGCCTCAGTTCAACCCCTGAGAACATGGCAGAGATTGTCTTAAATGGCTTGCTTGCTAGTTAAACCATAGACAACCAGAGCATGTTAACTGGGCTCTCTCTCTCTCTCTCTCTCTCTCTCTCTCTCTCTATAATATATATATATATATATATACATATATACACAGTAAACCTTCACACTTGATGTGGAAGTACCCCCTCAACTTATCGAGAAGTTCCACTTTTTCGAAAAAAAAAAGTTTGATTCTACCTCGTTCTGTTCCTCCGTAATCAGCAGTAAAATGCGCTACGCCATCTTTTCTCTCACTTGCAATTCTTCCGGAGGGGAGGGGGGGGCTTTATAGAAAGTGGCGATGCTGCCATCTGGAGGATTGGAACACTAATTACGATGTTCAAAACTCTGATATTTATTTTGACGCTCTGCCTAGCAACCCCAGTGACACATATTAGACCCATTTGACGTTATAGACGTCAACGGCAGTGAATTAGTTAACTTTAAAACGGCACTAAATCACTTAAATAAGCGGGGGCATACCCAGGCCCCCGCACTGGCACAGGGAGGCCCCCACCGGTGGCCGGGACCCCCGGCCACCCAAAACCCCCCCCGAGGGCAGGGAAGGACAAAATAAAACATCCCCAATACCGCCGGCCCAACCCCCCTCTTCCCCCCCCCCCGACATATGTGTTACGTTTGTTTGTCTAACCTAAGTGCATTAAAACCAAGAGGTGGAGCACGGAAGGTGGATGTCCCCCCCCATGCCCCAACTTCTATTTGTCTTGTCTTTTTTTTTTTTTGCGGGGTGGCATAGGGTGTTCTCCCCTTGCAGTAGTGTATTTCAGCTACATGCATTAAAAATGAGTTGGGTGCAGAGGGTGGATGCCCCCCCCCCCCCCCGCAACCCTGCTTCTTCCTCCCTTTTTTTGTATGTATTTGTATGTTGTGTAATACAGGTCAGTTTTATCAGTCATTTCTTAGCGCAAGGAGACAGATAAGTCACCCTACACACTCATTTTATTAATATTTATTATCATTTAATCCCATGCAGGCCCTTAGCTCTAAATTAAAGACTAACAAAGACTACATTTAGTGCATTTGATGCATTTTTTCATAAATGACTTTAAAGCACAAACACCTACCAAGTCATCAGAGCAGTCACTCAAAATTAAATTATGTGTTTGTAAATGTTTCGGGAATAAATTTGGAACCTGATGCTGTGATTACCTTTGACCTTGCTCAGCTCTGTCTGGAGTGTTGCTGTTTCTCTTGGTCGTTTTTCTGATTTGTCATCCAGCGATTCAACGTGACGTCTCACAAGGTGAACGCTACCACCGTATTTAAGCGTTGCCTCACAGACTTTTATTCACTTCCTTCTTATAAAATCCAAATCATTTTCAGATATTAAATAAGATGCTCCACTGGAAATGGTGTCAGATGTTGGACATGGTAGCATCTGCATATTGGTGGTAATTACATCTTTAATGCTTATGTTGGGTTCTGCTTCATATTGATTGATCTTAGTATTTACCTATTGCTTCACAGTGCTTAGAGCAAAATAAGCTTTTTCACACACCTTTACACTGCTGGGCAATGTAGTACTGGCAGACCTAATGTGAAAGTCCCTATTCTGCTGACTGAGAGTGAATATAGCAGAGACATCACACAACCAGAAGAGCGTGGAGATGCAATTTGAACTCTAGTTTAGGGATTCATTTATCACTCACTGATAAATACAAAACTCTTGTAGAAGTTCAGAAGAGATGATTAAAAAGGATTCCTTTTGCATGCATCTGTGTGTGTGCAAGGTATTTCCTGCTTAGTCAGCCAGATATGACCCACCCTGTTTGCAGATGCCCTCTGTGTAGCCCCCCCCCCCCCCCCCCCCCCCCCCCATCCATCCCCGATTTTCTTTTGTTCTTGCCTATTGTGGGCTGCATAACAGGTCGGAAACGCACCACTAATATACACATAGCAAACTCTGAATTATCATCCAATTTTTCAATTAGAGATTCAGCTGGAAACTCAAACCCAGATAACAAAACATAAAATCAGTTGAATAGTAATATAAACGAATCTTTAAGCCAGTTCTCATATTGCTTGCCATGTCATCCACTTCTAACAAATCTGTGGCCAACCAGATTGAGAAATAAGAGGTTTACTATATGGAGCTCAAAGCCTTGAAAAGTTGAACTATTTACTGACTTATTTATGAAAATCACAGCTGATACAATCAAAACTATATGCATAGATTAAGGGGTTTGAGAGAAAAGTCCCCTTAAAGACAGAATTTAGAATGTACAAATGGTGACAGGGAATAACAAAGATTGCCACTTGCCTCATTTAGGAAAACCCACACCAAGAAACATGCAGACTGAACTTTACTCATCCACGTTACTCACGAGTTTGTAAGAATTGGAAAACTAATTAATACATATACTCGGATCCATATTTAATGGTGAAATATAATGCATTTCTCCTGATAGAGGCCTTTATCATTTCACTCTGTGAACAGACAAGGAAGTGAGACATTTTGAAAGAGTAGTTCATGAATCTGCTTCTTTTGTGATTTCAAAACTAACAGTGATAAACTTTGGAGCGAGAGAGAAATATCCTAAGCTAGATAAGGTGAACCCTCGTTCTTGGACTGTACGATAAAAACCTTTGTAACTTTTTCTCAGTGTTCACATGAGCTGATGTGGGGATCACATCCGTTCATCTGAACCCTGCACTGAGCAAATATTCTGCGTCGATCTGAATAAACTGTCCGAGTGAGACACAACTCTGGTTTTTAACTCTTTCTCTTAGCAGCTAATGAGAACACATACACTTTTCAATGGTGACCTGGACGTGATTGGCTGACTCCAGAGAAAGGTCTGGTTGCTGATTTTTATTCATTTTCTTATGATAATGCATAATATTTCACCTAAACTAATTAAAGAAGACCTTAAGTGGTGTAAATTTTAAAAGATTTCCCACATAAGGCGGATGTCAGGACAGTGTAGGAGATTCTGAGAATTCTGCAGAGGTTGTATCAATGCTGCAAGTGAGGTGATGAAAACATAGTGAATTATTGTTTTTAACCTCATTATTTTGAACTGTGGGTTATATCTGATTGATATTTTTACTATTTTGATGTGGTGGATGAACCTACAACAGGTTGGGAAGGAAATTTAGTTCACTTGAACAGATCATCATTGTGTGGATTTGTGGTTTGGAATAAAGGGAATATTTTCAGAGGTGAAGTAAAACTGGTGTACAGGTTGGGTTATCCTCACAATTAATTAGACAGTGTCAGGATTTGGAGGCAGAAATGGAGGACCCAAACGCAGGACTACAAAAAGGGGTATTTATTTACCAAAAGCAAAGTCCAAACTAAACCAAAAATCCACAAAAGTAATCCAAAACCAGGAATCCAGGAGTCAAAGCCGAAAAAACACTAATGAGACACATGAGACACCAGACGAGACTCACGGGGCACAAGAAGACGGAAGAGGAGTGACAGGACTTTTATATAGTAGGAGGAACAAACGAGAGGCAGGTGCAAACAACCAGGTTGAGAGGGGAAAGGAAGAAAAACTGAACATCACGAGGACAAGACGGACCTTCAAAGTAAAACAGGAAACAGAGCAGACGAGAGACAGGGAGTGACGCCAACTTGACACAAAACAGAGAGGAAACAACCAAAATGGCTGCCATGGCTGCCCCAGACCATGACAGACAGGATATTTAGGTCTTGTGTAGAAGCTTCACACTCATCAGGATATTTCACCATGACAACCCCTAACCCTATATTAGAAGAATAGCTTCATAAAATAATCAGCATGTTGGTCTGAGGTTTAAACCCAGTTCTTAACTTTAATAAGATGGTTAAAGAAGGTTCCATAATCAGATCAGGAGAAAGCACAGGAGAGGTTTGTTGAATGGACAGGAGAAATGCAGAGAAGAGGTTTGTTCGGTCATGAACAGATTAAGGCAGAGGGAGGAGCATTTCCACAAGTGGAGCTGTTTCCCTCCATGCTAGAGTAAGCTGTTGAAAGTTTAAATGCAGCCAATCAAGAGAAAGGGAAAAACAAGTGCATTGCAGAAAAGAAAAGCTAGCAAGAATTTGGAAAAGGCAGAGCAGTTTTATTCAGATTGTCAGTGTTTCTTAGGAGAATAGAAAGTTGACAATTTTGCAGCAGACTAAAAAACTTAGGTGGTCACAACTGAGGTGGAAAGGAACCTATAAGGTTGCAGAGGTGACATCCCATCCATCTATCCATCCATTATCTATACCTGCCTAATCCTCTGCAGGGTCACGTGGATCTGCTGGAGTCTATCCCAGCTCTCTTCAGGTGAAAGGCAGGGGTCCACCTGGACAGGTCGAGGTGACTGTGTGAAAGTGTAGCAGTCTGAAGACAGACTGAGTAACTGGATACATGAAACCCACTGTACTCCAGCTACTGACCCTGCTGAACATACTTTGACTGAGGTCCAGACTGACTTATGGACCTCTAAAACTGGCAGTGACACTGACAATGACTCCCAGAACCTTAGCAGGTCCGAACAGATTTGGAAAAACTCCCTTCTGGAGAATAAATGATTTGACCAAGGATGCTGTAGTCGGTTTACATGGGCAGCTGGCTCTAACCTCCCGTGACTTATCACAACTGCATGGCCCTAGTTTTTGTGCTGGCTGATAAGGGGGGGGGGGTGTGTGCTCTTTTTGTGTTGTACATTTATCCCAAACAACACTGCTCCAATGGGTCTATAACTAAGGCCCAGACAGGTCTCAGAACTCTTTCAGAACAATTGGCTAAAACTTCTGCCATCCACAATGCTATTGAAGATTGGCTCACTCGACATTTTGCCCAGTGAAAAGGATTAATTGCCTCAATTTTCATCTCTCTTATGGCAGCTGTAACTGTTCCCACTCTATGTGGATGTGGTTGAAACCCTGTATTAGACATTTATGCCTAAAATGTATCACCACGGCCATAGATGGTAAATTTCAGTTGGCCCAATTTCAGTCTGAGACCATTCCTTTATGTGCCTCCTCTGACCCAGAAGGCCTTGAGCTAGAGGAAGTTCATGTTTTTTTCATGCTGGGATCCAAAAGACCAACTCACGGAGGCCTTAAAAGTTGCGCTCATGTATGTCTACACATGTTCTCATCCCATGTGTGGGAACGATGAGTTACAACTCTGTAAATAATTTATTATTTTTGCTAACCCTCTTATATAGCTGTTTTTTGAATGTGTCAGTTGAAACTGAAAAGAGTTAAGGCTCCAGGCGGATTGGTCTTATTACAAGAGATGTCATTCAATTATTAATTAGCCAATATTACAATGTCTCTCTATAATGCTGTTTATACATTTCCACATTCTTTGTGCAATGAAGAACACTTGCTGCTTTTAATTGCATTGAAGAACACTTACACATAGACACATACATACAGGTTTATTGTTGATATAATAGAATTATATCAAAAAGGGGATACAGAAAATCTCCCCACCTACATGCATCTCAGGATCTTTTGTGTTACTGACTGGTTTGGGGGCCCTGGTCATGTGGTATTCAGATTAAGATTCAGATTCAAGCCTTTATTTGTCATATGCATAGTTAACACAGGGTCAAGGATGCAATGAAATGCTTGCTGGGAGAAAGAACCGCTTATGACTCGCCAACGGGATACTGGTAAAAAAAATACGATAAAAATACAGTCTACACAGTAGAGAATTCCAACATAATATGCAATGAAAAAAATTTCAAGCATACGCGGTAAGTGTACAGTAGGTCACAGTATGTAATATAATAATAATAATGATAGTATAAGTATAGATAATGTAAGTGTATATATAATGTGATATAGTATAGTATAGATACTCAGTATGCATATAATATGATAATATGATTGTAATTGTATAATATAATATAGGTATGTAATTATGTATATAATATGTATATAATATGATAATAGTGATAATAATGATAATATGAGATACAATATACACAGTATACATAGTGGATTTCAACAATATATAATATAACATTTTCAAAAAGTATACAGTAATGTACAATATAAAAAGATATTAAAGTGTCAACATTAGCTAAAGGTTGACCATAAATAAAGTTAAAAAAAGATAAAGAGAGCGAGTTGGTACGGAGCTCCTCACCAGTGCGGCCATCTTGCGGCGCAGCGTGATGACGGAGCACTCAGGTAATTACTCTCCCATCTTCTTTTGTTAACATGATAATCATGTTAAAAGGGGTAACTGTAAGAATTGGACAACTAATTAAAACATATACTTGGATCCATATTTTACTCTGTGTGAAATATAATACACTTCTACTGATAGACGCCTATATTCTTTTACTCTGTAAACAGACAAGGACGTGAGACATTTTGAAAGAGCAGCTCATGAGTCTGCTTCTTTTGTAGTGATTTCCCAATAACAGTGATGCACTTTGAAGCTAGAGAGAAATATCCTAAGCTAGATAAGGTGAACCCACGTCCTTGGACTGTACGATTAAAAAGCTTTGCAACTTTTTCTCAGAGTTCACGTGAGCTGATGTGGTGATCACATCCGTTCATCTGAACCCCGCACTGAGCAAACATCTCCATTATCTAAAAAAACTGTCAGGGTGAGACACAACTCTTGTTTCTGACTGTTTCTCCTACTAGCTAATTTGAACACATCAAGCACATGAATCATCTGGCCCCCGTCACTGTAGTGTTTAAGAATAATGCTACTTTCAGTTTTTCCGTCTTGACAACCTCTCATTCTTCTTTCTGAATGGAGAAATATTGAAGATTTGACAATTCAGACAAAAATCAGAGGATGGGAAGCAACGGGATTGCTAATAGCACAAAATGAAAATGTCATTATGTATTTCTATTTCTAGAATGCTAAAGGGATCTCCCACGTCTCTGGCTTTGTGACATGTGGTCTTACAAAAGTTCACAGTTTTGTATGAATCCCCAAAGACTAACAGACTATTGTCTAAAAGGAATTAATGAGCCTATTCACAGAATGCAGCACACGAGTGCGCATGCAGCATCCTCTAATAATAGTAACAGCTGTGGAAGTGATTATCTGGACGAGATAACAGCAATGTCAGAGTAAATTATAACCTAAAAGTAATATTTTTTTCTTATTGAACTTCTGCACCGCAGGACACTGCAGATGGAAAGATTTTATCAATAGAATAAGCAAACAGAGATGTAATTACATTTCTTATGACTTTCATGTTTTTTAATTTTACTAGTTAATCACTAAAGAAATGTTTGTTCCATTTATTCGAACAGTATTCTGATGTTTATACTCAAATCATTGTTGGTTATATCATGATGTGGCGGGCATCAGTTCATGTTACACAGTTTTAAAAAATGTATACCTCAAAACCTTAACGAGACTCTCCCTTTAATTTTTAGATACAGAATCATCACATAACCAATTTTCATTAATCTCAGTAAATTGTTGCCAAAAAAAGTGATTTGGCACAATGATCATTATAATGATCATTACAGACTGTTCATTATAAGAACAGCCTTTAGGTTCTTATAATGAAGACGATACACTTCATGATGTCAGGTTTCTGAAGCAAAACTGGAGGACCCAAGCGCCGGAGTGCGAAAAACGATGTTTATTCTTAAAAAAAAAGAAGTCCAAACAAAACCAAAAATCCACAAAAATAACTAAAACAAAAACCCAGGCTGAAAAATATTCACAGGACATGAGACGAGACTTACGGGGCACAAGGAGAAGACGGACCAGCAAACAGAACAGGAGTGACAGGACTGAATACACTGAGGAACAAACGAGAGGCAGGTGCGAACGATCAGGATAACAAGGGGGAGGAAGAAAAGCAGAATACAACGCAGACAAGACAGACCTTCAAAGTAAAACAGGAAACATGTAACACAAAAGACAGGGAGAGTGACGCCAACTTAACACATAAAGAAAAACCCAAAATGGCTGCCATGGCTGCCCCAGACCATGACACATAAAGTCTGACATATTATTGATCTCAAACATTTTCCCAGTTACCTGGATAATTTTTTTCAGTATAATTGTAGTTGCTGGGATAACCAGAAATGGCCGAGGCTGGAAAGAGTTGATTTTAATAAAGTCAGGGATGAGGGTGACAATCAAGGCCATACGAAGTTCCTTATTTGTCATGCCTATTTTTGAATGATGTTTTGAATGAAGTGATGAAGCGAGTGTTTCGGGACAGATCAGAGCCCCGGCCTTTTTTTCCTTCATAAAAGAAGTGATTTCTGCAGTGATGGAGAAATTTGTTTAAATGAAAATGTAATCAAATTAAATTTCTCAAGGACCTATACAAGTATAAAAATGTACAAACCTATAACGGGAAACATTAACAAAATGCAGTTAAAATATTAAAATCAAATATACGATTTATTTTTGAGAGTAGTCCTATGGAGCTGTGAAGAACACTGTGCATGCACAAGTTAGTGACTGTGCATATTCATCTAAAGTTGTGTATTCATTAAAAAAAAGTGTGAGTTAAAAAATATATGGATTCTCATATAAGCAAAATCATAACTAAAACGTTACATTTTTATTTTGTCTTGTATTTTGTATCTGTTGGAATACAATTCAAACAGTTCAACCTTAAAATATTATGAATACAGAGTCCAGTATTACAGTCACAATTTCTTCATTATGAATACAAAGATACAAGTGAGAATAAATACACAAGCAGTCTCAGATATCCTTAGAGGATACATCGGCTCCTCAAACTGCATTCAAAATCAGTATCGATGCTACCACGAAGCGGCAACCATTTGCATGGTGCAATAATAATTTTTTTCATCAGTGACTAGATTCTACCTCCATGACAGCTGTACGGGGGTGCTATTTTTTGGGTCATGCCATACAAACTTATATTAAGCAATAAAATGAATAAAGCTGGCCAATCAAATGCCCGAATGCCATTTGACGTTGTTTGGTCACCAGCTCTCCATTGGTTCTGCTGCTCGCTGATACAGATAGCCATTGCGGTTATGGTTTTAGCAACTTAACGCTTAGCATTATATTAACTTCTAAGCTTTGAATAAAAACCTAAAAGATCATGTACATATTATGGAGAGAATATGTTTTCTTGTGCTTCTGTGGATTGTACTAACAGACCGCTGTGACTTCCTGTGGTTGGTCTGAAAGATATGAGTACAAAAAAAGGAGCTTAGCTTAGCCATGCTAACCACAGTAGTCATTTCATGTCACCACCAAATCAACAATAGAGACCAGAGATCCAGGGATGACTGACTGCTGGTCCCAGTACAGCTCCAGCTGTGAGCAGCTGCATACCAGCAGACATTCAGAGTTGTTGGCCGGGAGCTCGCTTGCCTTCCTTTTTGAAGAATCTTACATTTGTGACCAGGATGTAAAAACTGAAAAAAAACAACAAAAGAAGAAAACCAACCAAGCCAAAAAAAAAAAAAAAAAAAATTGATAAATAAAAAAATAAAGATTTGCAAATTTAAAAAAGCTAATAAAATGTAATAACCCAAGGTATGTTGTGTGAAATAAGGACATATGATGGGTGATATTTGTGATGCACAGGAGGATATGATAATTTATTTAAGTCATATAACTGTGTAGAAAAATGGAACACCAAACGCTCAAAGCAATATATTTGGATCCTCAATAGACTTTAATGGCTCAAATGCAGACCAGTGCAGCTTCTTCAATCAATAACCTGTACGTCATTGATCAGATATGTCCAGTCTTGACTGTCTGATGAAATTAGACTCATTTCAGTTTTATGAAGGGCGGGAGACATAGAGAAGCTCAGTGTTTGTGAAAAAAAAAAACAACAACAACAACAACCAAAAAAACACCTGCTCTCTATCAAGTTATGTTCAGGGTGTGTTACTGGTGTAACAGACTCCCAGTATAATTTACCATGATTTCTGAAATGAGCTTAACTTAACCCTCTTTCTCAGTGTTACGTTATCTCATTTTGTGAAAGGTTAAACTCTCAGGCGTCAGGTGTGCTCTCTGTAACATACATCTCTATTGTAGAATCGTTTGGTTAGTCTCAAAACGACCACGGTAAGGTAAGCCATAACATTTGCTTTGTTATTTTAATTCAATATTCAGACATGAATTCAAAATATGACCCACAGACTATAAAATCATACTTCTGGCTGCACATTTGTGAAATGTTTGGTGTCAATGGCAGATCCTTTAGTTTCTTCCAATCACAAGCATGGATGAGCTCAGCAACCACGTTCTACATACAGTCGCATCAAATTTTCATGCCATGTAGATTTTTTTTTACAAAAATGTTTACATTATTTTAACAAGGGTGTTAAGAGATCTGTCGTTTGGACACATTTGAGAGGCCTCCACAGCATTTCCTGAACTTTCCAGAGACAGGTATTTCAATCTGCATCAGGCTTCAGGTGATGAACTGGAAACATTTCATGCTGGTACAAGTAGTTACTGTTTTTTTTTTTTTTAACCCTATTCGCCAGTCGCTCACCTTGTTTTTCATTTACTCCTCATATTGCTCAGAGGGCTCACAATAAATGCTCATTTTAATTTTTATGTTGCACTGTTTTTCTTCTGTATTACCATTTCAACTTTATTTGTATAGCATCTATTACAATAGAAATTGTCTCTAGGTGCTATTCAGAGAAGCAGAGCATGACCCCCCGAGCAAATATTATTAACTTCAGCGAATGTTATTAAATCTTAATTAAAGAAACAATGGCAAGCAAAAAATAAAAAAAATAAAAAAAGGACCAGAAATACAGGATGTCAGTGTTGATCTTGTGTTAGCGGTAAGTGTTGAACCCTCTCTCCTTCTTTTCTCTGTCCCATAGGCAGTGTCGTGGGTGTAAAAAGCAGCCTGTTGAGCAGCCGTCAGTCTGCTGGCATTTGATCAATGCCCAGCTCCCTTTGTGCTACTAAGCGACGGATAAAAGAGACTGTTATCAGCTCCACAGCATCAGATGCTGATGGCTACGTCGTGGCGGCAGAGTGGGCCGGTGGAGCTGAGGAGGAGGGGGTGGGGGGGTGGGCACACTTCAACAAAAGGAGGGATAAAGGGGGGAGGAGGGGGAGAAGGACAAGGCAGCACATCATGGGTCAACACCTTGATACAAGGTTTTACAGCTGTCACAAGGCCTCAGGAGGGAAACACAGGCTGGGAGGAGAGAGCGATGGAGAATGACAGTGAGGAGACAGCTGGGGGACAAATGGCTCAAAAGACACACTGAAGTTAACACGGCTCTCTGGTTTCAGTACATCTTTGGGTGTGGCTGCTTCAAACTATCAAAAACAAGGGCAACGCACCGTCAGAATCAAGCAGGTTACAAACAGAGTGATTAAACATCTGATCACAGACTCACAGTGGAGCATGAATCTATCTAAATGATGTCTGACTACGTGGTATCACAACATAAATAAGACCCAGGTCCCAGTTATCCCTTTAAATCCTTTTCTGCTCGCATCCACTGTCGTCAGCGATATGACTGCCCCCCCCCTCCTGTCTGAGGAGTCAATAAAGAGCACTGATTGGTATGTTCACACAATTTCTCTTCACAAAGATTTAGTTGACAGTTTTGTCAACACCCTCTGCCTTTTAAATGAGACAAATGTATTCACTTTATGGCAGCACTTTGACTAAAGCAAACATAAAACTTTGTTCTTGTAAACAGCCTAATGGATTGAAGTGTCCAATTCTGAAAGTACAAATGAGCGACACTGAAGACTAAAATGGATTTTGAGGCAGACTGTGACAATCAGTGTAATGACACAAGGCTTTGAGGGCTTTTGCTTTTTTGATGTGGATTACTCAGAGCAACAAAGGAAACAATTGTATGACAAAAGGCTGACAAGATGGCAGATATCAAACTCTATTAAAGACCATGGAGTGCAGACAGAAATAGCTTCTCTCCTCTTATTTACTGAGGATGGAAGAGTGACTGTTTTACAAGCTGTAGTAGTAAAGTAAAGGTCGACAGAGGAAAATACAAAGACACAGAACTCATTTCTGATGAAAACTTTAATATAAAACATCAGTTTGAAATTTTTCAAAATCTAATTAAAAGCAAAGCTAATAATTGCTGCTTGAGCAGTAACTGTTCATTGAAATGTACACCCCGCCATTGAGTTCTGTAAGTGTTTTCCCTGTTTCTGAGAATCTGCCACTCCCATTCATTTTCACACTAATTGGTTTATTACTCAATCTTTCAAATTTGTGTCAGAACTGTATTAAGTTCCCACTAAGCAAAGCCGAAAATTGCTCACTGTTACTGATTAACATTGTAGGTGTGTATGTTATGACTCTGATACATCTCATAAGCATTATCAATAAAATCTGGATCGATATTAAGAGGACAAAAGCAAACATTGAACATAGTTGATGTGTGGTCTTCCTTACAATGCAATTAATGCATTTAAAATGGATGTTTCTCAGTGTTTGGAAATTACTTCCATCTCTCAAAATTCTCACGCTCCAAAACTGTTTAACAGTGAAGATGTCAACAAAAAGATATCTAATCAAGAACACAGAGAGCAATACGGAGAGTAATAACACTCTGAATCTTTCTATATTGGCAGCGTGCAGGGGGAAATGGAAGCAATGCAAAGTAGTTACCGTGCAATATCCGTTGCCTTATATGCCTTATTTCACTCTGAAGGCACTTGCTTAGTGTGAAAATACATATCCAATACAGGCTACCATAATACCGTGAAATGGTGCTATTTTTATCCACTAGGTGGCAGTGATCCATTGCATTTGGGGCTTTTTGCGGACACGACCACTTCCTGTAGCAACAAGCCAAACAGTGAGACAGGTCATTTATTTTACATCATTCCATACCTTCAAACAACCAAGATGTACTACTTCGATGCTGTGGAGTGCACATCACATAGATCCAAAGCAAAGAAGCTACACATACATCCCTTCATGGCTGACGTGATGTGGCTAAAGTAGCTGAAAGAACTTTCTGCGCAGAAAAGATGGAAGGCACTGATTCTGTGTAAGAGGAAGGACAAAACAGGGAAAAATGTCAAAATGCTGAACCTCACAAGAAAGTCCAGGCTACATCATATCATTTCCACAAGAAAATAAAATCAGCTCTGATGGCTACACGAGTGCTGATCCCATCTACTTTGCCTGGAATAACCAGAAGAAGCCACTACGGCGAAGAAAAGACCAGAATAATCTGCAAGGCCCCGGATGAGTGCGAGTGCTGCCCCCTTACACGTCATAATCCGTGGTACTACCGTGGTACTACCGTGGTACTCCGTGGTACTACCGTGGTACTACCGTGGTACTACCGTGGTACTCCGTGGTACTACCGTGGTACTACCGTGGTACTACCGTGGTATTGAATGGAGCTGTTTTTCTAGATACCTCAGCTGTCAAGAGGCCATTGAGGAAGAATTATGACTTTACCTGGCAGGACAAGGACACATTACTCTGTTCTCACTTCTAGAAACAAATCAAATACATGCTTTGTGCCAAGATGATAGTTTACACAATTCCACTATGTTTCCTTACTCCCACTGAACTGAAATCAGATGCTAAAGGATTCCTTCTGCATTGATGTTTTTTTAAATCCCAAGGTCATGACAAAATGGCAAAATGATGCTGCTGGAGTGAAAATGGGTTTGACACATAGCAAGGCCAGCAGATGAAGTCTGGGCAAAAATATTTCAAACTTCACTGGACCACTGGTTTGCAAATCTGTTATTACTCAAAGTCCTGCCAACTCCGGTTCCAGCATTTTCAGCCTCTGAAAAGATTTTCATTATGGCTGTGGGGGATGCTGATTAGTTTCAGATTGTTTCCGGTCGCCCATGCTGGCTCTCTGGCAGGTAGGCAACGTATCTGATGCCAATGTGAGCATGTGCATTGTAAATAATGTCTATTAAAATTCTTTTGAACAGTGACGGGTGCATCTTTAGAAACTTAACATTTGTAAATTGACTGATAGACGGATCTCTCAGTGCCACCTGACACTCCTTCTCCTCCTGTTTCTGAATTAGGCTCTTTGTTAAATGTAGTTGCTACAAATGAACCATTCCTTGAATGCATACAAAGTCTAAATGCAAATTGTTTCTTTTTTTATTATTATTTTTTATTTAAACTTTTGGTATACATGAACAAATGGCTTTGGGTTTACATGGGAATGTCAATGATAAGGATGAGTTGCCAGATGGGTCTAAAACAAATATTTTTAGCTGACAGATCTGAATTCAGCTCCAGCACAAAACTGTTATACCCCTCATTATACTTGAGAATTGCAATATTACTCTTTTCCTGTATTTCATTTGGTTTCACGTACACAAACTTAGCTAAATTAGAACAAATGCTTAGTTAAGCTTGGGGAGGATACATGGCTTGAGATTTCCATGTGTATTCTATGCCCATGCATTTAAAAAAAAAAAAACATCAAACACCTTTACTGAGCATGTACACGTTGCACTTATTTCAGAAAACTAAAACAATAATGTACATTTCCTGGAGACAGTGCTGCCTGAGTCAGTCAATCAAAATTTTCGTTTTCATGTAGCTCAGCGCAGCTAACAGCGTGAACATTTAGGGCCTGTAACCCTATTGGGGAGATATAATATTAAAAAATAAATAAATAAAAAAAAAAGATTTTTGAGCATGAAAACATATTCATGAGTGTTTTAAGTGACTACAGCATCAAAAACAGGTGGGTGCCCCCCAGGATTAACTGTCTACCTGACAAACAGACCACAGTTTGTGAGACCGAAAAGTTGTGTCATCACCACAGGGGACTGTACTCTCATCATCCCTCTTCCCTCCGTACACCTCAGACCTCCAGTAGCAGTCAGAGTCCTGTCATCTGCAGAAACACTCAGATGTCTCTGCAGTTGTGGGGTGTATCAGTGATGGACCAGAGACTGAGGACAGAGGACTGGTGGACTGGTGGACCACTTTGTAGTTATCAGCTGAAAAGGGGGCACTCAGGTATAAATGAGAGGTGTTAGTTGCAGTTGTTTTTGTACAGTTCTCATTTAAATTTAAAGTAACAGATATTCTGATTTCTTGATGTAATGACATCATTGTCAAGATGTCTTGTATCTTGTGAATGTTTAAGTCTGTGATGAAAATGATACTCCGTCTCCAGGGAGATGGAGTGACTGATCGAGACTCCAGCCGTCTCGATTTGGTATCTCAGGTGCGCTCTGGTTTGAAAAGCCTGTTAGTGAGTCACCACGTTAAGGGCTCGGACTAAAAGCCTCCGCTTTTTTTCTTATTCCATTTCATTTCGTTTCAGTGGCTTAAATTGCCTACTTTAGTGGTTCATTAGATTCAGGTGAAGTGAACTGATTAGTCTTGGGTCTCCATAAAATGGCCATGATTTGAAAATTGGGATGTGATATTTGAGGGCACGAGTTTCCAGCAGGCATTTAGTTTCTGTTGTTCATTTGAGTGATGGCCTTGAATATGGGTTTTGTGTGCTGTCCTGAATTAGTTTGACCTTCTTAGATATAGATCTTTACAGTTTTTTCTCAATCAATTTCCAAAGTATTGTTGTTGTTTTTTTTTTTTTGTTTGGTTTTTTGTTTTCAAAGACGGTATTTCTCAGTGCGTTGCTTTCAGTAGTGAACGATACTGAAGCAGGTCTAGCCAATGAATTGAATTGAATTGTCTTCAGTTCTCTGGAGCCTCTAGAGCTGATTGTGCAAAGAAAAATGCTGCATCAAATTTTCAGCTGGAATCAAGACAGTTGGACTTCCTTCTTTTTTTTTTTTTTTTTTTGTCTAGATGGCTTCATTCAAGCCACTGAGAGTAACTATGACCTGGACAATAGAGTGTCTACACCAGAGTGATGCAGCATCCTCTTCTCAATGCTGTAATTCAGAAAAACTTTTAATACTGAGTACCACCATGATGACCAATTTTAAAATATAGCCATATATGCCTTCTCAATTATCTTTAAACACACAGAGATGTTTATTCCTTATTGTGGTTATTTATTACCTGAATCGTTACTTTACTGAATCAGTTGTTTACAACTCTGTCCAACAATTCTCACATACTCATACTCTCAGAGCAAAAATAAACACATTCAAAAGTTGTCACATCTACACTGCAACTGAATATGCAACAAATATTTTTTATAAGACAGTTTTAATTATCTCAAGCTACACATTTCATTTGAAACATATTTATAATGCATTGTATGTTTACGATTTTTTTTAAGTGAAAATGTGGAAAAAATGTGGAAAGTCATGACGTTCCCCGCGTACCACCAGTGATACGCGTGCCACAGTTTGCGCACCACTGCTGTAATTCAACAGGTGTCTTCAGCCAGTGACTTCTTCAGATCTCTTGCAACACAAAGTGCTGCAGGAGATCCTTCCCGCCCACAGATGTGACCACCAACAAGGACTCTGTCATGCAGCCTGAACATGCTGTTCTGATTTGCGTAGTGACCTCTGTGACATCACAGACTCAGATCAGAGCCGATCTGATCCACATCCTTATCTTCTCCCACATCCTGATGTATCTGCTGTCCCTTTTGAAGTTCAAAACTGTATGACCAATTTCAAAAGAGGCACATCCAAGACAGTCGTGATGTGACCCGAAACTGAACTCGTTTCAGAACCATGTGAAGTTAAAAACTTTTCAGTTTGGGGAAATTATCAAATTAATGCAATTATTTTCCTTTGTAACTTATCATAAAATGCTTTTTTGGCAATGTGGATACCAGCGAACGTGGTATTATCAAAAGTGGACCCATATTATACAGCTAAGTGCGCTAAAAAAGAGTAAGCTCACCCAAACCTATTTTCACTGCATAAATGAGTTAAAAACCATGAGGTCTCATTGCATTTCTCTCCTCACCCTTTTTGTATTGCTAGACTTTTATTACCCTTCTCTTTCTGTCCTCAAAGACAGCACTTTATCCATTAACATTTAACTACACACAGTTAATGATGCGGTCTTCCTGTAAGTTTAATTCACTGCTTGTTTCACGAGTTTAACATCTTGCGAATGATGAGCAATGTGATAGACAGAACACACACACAGAAAAAACACACAGCTGTGACAGTTCTTATTAATAAATGGCCTTGTAAAATATTCTCAAAACCCTCCCGTTACAACTTTCAAGCTCCTTCCATCAGGTGCGCACCGCTGCCTTTCAATAACTCTTTAAAAATAAGGAGGATGGAAAGTGTGAACACGGTTTATGTCCACGCTTTGTCTTAATTCATTAAGTTTGTGAATGTCGGTCACTGCACTAAAACTGTCCACGTAATAAGGAAAAATAAAGCCATACTGATTTGTTTACCACACAAGCAGACACACGTGTGTGGGCTCCCTGGTGACAGACTTTCAAGGACATTTACATTTTGCAAAAGAAAACAGGCAACAACGATGACAGCGGGAAACAATGAGAGACAGAAGGAAAGGTGGGAGATGAGTGCAAGAGGGAGACAAAAACAGAGAAACAAAAAAGCTTCACGAAGGCAGATGCTTTTAACAGTCTTTATGCTGCGTCTCCTACTGACAACTGAAAGCTAATGTTTCCTAGCTTTGAGAACACAAACTGACAGCAGGACCCCTTCCACATTCATAGCACCACAAATCAGAAAGCTGGGGAAATCTGGTAAAAGAAAAAAAAAAAAAACAAAAAAACGAAACAATCATGCATTTGTAAATCGATCTGCTCCTGCAGCTGGACTGAAACCGGCCTTCACACCCTCCACAGTTTCAGCTTCAGACGGTGACCCAGAAGTAAAAGCTCACAGGACATATGAAGCGCACAGAGCTGTTAGCTTGGCCAGTTCCTTTTGTTGTTCCAGTTTGCCGCCGCCAGCTAAACCAAAGATTTAACTGCCATGTTGGTTTGTGTCATGATAGGTCAACAGGAAAAGCCCAGCGCTAACAAGCTGAAAGTATGACATACTTCCATAAATCAATTTCTCTCTCATGCATGTATTACGGTCAATCTATGACCATTGTTTGACTTTTCTGTGCATGTAAACATATTGACAGATGAGCAGACAAAATCCCGCTTTACTCTCTATTTGTTCATCGGCCTGAAGGTGAAAACCAGGTCAGATGAGAAATTTATTGGCTCCAAGAGCTTAACTGAAGCGTCTCCAGACATGGGAGACAAACTGAGGGTGTATGTCCAAAGCTAAGTCCAAAGGGTCTCTTGTGCTGGCGCGAGAGCGAGCTCAGACTCTTACATCGACGTTACGTTAACCTGTGGAGGCCGAGGGTAAACTATCTGGGAGACTGGAACCATGTGCAATGAGAGGTTTAATTTAGAAGTCAAAAAGAACATTATCTTTGAAACCATTCATTCTTTTTATATGTATAATTCAGGTGACAAGATAAGAGTCATTAAATAAGAATATTAGCACATTACTCTCATGTGATCTCAAGACCTTCAGGTAAACTTGAATTCTCATGGATCTCGCTGAGCAAGCAGAGCTCAGAACTGCTCCACTTCCTGAATGCTCCTGGTGGACCCCGAGGCCTCGTTGAAGATGGAGAAAAACCACAGCAAAGGCAGGCAAAGGTGCTTCCACTTCCTGTGGGAACCAGGTAGAGCATCAGGTTAAAATTCTGTGACTAGGCAGATCTAGCAAAAACTGACAAAAAATAAGGACCAGCAAGCTGGATGTGAGCTTAACCTCTAACTGTTTCAAGACTGTCCAAACTTTGGGCGAACGCCTCAACCACTGTCTCTACTCTTTAAAGCCCAACTTTTTTCTTTTTTTTTTTCCTCTTTTTTTGAGTAGGTTGTGAGACAATATCGGGAAAACAAACAAATCCAAAGGGACAAGACAGCTCCCATGAGCACATCAGAGGCATCAGCATCTACAATGAGCTCCATGTATTCGCTCTAAAGAAGCATCGTAGACTCATGAGATAATGAGAGGTTCTGTTGCCCACAGAGAGGGTGTTATGATTACGCACCACCACACCCAGAATGAGCAAGTTTCACTAGAAAATTCCTGCTTTTCTGGTCAGGAAAAGAAAGACTATTCTGAATATAATTACGGCAGTTAATCACCTCGACATGCACATGTTCATCTCTGTCCACTTGAAACTGCACAGCCTCAGGATCGTAATAGATCAGATGAAACCTACCTGAGGTGCAACCCCCCCCCCACACACACACACACAGTGCAACTGTAGTTTTAATTCATACATCATAGTGTTTTAGAGTATTGAACTAGTGTTGACAGGCATGTGTCAAAGGTCTAAGGTGATTATTTTTTAAAAGACAGACGAGCAAAGAATTATCAGCCTTTGATAGACCAAGAGAACATGAAGAGTTTGGTAATAACTATAAAATACTACTTTGTCATTGAGTAAACAAACAAAAGAAAATGTCCAAGTCATCTCTGGTCAAATTTTGGCGCCTCAACAAAAGCTGTAAAATATACCTGGATTTGGTCAAGTTAAGCAAAATCACTTCAAATTGTTCACTATAAGCATGTGCTTTAACACTTCTTAACTTATTTTGACTGGCATCCAAAACAGCACCTGTCATGAGCCCATCTGTGTCTGTTTTCTGTTTTTAACTGTTTTTAAGTGTTTTATATTTGCTTGACTTTTTTTAATTTATTCCTTTTTAACTTCTATGTTTTAACAATTTTTATGTTTTAATGTACAGCACTTTGGCTGCCCCTGTGGTTATTTAAATGTGCTATACAAATAAAGTTGTATTGTATTGTATATGTGCTGCAGTGTAACTTGAATATATCAGTGGTAAATAATACATTAAAGTTGTTTAATAAATAGTTAACTAAGTAACTCAGGCTGCCAGTGACAGAGGATTGTCATCACCGAAGGAGCATCTAAGAAGCTCTGTGAAGCTCTTACAGCCTGATGTGTACTGAAAAGGAAATCCCTAGTCCAATCACAGAGACAGAAATAAACAAAGCAGCCGAAAGCAGAACACTGTTTTGACTGAAATTATATAGTAGGCCTTATTTGAACTTCATTTTATTTTTTTGAAACATTCAAGTCATCAAATTTACAGTACAGTCTAGACTTTTTCATGTTTCCTGACATACCGGTCCAATCTTTCTTTCTCAGATCATATGTAACTGTCACAGTGTGCGTGGAAAGGAGGACCCAACTGCAGGAGTTCACACAAAAAAAGGAATTTATTTACAAAAGAAAATCAAAGTCCCAACTTAACCCAAAATCCACAAAGTAAACCAACAGATGACAGGAGGGTGAAAGGCAGGGAACAAACAGGTATCCAGGCAGGTATCCAAACAGAGAAAACATGCAGAAAAACCCACAGGGATGCAAGAAACAGACCAACATAGACAGGGGGACAAACAAGAGGCAGGTGCAAACAATCAGGATAACAAAGAGAAGGAAGCAAAGCAGAAAACAACAGCCAAGACAGACCTTTCAAAGTAAAACAGGAAACAGAGTGGAAGAGGGACAGGGAGTTACACCAACTTGAAACCAAAAGTGCCTGCCATAGCTGCCCAAACCACGACAGTAACTGTAGATTTGACCAGTCCAAACGAACCCATCATGTCGCTGATGCATTTTTCTTTCCCTTTTTTACATTTTTTTCTGTCTAAAATGGTGTTCAGCTTCCATGAAGAGCTTAATTGACCACATGTTGGTTTGCAGAAACAGTTTCTAAAAGCAAATGCCAACACTTGAAATAAAAAGGAAACGTTTTACCTGCCTAATTGCTGCAGCAGTAAGTCAAGGATCACCCATTCCTGTTAGTGACATAGACTCCAATTACAGTTGATCCTGCCAGAAATGACGCTACAAATTAAAAAGATAAGTCTTTTAAAGTTTTCCTTGAATTTGTTTCATCATGAAAATGCTCCTTGAAACAACTAAAACAAAAAAAGTGGTGTCTGGCAGTTTCCACTTGTACCTGCATGTATTGGCCCATTTCTTGATCATGTTATCTTTATCTTAACAAAGATGACATAGAAAAAAATAAAAGATGGACTTTAGAAAAAATACAGACAACAACTTAAAGCGGTTTCCATCTATGAAACTAAAGGTCAACTTCAGTTATTACAGGCATCGAATACACCAGGAAACAATGCAATTCCCAGGCCATTATTCAAATAATAATAATAAGAATAATTATGACAATGTTTCAGTAGAAAAAAATGACAAGTTTATTTTCCAGATTTTTATTGTTTTGTCCAACTGCCTTTTCGAAATTAGAAAGGTCATTGAAAAGGAAATCACACTTCGCATGAACAGACTCAGCTGTGAGTGTTTAGGATAATTACAAAAATAACTTCACAACCCTCCAAATCTATCTTGCAGAGGCCTGTGAGCTGAGAAAAACAAATTGAGGGGAATCGGGGTTATGGCAGGCTTTCTATGTGTGTGTGTGTGTGTGTGTGTTTCTGTCTTTCGCCAGATTTGCGAGTAACTGTGCGTTTGTGTGTTAGCAGGCCACACACAAGGCGACAGATGGCGACTAATGTTGCCTGTTAGATTGACAGGCTTTATCGTGTGTTGACGAGCTCCCGTCCACCACTCGTCCTCCGTGCGACGCGGCCTATCGCACCACAGCGGGAGAGACGTTGCAGTGTGTGTGTGCACGCACAAGCCAAACACACACTGTAGTTCAACTTTTAGGTCACGATGTGAGGGAGGAGGATGATGTTGCAGGAAGTGATAAAGGAGGAGATGGAGAGAAAGAGATTCTGATTCACTCAGGAGAAAAAGTGAAGAGAGAGACTTTTAAAAAGCTGTTTTCTATTCATGAACTCCACTAGAAGCCCTCGTGTGAACGGCAGAACGCAAAGTGCAAAGATTCTCACTGACTTATAGGAATTCATCTGGAGATCTGCTGTTATAGTGTCGCGCACACGCACACACACACACGAGCATGAAAATGCATCAGTGAAACATCCTGCCGTTCCCTGGGTGCTTGGCTTTCTGTACTCCTGCCAGGAGTAATTCATGGTTGCCACTGGAGGAGCTTGTTGTATGTGCACATCTTAATGTTTCCGACAGCGTAGCTGTTTCATCAGGAGCAGCCCACTAAACATCAGCACTTTAATGCCTGTGAATTGTTCAGTCTTAATGCCAGATAAATGTAGCGCAGCTCAAAAGGGAGCTCATATCAAAAGTGTTTTAATGCTAAAGGGCAACACAACCCAAAGTCACGATTTAACGTGGCTGCCATCGTTTTTAATGTGGCGCTGGGAGCTTCGACTGAAAGCAGCATGTTCGATATGTAAACAAATGTCATTTGTGACTATTTTACAGGGGGAAAAAATTGTTTTCTAGGGCAACAAACTGGATGCTGCAGCTTGAATTCTTGTTTTAATGCACAAATATAAAACATGCATATTCACAGGAGGGCAATTACAGCAACAAAATAGGTCCAAGATAAAAACCTGAGTTCTTATATGGGTGGCATGGTGGTTTAATGGTTACCGCTGATTCCTCCCAGAGAGAAGGGTCCTGGTTTAAATCCCGATAGAGGCCCTTCTGTCTGGACCTGTGCTTGTACGGGTTTTCTCTGGCTTTCTCACACAGTTCAGAAACATGCATGTCAGGTCAGTTGGTGATCCTAAACAGCCTGTAGGTGTGTGTGGTTATTTGTGCACGTGTGGCCCTGTGATGGACTGGTAACCTGTCTGGGGTCTACCCCTAGGGTTGCCACCTTCCAGACATGAAAATAAAGGACAATTCCGTATTTTACGGGACAGGTGGTAACCCTATCTACCCCTACCTTTGGCCCAAAGAGAGCTGGGATGCTTCAAAAGAACAGGCACCAGGGTTTCCGTTGTCCGGTAATTGCCAGACTTTGTCCGGTAAAATATGCGGAAGTCCGGTATTTTATAATCTCTCCGGTCAAAATATCCGGTGAAAATACTCCTCCCGAGCACAATTTCAGTTGTAATAAAATGGGTAATGGTTCAAGTAGGCAGCATGGGCACATTATTAAAATGTTATTTTCTACTCCAGATGTGTTTTTTATTTATTTGCAAATTGTTTTATCTTAGAGTATATAGGCCTTCATCTTTTTATGTTCATTCATGTGTCAGAAGAGCACAAGCTTCTGCAATATTTATTTATTTTTTGAAGTTATGCTCGTGAGTCAATTGACGGGACTTATTTTATTTGAAATAGCCTGTTTTTCAATAAAAATACTATTAAATAACTTGCATTGATATCGTACTACAGCATATGTTTTATTTTTAACCTCAATAAATTCATATAGATTATGTGACTGGAATTTCAAACATTTGTCCGGTAAATTGAAAACCTGCCGGTCACATTGTCCGGTGCCAATTTTTTCTAGCGGAAACACTGACAGGCACATATAGATGATAGATGTACGGGATTTATTGGCTCCACAATCATACCAAACTGGACATGACAACATGAAACAGAGTCCCTTTTGTTTCAGTTGGACAAATGTCATTTAATTAATGAAATGATGCATGTTAGCTATCTGCTTTGAGTTAGCAAGCAGTAAACCTAGTCTCTTAACCAAAAATAAACATATGCATGCTCTTTTTCTTTTAAAATCAGGTCATCCAGTTAGCTGTGGTTTCTTTTGAAGTAGTCATAACTGAAAGATGACAATATCAATTAAAGTTATGAAGTTGTTTGTGATCTTTCAGATGAAAATCACTGATCTAAAGGGATAAACTGTAGGTTCCTCTGTCAGTCAAAGACCTCTGCTCTGTTGGTGTCTTCTTGTGGTTCGGTGATTAAACTGATACTGTGTGCTCAAAATATAAAATGCACCTACAGCAATTCCAGAAACTTTGATGTAGCCAAAGTTGGGTGAGAACCATGTCGTGAGCCACGTAGGTTAGTTCAATGATAAAGCGTAGCGGAGTGAGGTGGTGCACGCCACTATGACTAATATAGAGCTGTGAGCTGTAGAGAGGGAGCCTTATAGGTCCATATTTCACCTACCTGAGATGACACAAGAAGACACTGCTGCGTCCAGGCGACAGACAGCAGTGATAAATATTACTGAAAAAAAGGCCTTTGAAATAATATAATTTGGGCTTGAATATGAGCTCATTTTATCATGGATGATAGGATGCAGCCAGGGCCTGCATTTATCAAACTCACAAGAGTACAGTCTAATGAGCAGACTTTGAAATAAAAAAGTAAAAAGATGAATTCATCAACCTACTTACACCAAAATACAGTTTAGCTGAAACATTTAGGGGGAACTCTCAGGTGACTAAATGATTTATCACTTTAACGAAGGGAAAGTGTTTCACCAAGATTTAACCCCACGACTGCCCGGCTGTTCATTTTTTAAGAGCTGCAGGAACAAACACCACACAGTATTTTTATTTCTTTATTCATTAGATCTTTTTCTTTTTTTACATATTTAGACAATAAAACATGATTCACTTTGAAACAGCACAAGTAGACAAAGATGATATGCTTTAACAAGACTGCAAGAAACATGATTTCTTTTTAAATCATATATTCACCAAACATACTTGAAGAAGCAAAATACTTATTTGGGGAAAGTGAGTGAAAATTTTATCGTTCCCTTCAAGCAGAAAATAGGTTCTTGTGGGCTTTTTGCAGAATAGCTCTGTGGCTTTGACCCTTCCTTCCCAAACCTTCCTCTTGGTCTTTTTAAGTCATTTCTTGTTAGATAAGCTGCTGTGTTGAGCATCTTTATCATGCTGAAAATTCCACCTTAAATGTTAGGCAAAAGGAAATACTTTGCACACGTATCTACTGATTCAGCTGCATTAGATAAGAATGGACAAATCCTACTACAGCACTAAGTCGTTTTACTTTGTGCAAATGTTCATTCTACTTCCCTGAACCGTGACATTTCCAGCATCATGCTTCATAGTTCATGGCTCTTTACTTGAAAAGATGTCTTTGGTCTGCATCAAACCTGCCTGCTGTTTCTGCAGACAAACAATTCTGTCTGGTGATGTTACTTCTGAGAAGATGACTCAGACGCTGGACACCAAAGACAAACACAAGTCCAAAAGTCCAAAGTTAATTACTGGACAGGACCGAGTACAAAGATACTCTCATGATTGCAGACGGGGTAGACAAAGGACAGACACAAAGCACAAAAAAAAAAGTGTAGTCCAAAGTTCAGATAACCAAGACATACCATTTCAAAACAAGAAAGTGACAAATGAAACAGTGATCTCTTTACTGGACATTTATCCAAAGGACATTTATTTTCCTACATGTCCGCTGTCTAACTATATTTTTACTCTAATGCTCTTTTCAGACAACTGATCTTTTTCTTGGCTTGCCTCCCATGCAAGACAATTACAATACCCCCCCCCCCTCCCTTTTCAAGCCAATAAAAAAGAAACAAAAAAAGAACTCAAAACTCAATAGCTTCCTAAACCATTTTTTCCAAAACTCCCCTCTTTTTTTGTTATTCTTACTAGTTTCTCCCAGTTTTTGACCATTCTTCACTGCCATTCCTCCAGCTCATGTGAATAAAGTAAAATAAATGTTTGTGCACAGCCCTCTGAAGGTTCGGCCACAGCGTCTCAACCAAGTTGACTGGATCATTGCAGACATTTGCAGCCGCTCTCTTATAGATGTGGCTGGAATCATTCGGCCCGTTGTACAAGCAAACTTCAGCCAAACCTTCAGCTGCCACACAGATTTCCTCACATTTGACTGCAGAACAGCGTTTTATTCAGAGGCTCCTGGTTCATTGAGTGACTGCAGCGCTTCAAGGTCGAGGCTCAGAACAAGGCCGGATCTTCCAACAACGTGTTTGACAATCAAGACGAGGTGTTTTGTTGATATGCTTTATATTGTTTTGATCAATCTTGGGCTGTAAATCATAGAAATACACCTCTACTTTATTTTCTTATCTGTCTGTAAGAAGTCTTTTGGATTTGAATTAGGGATGTTCCTGGCGACTAATTTCCCTGTCGACTAAACGAAAATTTTAATTAAGACTAGTCGACTAGTCTAAAAAAAAAGGAAAACACTCAGAAAACAGTGAAAATTTAGCACAATTTATTGAAACATCGAAACAGAATTTGAAACATTGTCACAAAAAATATTGTGTGTAATATGAAGTTTAAGCCTCTAATCACAATGTTCAACAACCATGTCGGATTTTAAATGCCGCTGAAGTACGAGACACTTTGCACCGTGCAGTATGAATGAATGTGAACATGAAGGCAACTCAGTCAAACGTTAACCACCAGAATAAATAAATTGCCTCTGACACATTGAATCTTGCAGATTATCCGACAAAAATTATTGCTTCAATTCACTTTCAAGTTAATAAAACATCTAATTTATAATTAAATTTCAACCGAAACGAGCAGCATTTTGCGCCGTGCAGTATGAATATAAACCCTGCACATCCGACAAAAACTCACTTAAAGTTAACAAATAATGTAACATCTAAAAAAGATAAATTGCTGCTGAATTATTAAGCTCTATGCGCAGTTCAATATGAGTGTAAAATTAAACAAACATCTAAAATCTCTCAGACCGGACGGGAGAACACGTCTCCGGGTAAACAATGTCAAATCGGCCTGAGTGTGGCTAGCACCGCTAGCATTAGCACCGCTAGCATCAGCACCGCTAGCATCAGCACCGCTAGCATCAGCACCGCTAGCATCAGCACCACTAGCATCAGCAGCCGTCGTCTCGTGCAGATTAACGTCCAAATGCTTGAGTTGAATGTGGTTGCTCATTGCTCCAGTCGAGTGATTGTATGCCAGTTGTTTCTGACACAGTCTACATACTACCTTGTTTTCATTTTCTAGATTAAAGTACCGCCAAACCGCGCTGGTTTTGCGAGACTATCTTCCCACCGTGCCGTTTTAAAACTCCAGTCTACTCGAGCATTTCCGCGGGGAGGGGGGCTGCTGTCTGACGGCTCTGTAGCCCCGACTAGTGGCGGGCGGCTGTATGACAGTTAAGCGGCCTTGTACATGAATAAAACACAAATTGGTTTAAACGACTAATATTTCTGGTGCCGACTAGAAAGTGGGCGGACGTTTAATCGGTTAGACGACTAATCGCGCGCATCCCTAGTGTTTGAATAGTTGCATCTTTGCAAAACCAAGGCTGCGCTGTCGTGCTCCTTTTAATTACAAGAGGCTTTCTACTGGCAAACCCTCCCAACAAGTCATTCTTGTTTTTTTAACCCTAGAGTGTCATAAAGTTTTAAAAGCCTGTAAAGTTTAGGATGAAATTTTCTTTCCTTGCTTGAATGTTTTCCAGTCGTCAATATTCTTTCTGTAATATGTCAAACAGTATCAGTCAACAAAGGATTGAGCTGACCATGAAAAAGTACAGGGAGATGTTTGGCCAAAAACCACCACAGCACAGTAACACAAACATCTTCTACAAACTGTCAAACATGGTGGTGGATGCTGAATTGGGTTTGTTTGGGAGTCGTGGGACCGGAGGATGCTGCAGTCTTTGAGTTCACATAAAGCTTTAGAACTGACACGGGCTTTATTTTCTTTTTCACATAGTTGCATTTTATGAGTACAGGTAAATCATCATTCATCATCGCTGGCTGTTTGTCTCTGAATGGCCCAGACAGCTGAAGCATCTCCCTGTTTTACTGACACATGCCGCTACAGCAGGGAGTATGACAGCACATGGCCTCGGGCAGCGCAGGACGGTGGTCCCCGAATACTAACGGCAGTCACAGACTTCCTGTCTGACGAGCAAAACAACTCCCTGACTGGATTTTCAGATAGAGAACAGGGTGAGGGAGCACCAGCTCACAACTTGCAACGCCTTTGAAAATACAAACAGAAGTGTACAAAACCTCGTCTGGGAACAAGAGCGGCTCTAAAGAAATACAAGAAATCAAATCAGACTAGAACAGTTCTCAGAGTTCCTCTGAATGTTTCTCCTTCACCTTCGTCTTCACGAGAATGATCGTAGTTTCATAAAGGTGAAAGAAAAACCATCTAGTTACTCTTAAAAAAAAGAGAGAACATGATGCAAAATTCATTTTGATTTTGTTAATAAGTGCAATGGTAGAAATGAAATAATAGCGAATTTATGAATTTTCTTTTTTAAATGAATCAATATGATGACTGTTTAGCCATGTTGGTGTATTTTGAAAGGTTTTCTTAGCTCAGTGGTGGCTGAATGTGGTGTTTTTGTTCTCATTTAGACTACTTTTAATTGAAAAAACAAAAAAACAAAAGAAATCAAAAGATAATTCCATGTAATTTCAACTCAGAGTTCATCTGTTAATTTTTCTGAGTGTGAGTCATACTATGGGTGTTTTTATTCTGTATCCTGTCCGAAGGTCAGACAACAGGCAGGGTACCTCCTGGATGGGTCTGTAGTCCGTCACAGTGCAACGAAACCAACATGCAAGATCCCTCAGAACTACAGACAATTTAGAAACACCAGTTAACCTGCCGTGGATGTTTGTAGACTGTGGAAAGAAGTGTCTGGGACAAACAAACAAACAAACAAACAAAAAAAAATCCACACAGAAAAGCTCCAGCCAGGATTTTAACCAAAATCTTTGTCAGTGAGGCAACAGTGCCAACCACCAAGACACTGTGATGCCCCGTGACTGTTGAGGGTCCATGCAACATTCGGATCAACTTTCACTTTTAATTTCAAAACTGCAAAGTATATGGTCATTTCAGTCTTTCTGACAGCAGAGTACAAGGCTGTAAACACATTTGTGGGTTAATGATTTGGGACAGTTTTTTATGCTGAAGAACATCAATTGCAGTTTTTACATGTTGAATGACATATATATATATATATATATATATATATATATATATATATTATATATTTATTTTTTTTTTTTTTTTTTTTTTTTTACATTCTTTGAAATATTTACTTATTTTACAGTGGAGCCTTTTTTCACTTACTTGTCAGCTGAGACCATTGGACCTGACATTTGAAAGTGAATATTATATTTATCCACAAACTAAAACGAATCACCCAGTACTGAATTATTTTATCTTATTTTATTTTGTTTTATCTTATTTTATTTTGCTCGTACCGTGAGTCCAACATTTGCATTCCCTATGCATGCATACACACATGCATATGATATGAAACAAGAACTAAATACTGCTGCATTCTCACTACCCTGCACCTCCATCACAAAATGATGGCAAAGTGGTCTGAAGTCTTACTGAGACAAACACACACACACATCTATTAACATGCATGTTTTCTTACAAAATGTGATCCACTGTATCCCAGAATACTGTCTTGTGTTGATGCTTGGCTTCGGAGGATGGCTTCTATGGCCAAGTCCATTTGGTTGCTTTGCAGGCTGTTCATCTTCCTTATTGGTTTAACAATAATAATAGAACAAATTTCAAAGAAATCCTTGACAGAAGACCCTTGATTATTCCTGAATATACCTGCCATGTTTACAGATGCTCGTGGAAGTGAAACCTTTTCAACTACTGTTCCTAACTTTGCATCTCAACTCTCAAAAGATCAAGAAAGTTCGGTTTTATCTTTACAGAACTCTTATTGATACATTCAGACTATTGTAACCTTATGGCTTTTAACAGTACTGAATTGAGTTTGGGCTCACACCGCTATTGATTTGTGGTTGTATCAACTGTCAAATGGCCTTTTTCACTTACTTTCAGCAATGTTTTCCTGCATTTGCGTTGGCCACAATTCTCAGTTTGTTTTCATCCACCCCAGAAAGCTTTTAGCAGCTTCTCCTTCTTTTGATTTAAGGCCTCTGGGACCATAAAATGACATACATCCCGCTAAAAGTGACTTTAAGAAAGCACATTTTTTTTTTCTAAACTGAAAAAGCTGTCTTTTTTTTTTAGCACTTTGCTGTACTGTTTCTTTTAAACAGTATCTTTTGGTAAGACATGGTCCAGAATACAAAGACTTAAACATGTTAAGTGAACTTTATTAGGAGCCCAGGCAGCAGAATATAAACTAACACAGCTTTTGTTGTGAAATTGCTTCACTTTTACTGACTCAATCCATGTTGATAATGAATAATGATTGGGAGGGTAAAATCACCAGAGATTAATGCTAACAGCATTTGGCTCTGTGGCTCATGTGCAATAATGCTATTAACTAGCAGGCTGGGAGATGCAAGAATTTTAGCAGAGCAAATTCTTAAATCAATATTCTTTTCATTACCTGTCTTGTGTTCACACCCACCCTCTAACGGCAGCGCTCGGAGGAACTTGTTTATGTTTGTGTGAAGCCATTTGTGCCTTTATGTGTATGTGGACGTCCATAAGCATATGTCTCAAAATCGTGCCCCTGCAGCTTTCATGCCTCACTGCGATCTTCATTTCTGCCCCTGAACCCCATCAGCTGCACATCTATCTGTCACGCCGAAGAGAGCATGACGTAGCGTTCATTTTCATAATTATGTTCCCCCCCCCCCCACCCCCCACACCCTCATCCAATCACCACCAGCATGACTCAGCTCAGCTTTACGCACACAGCACTCTTCAAAACCAAGTGCATCCTAAAGTGCCAAGCAACTATAATCTATCTATCTATCTATCTATCTATCTATCTATCTATCTATCTATCTATCTATCTATCTATCTATCTATCTATATTAGGGCTGGGCGCGATTAAAATTTTAATCGCGATTAATCGCATGATTTCTCTGATTAAGCACGATTAATCGCATTGTCTTCAGGGAAAATCAAATAATGAATTCAAAAGTAGTGTAAAGGTCACTTTTATTTAAATATTCTGCTGCCATATGAACTAAAATGCCAAAACATTTTGTTGTTCAAACACTTCACTTTTCATCAGCACATATTTAGTGTAAATCTCATCTTAAAAAAATTTAAAATAAAATAAAGCTCATTGCCACTGCCAGGGCATTAATGTCATCCTGTTTTTTTTATGAAAAATAAAAAAATGTCTACCAACAAAATCCTAACAATCTAGAGGCCACAATCATAACATTAAAAAAGGTAATTTCTGAGGTAACAGCAGAAACCTTTAACGGGGAGTTCAACTATCAGTTGTTACAAATAACCTTGTTTCTGTCGAATCCTCCGTCTGGGAGAAATTTAAAATGAAAATGTCCATGTAAAAGTTCTGTAACTTGATGAATCTGTAATTAACTGTGTATCATTTTTTTTTTTTTCCATTTTCAAATGTCAATGAAAATATAGAAAAAATGAAAAATGTGACTTTTTATTTTGTTTTTAATTTTTTAATCTAACTAAAAAAAACACCAGTTTTTTTATATTTCAATTTTAGCAAACAGGCCATGGGACTGAATTTGTTTTTAATATTTTATTATCCAGTATATGTGACCCGGAAATGGCTTTGTGCACGGCAATTCAGGTAGCATGGCGGCGCTGGAATCACATACTATAATATTTGCATCATTGTGAAAATCTGAATGAAAACTCATATATAGATGAACCAAAGCCTCTCCAGCTCTCCGTTACATCAGTCTTTTTCCTTCAGATCATGACGAGCACAGAATCTTCTGACGCTCATTTCCAGCACGGGACCCCTCTGCTGTAAATAATCATTGATCAAAACACCGTTTGGCCCAAAATAGGACGATATTTTTAATTAGAAGTCATATTCTTAAAAATGGGGCTGTTTTATAATCAAGGATGAGACATTCTGTTGTCATTACACATCTGAGCCACTAGATGGCACTGCAGTAACCAGCTAGAGAACAGCATGACAGTGAACACATGGAGCAGATCTGATGTAAAATGGAGGAATGATGTGTTCCTCTTGAACAAAGGGGTTTGAATTTTTTTTTTCAGACTGAATTGTTAATATTGCTACCTGAGTTCCTACCCGAACTGTTGTGTACATGGATTTTTACCGTTCTCCATGTCTGTTTTAGCTTTTCCGCATGTTTACCTTCCAATTATCTTCCGGTTCCGCAGCAGCCAGTAACAGACTTTTCAAAACAAAAGCATGTGAGCAACATGCGTTAACGCGCGATAAAATAAATGTTGTTAATAAATGATTGAGTTAACACGATAATAACACGTTAACTTACCCAGCCATAATCTATATAATATATATCTATATATATATATATATATATATATATATATTATATATTATTGTTATTATTATTATATAATACCGACAAAGGGCAAAAGACACGCCCATTGCTACACCTACAAAGGGAGTAAGAGCGTCGGCAAAATGTGTAGCGGCTATAGTGGGCGGAAGATGGCATTAGCGGCCATTTTAAGGGTAGTGGTCTAGTGGTAAGGCGAAGTGTACGATCGGGACCCATGATTAGTTAGCCTGATATGTAGCTCAGACCCACATCTGGACAGATTTAGGGTCTGAAAATGATCCATAGGGCCTCCCCTTCCAGCTTAAATACCAGGGGTTGCTTAACAAACAGCAGCTAGTTAGCGCTACAAACAGTCAGAGCAACGAAGAATGATGATGTATTCAAAGCGATATAAACGAGTCAACAGGAAAGCAGTGTAGCCGACTTAGCATTTGTTGCTAACTTGTATTCAGAGTATTCAGAACACCTCTACGGACAAATCTAGTGACTTTTTTAATTAATTTTATATTATTTATCTAAATTATAATATATTTTTTTTTTTTGGGGGGGGGGGGGGTGATTGTTTAAATTATACTTTATATGATGCAAAAGACTAACTGATGATGGAATATTTGCCAGAATGTAGTTTTGTATTGACAATTCTGTGAATGTGAACATTGACATGGGATGTCGCTGTTTTCTAGCTTGATGTTTGTATAAATTACTCCCAGAAACTCTCATCTTGATTTATAGATAGTTTTACTTTATGCAAACTTTAGTGCTTGTAAATTGTACTTTGTTTCCTTGTATGTCTTTGGCTGCAACTTTGTGTTTGTGGCCCGTCTTGGCCAGGTCTCCCTTGAAAAAGAGATTCTTAATCTCAGTGGGACTAACCTTGTTTAATGAAGGTTAAAAAAAATAATGCTAATAATGATATGCTAAATATTTGCAGTTTGAGGACTAAAGGGTTGTAGAAATATGTTCTAGAAGTAATGGTTATAGCCGTGCAAGAGACAAAGGATAGAGCAACGTGTGTATACTACGCTGTGAGGATTATATTGTACTAAGGTTACAATATAAGGTTAAAGTGGTAACAATGGTAGCTTGATGGGCATGCAAAGCAAATTTAAATTTGCGGTACATATAGATTTCTAGAGTAATCCTCAAACAGATTTTTTGCAAAATCATCTTGCGTTAAAGAGAGATTTATCAAGCCATTACATCAAATGTTAAGTTGTTGTGCCAGCTGTGGGACAGCACAGATTACATTTTTCTCTAAATGATACAGTTTTACCAGGATCAGTCTCCAGATGTCTACTGAGGGTGTGAAGAGACACTGTTTTTCCATCACCAAACAGACAAACGTGACGCCGACCCCCTTCAGCTCCAACCACAAGCATTAATTTGTGTGGCACTCACACGTCTGGCCTATATTGGTCAAGACAGCAATTTGCAGCTCCCTATCCTTCAACCACTATAGATAATAAGATGAACATTGGAAATGAAAAGTCATCAGGGTTTCCTTATAGCCAAGTGTGGGCAACCATATCAGTCCCCCCCCCCCCCAATCTCGCTGTGTTCACCTTGGCTTTGTGTGTGCTCAACTCTGCCACGTCTTTAACGGCATTAAATCAAATTTGGTGGTTGGGCAGCATTCACTACTTCAGCCCCCTATCCACAAACCCACACACATAAATATACACTTATACACCCTGCCAATGTTTGTCCTTTTTTTTCCTGCAGCCTTCACTCTGGCTCTTTTTTTTATTTTTTTGGACATCCAGCTGCCAGGGTTGAAAGTGGTTTAATTTCTGCCAATCTAGGCTCTTTGGCTCATAATGTTGTAGCATGCTGTGGTCATAAAGAGCGAGGATGTAATGTCCGTGTGGGCCGGGTGTTAAATGCTACCTGTGGCTGTTAAGCCTGTCTGGCCATGTAGATATCCTGTAGTCACAGGCATTAGGCATAACTAGAATAGTGCTCATCTAGTGAAGGCAGCACAGAGCACATCTGATAATAAGATAGAGGATATTTCTGCTGCCTTATATACCAGCAGATTATGGGCAAGGGCAGACTCAGGGACATAGAGCAAGTTACTGATAGCAAACAGTAATCAAACGTCAATTCTCAGTCCCTCATTTGTGAAATAAGCAGAGTTAATTTATTTGTGAAGAGATCTAGATCAATTTTTTAAGGTGCATCTATCCTGCAAGGTGCAATTAAAAATAACTTGCATGAAAAAACCCGAATGACCTTGTTGCTGGCTCGAGTTAAAAGGCAAGTGAGGCACAAAGTAGTGAAGAGACACTAGTATGGAGACAGCTGGGTCAATAAAGTGATGAGGAATTTGAGCTCTCACTGACAAACATTGTAATTTTGTCATTAATCCCATTTGTTTTGCAAATTTGAAATTCACAAACTTTCTCATTCAGATGCATGGTGACTGTTGCTTTTTCATGGCTAAAGGTAAATCCATTATAAAGATACCTTCAGACATTTTTCTGTACATGTGCTGCCTCCTCTGTCATGCACGGTTTCACCTGAAGGTGGCAGTATTGTTACAATGGTAGATTAAACTGTTTGATGGCAGGAATGTCAGCAGCTCAACTCTAGTTCCAACTGTTTCTACAGAGCAGAGAGAATATATGCCTGTAAGTATTTTGGTATATACTAATACCACGTTTAAACATTTATGTTGAAATAACAGTTGCTTGTTTGGTCAAAAATGATCGTGATAGCAATGCTGATTTCTGTCAGTGGGGTTTCCCATTATGTGTTAGCATTAAGCTAGCGGCCTGTATGCAGGTTGGTGATGCCTACTGTGCTGGAAGTGCTTTGAGTGTTGTTTTGAACTATATGGTTTGGTTGAACATCTTTCATGCTTAAAGACATATTTTAATCTTCTTTTGTTCTGTGTATGTCAGTTTTACAGTAACCTTCAACTGGGAGGGACACAGCTTGAAGGAAAAGGACTGTCTTTCATTTGTTGGACTGTTGGCTGTCAGCCAAACTAACACCACACATTCAGGGAGGGCAGGATAATGCATATTAGCAATAAACTTGGGAAGCTTAAAGTGATCAATTTATTATATTTTAGAAATAAATTATTTTAAAGCAAATTTTAAATGCCAAGAAGAAAAAAAAAACGTATGGATGCTACTTGTAACCGAGTATGATGAGATAAGATAAATGATCAGATACATTTAAGATAAATGTCACAACAGATCACATGTAGTTTTTTAGTCGCATCCAACATCACGACACAACCACCATCAAATAAAATACACCACATTACAGCATGCAGACACCACACACATCATTATACCATACACGACACACCCATCACTGTCTTGGATCTTTGTCTCTTTGTGATGCACTGTCAGTGATTGAGCTCCTCAGGTGTTCAAATATATATATATATATATATATATATATATATATATATATATATATACAGTCATGGAAAAAATGATTAGACCACCCTTGTTTTCTTCAGTTTCTTGTTCATTTTAATGCCTGGTACAACTAAAGGTACATTTGTTTGGACAAACATAACGATAACCACAAAGATTGCTCATAAAGAGTTTTATTTAAGAGCTGATATCTTACATTTTCCATGGTTTTCTTGATTATAACCTAAATAACTTAAGTTTTTACATCAATAGCTATGGCGTTGTACTGCCAAAAACACTGCTTTTATGCTTTCAGTGTTTTCTTTTCTGTCTGTTTTAGTCACATGATGACATTTAGTGGTACCAAGTATTAAAATGAGCAAGAAAGTGAAGAAAAAATGGTGGTCTAATCATTTTTTCCATGACTGTGTATGATATATATATATATATATATAGATATATATAATAGATATATAGAGATATATATATATATACATACACACACCATATATATAGATATAGATATAGATATATATAGATATATATATATATTTATATACACAATATAGATATATATATATATATATATATATATATATATATATATATATATATATATATATATACACACAGGGCTGACAGGTTTAGACCAGGAGTCACTCATGACTGGCGCATGGTTGCTTGGCTAAGCTCTGCTACTCCTAGTTTCAGCTCCAGCAGCACTTGTTTTGTATGTTGTCTCAGTTATTGAAATCTGAAATGAGGATGGACTTGCAGATTCTATCAAAATATTTAGACGCTAACATTAAATACCAATATGGGTTAGTGTGAGCTAAGCCAAGCTAAAACAGTCTTTATCGTCACTGCACACACAAACTTCTAAATGAAACTGGTGGGGCATCTCCCACAGTGCACTTAGATTACAGAAAAAAAGGTTTGATGAATAGTGAATAAAAAAACAAACACTTAATTGCGCATTAAGGATTATTGCACCAGTGACTGTCCAAAATATCAGTGGGGTTGCTCTTATGAGTTTAAAAGTGTGATCGCCCACGGGTAGAAACTGTTTTTAAAACTGTTAGTCCGACACTTGCAGCTTCTAAGCCTCCTGCCAGAGGGCAGCTGGTTGAGGAGATCTTTATATCGCTCCTGCAGTGTTAATGATCCAAACATTCATGCTTTCACTTGTTTTTTATATTGAATGTGCCGTTTCCCTTCCTTTTACACATCTTTCAGTCAGTAAACTGAAAATCTATTCACGGCAACCAACATTTCATAAGGAGGACAAACACAGTTTGTATTTTGCTGAGTCTCCACTTGTTCTCAGTCATCACTCAAACTATCCCTGCAACTGGTCTCATTTACATAATCTTATACCACTCCTGTCAAAAAGTCAGCAAGTGAACTGATTAGACCTGCATCTCATGCTGTATAAGCGACATGTACGCCCATGTAGCAGTGTTTCAAGGCTCTCACCTCATTACTCAGATCTTACTTCTTTTTAGATCATAAAATCGTCTGTCGAAACGAATAACACAATGTTTGGAGAACTTTCAGTAGATGTTTATGCTTCTGAATGGAACATTTATTGAAAGCCTGGAATCTCTCCAGGCTGTGTTTCACTTCTCCGCTGGTCCATTGTTCAGAGAAATCATCTGTTTATCCCCAAGAAAGTTTAACATGACACAGTATTTTTTTGATGCCCAGGTTACTGCATTATCTTTACACGCAAATCTGATATAATTTTAGCTATGAATTGCTCTTAATTGCCGTCGTCAGTTAACTGTCATCTGACTGATATGAAGAGAGCAAAAGTTATATAACTGTAATATGCAATGGGTTCCCCCATGACCTGCTCTTTCGTTCAGGCCAAAAACGTGTCTTTTTTACATATTAGTCCCACAAGTGATCAAGGAGCTTTTAATTATGTTTTATTTTGGGGAGGTTCTGGTCATATAGTTGATACGCTGACAGTTAATTTCCTGCAATTTCAAGGAAATGACATTCATAAGGTCATTTTACGACTCAGCTTTCAGTCATCTTAAAAAAGTTTGTTACCACAGTTCAGGTGGTGTGCTGTAAAACTGTAGAACACACAACGTCGGACAAATAATCAATCGCCAACAATAAGAGAAAGGAAGAAAAGCAAAGCACATAATAGTTGTTATATAATCTGAATTTTTATTACAATAGATTTTTACATTACATTGTTTAAATGTCACAAAATGAAATATTTTGTTTTATGTACGCAGAAAAAAATTAATTTAATAAACACAGAAAGTGTTTACCAGTTTTAACTAGGGATGGGCATAATTAATGGATTAATCGATGATTGATCATTAAGAATTTGGTCGAAGAAATTAATTTTCGTCGATGAACCAAATTTTTTTATTTTTATTTTTTTTAAACAATCCGAATGTAGGTTATCAGTGCACGTCCTCAAACAATGCGATGCATTTCTCTGTGCCACCGATAGAAATTTGCCACCAGGGGCCAACATTTCACCATCACCCTACCCTGGCTGGACTCAGTTGTTACATGCGAGCTTCTGTAGGTCATCACCGAATCATGAAGCGGTCGCGGTGAAGTGTGGCGTGGAACCATTTTAGTTTAGAAAATGACCAAGTGTACTGCAATCACTGCAATGCTAATTACAAATACAATTAATCGACAACGACAATGATGTATCACTTGAACAACGCGCATCCAAGCCTTGTAAAGGACGGTGGAGGCGGTTCATCATCAGCCTAGCCTAGCCTAGCCTAGCCTAGCCTCGGTGTTAGCACGGACCAGAACGAGCTGCAGCGCACATCGAGCACACAACAAGCGCATCTTTTTAAGAAACAAAAAGCCTGTAATACTGGCGCCTTGATATAAATTGTCCTTGTTACGTAGTCTCCTCGATATCTCTTGTTTTATTATCGTTGTTTTTTTAAAGAAAAGAAACAGGAAATGTCACATTATTGTCGACCATGAACATCCGGGCCACTGAACACATCTGGGCATGCGCAGGCCATAGCAACCAGGCCATAGCAACCAGGCCAAAGGGGAAAACAAACGTCACGCCGATATCGAGAATATTTGTGATAGTTTTCAATATAAAAATGTTAATGATTAATCGATTATTAATCATTAATTCTCCCGACGATCGAAGAATAAATCTCGACCAAATGCCCATCTCTAGTTTTAACAGTCATTTGCAGGATTGGAGGGTGGAGCGGAGCAGGAACAGTCATCATTAAAGCCCAATCAATACTTTTTACATATGCTCTCCTCTTAAATCTCACCTGTGTTTCCATTGCTACCTACTTTCCTGAGCTCCACAGGTAGGTTTAGGCTTAGTGGTCTTAAATAGGAACTCTCACAACACCGACAACATGCAAATCTCTTTTTCTGGCCAACAGCATTTATAAAAGAGAAGACAGGACTGAGAATGAAAAGAGACGCAGTCAAGAGAAAGCAGGGGAATGAATATCCCAGAAAGGAATGGGAAACAACCTGACTGAACTCATTGATTTGGTGACTGGAGTTACAGGGCCAAGGAGGATAAATTAATAAATACATAAATCCTCTACTTTCTATTCAACACCTTTGGCCAACAGGAGAAGGTAATTCCACCCAAGTTTGTTTAATACATTTGAATGCTCTAGGACACGATAGCCGACAGCCCAGTAGTCTTGCTTCATGCGCATGTTAGATGGAAACCAAGATTCTTTTAGGGAACATGAAAAATCCAACGTGAAAAGGCCTCAGCGAAGTGTTGGAAAAAAGGCTTAAAGCTGCCGAGGTCCACAAGGACGACACAGAGCAGATACAGGTTGCAAGCTGAATCAAGAAAGCTGTGGATTATAACGAATATTTCAGGCCAGCAGCAGCAGCGAGGGAATCCTTGAGAAGGAGACTTTTAAATAAAGGAAACTCTACGAGCGCATCTAAGTTTTATGAGAATTTTGTTCCTTTCCTGCAAACACATAAGCCACCATCGTGTGGGATGTTCTACCCACTATTACCCAAAAATGTATTCATTCAATGGTGTAACTCTTCTCTGAGATTAAAAAAAGCAACATGTATTCTATAATAATATAAAAGATAGGGTGCACTTGTGAGTGATACACATTAGGCTTCTGGTTACTCTGAAAAATATTTTCCAAGGATTTTTTGTTTTTTTTTCAGATTCAGGCATTTGATACTAACTCTCTGAATCACTAAAAGCATAAAGAAGTGACCTGAAAAAGTTGAAATTAGTCCCATCATTTATGTCCCTCTGTCCAGCAATGATGCTTTTCTCATAACTGATTCAGATAAAGGTATCCAGCTATAAACATCTATGCATTTTGAATGATTGGTTACTTTTAGACATGAAAAGGGAATCAGATGTCACAATATGGTGATATTTCCCTGTTGCTGAAAAAGTAGCCCTTCATGGCTTGTTAAATGTGAACAACAGGAGATTCAGACAGTCTTAGCTGCAGGTTTGTGTGTTATTATAAAGTGTCTGCGCTTCAGCTGCCAGTTAGAGAGACACTGCAGAAACAAGTACCTGAAGACGAGAACTTCCAGGTTTGTCTTGGTCTCCATGATCTCTCCTGATACAGTGTTTTGATGCTGGCGCTTATTCTGCTCATAGACTCTGTGTTTCCAGCACACACACCACAAAAGAAGTCAAGCCCTGCAGGGACGCAGCAGAGTCTATCCTGGAACATGATGAGGCTGCGGTGAAGAGAAGTGGTCTCCTGAGATCACAACTTGATTTACACACAGGAAAGTGCTGCAGAACCAGGCTGGGGCTGTCGGGGCTGAGCCCTGGCTCAAAGTGGTGCGTCATAATCACCCAAAGGATTCTTAACTGTGCATACAGAGATGGACAAACGAAGGTCCTTTATTTTGCAAGGTGCAGATTCCTCAGTGAGGCAATAAAGCAGGTGTGGAGGACAAAACGAGACTGAAGGAGCCCAGAGGAGCAGGGCAAGAGGACGGGACATGACGAGAAGAAAAAGGATGGACAGAGCAGCAAGTAACAGAAAAAAAGACAAGACTTAAATAAACCCAGTGTCAAATGAGACACAGGTGCAAACAATCAGGGAGATGAACACAGAAAATAATACCAAACTCAACTTTCAAAATAAAGCAGGAAGTAACAAAACAGGAGAAAAAGAACATGAGGAACAAAGAAAACCCAGAAAAATCCCCAGAACTCTTAAACTAAACCCAAAACCCAACAACGATTTCATCTGTTCCAAATGAAGGAAGGATTTCTGATTTTCTTCTGTTAGGTGTAAACCTCTGAATTAACCTGTGCAAAAGAGACACAGAGACGTGAGTAAGATTTACTTGCAAGGAGAGTGATCTGGAGACTGTTTCAGTTACATCCTCCACTCACTCTGACCAGTCTTCAGCTCTTCCGTGCCTTTTATTCAATTTTGGGAACGCCCTATTTACATGAATCTCAGCTGATAAGGGGAGGGGAGTCATAAGATTATCAGTTGAGATCAGGCTGCCTACACATCTACAACATGATTCAGCATGTATACACAGTTCCTCTTTGTCTGAGTGTGGTTGGAACTGTCAGATGACAGGTTCACATGAGCACCCTATGATTCCCTGTAAACATACTTGCACACGCATACAATGTGAGAAGCATCAATATAAAAATACAACAAAGATAGAATAACTTATGTACTATTATTCCAACACTTCACATAGACCTGATGCTGTCTTCCTGTGTGCTGGTCCTTTTTATTTAACCCCTATCTTCTAATACGTTTCTTTTTTCTGAGTTAATTTATTCTTCCTTCCCTCATTCAGTTCTTCTTGATCTGTTGTTGATTTCAGAGCTGAGACCACTAAACCCATGAGCGTCTGAATTTTACATTTGGTAGAACTGGGGTACACCAATCAATCACAGTCAGCGATAACCACGTAGAAACAAATAACAACGTACACTCATGCAACCATCACCTACCCGAAGATGTGTTTTTTATGTGTGTTTAAAGAATTGATTTTTTTTATATATATATAATATTTTTTTAACAAAACTGCAGCAGGTTGTACTTGTACCTCATTAACTGGAGATATCCCACCACTGAAGCTGATCATACAGAAAAAAGTAGCTCAGCGACAAACAGTGGCAGGAGAAAGCACATAATACAATTTATTGCTTTTTTTTTAAAGGTTGTAAACTCATTTGTTTTCTGAATTATATGCAGCTTTTCATAAGTACATGAAGTAGCTCACAATAAGGAGAAAGATTTGGATGTACAGGCTACTTTAATGCCATTATTCAGTTAGATAATGAAACTCCACACTTAACTTGATGATAAATTATTCTATTTATGTTCTTACATTTATTTTATCATTCATTTTCCCTTTAACAAACTTAATCTAGTTAGTAATATAGGTTGCCTTTTTGACCAATGGCAAAACATATAAACAAAAAACATCATGCCCAACATGTTGCTGCCAGCTGAAACTCACCACAGTATATCAAAGATGTCCCACCTGTGAAATCATTCTATTGTTTTTATTATTTTGACACTGTCTTTCCAAGCACAAACAATGATTGTATTTGAAGGACACAGACGCTCAGCTGAGCATGTGCACACACACACACACACACACACACACACACACACACATGACTCAGGGCGTGTGGATGAGACAAGCATTGATAGCGTATGTAGCTAGGCCAGGTGTAACTGCATACATGGCCAATTACAACTTGATAACTGTAACTATTTAACTATGAAATCATTACGTGTCATAAAGTAAGACAGCTGGATTTAAGTCGGCTGATTAGATGACAGCTGCTTTTTGTGGAAAATGTCATTCTGAGGAGTCGGAGTAATTCATGCTTAACAATGTCCATTCCTGCATGCATTTAGATTCTCAGTCCCACAGAAGGTGCACTTTCTGTTGGGACTTGTGAATCTAAGATACCTGTGTTTATCCATCCAGAAGCTGTAATTGGGAATCTGAAGAGCTGATTATGTTATGGGAGCATCTTGGGTGAATTGTTAGAGAGCTGTGATTTGTTGGTTACCTGGCCAGGGGTGGAGTCAGGAGCCTATATGAGGAGGAAGTGGTTCAGTAGTCAGGAGGCTGACTCCTACACCTCTCTGTTTAAGTTATGTTTTTTTTTCTCTTCTTTTTACTTGTTTTTCACCTTGTTATCCAGGCCTGGAATCTATTAAAACTTTACTTTTTCCATCGACAAATCTGCCTCCGGTCATTTTAAAGGTTTCCTTACTGACAAAGTGCCTATGTAAGATCCCACTTGGTAACACCCTGTCAGATCTAAGGTTTAACACAGCAAGGCAATAAGTCTTCTAATAAAAATGGCCCTTACCAGGTTTTATTATCGGGTAAATACAACCTCAGATAAATAACAGCACACAACATAGTACATCGTGCTTTAAAGAAAACAACTAAGATAAAGTGCATGAATTTGTATCATGTCCTGATACATAAAGATTCAAACCAGAACGTGAGCACTTTTTTCACAGCTGCACCCACATGATTTGTCTGTTTATATAGATCAAAATATCCTTGTACTTTAAGCAGTTTCTTACATTTCCTCTGAAATTGATTTCAATCCCTGTGCCATTTGTTGCAAACCTCTTCCTTTGATTGTTACTGGCTTGGTGAAAACTTCCACACCAAAGACATGCTACGCAAGCAAATATGTGAATGACTTTTGTTATGCAAGAAAGATTCTGAGAGCTTGATCTGCTGCTCACCAGTCAAGCTAGTCAAGCTGAATAATGGTCCTCGTCCTCGTCACCATCTGGGTAATCGTCCATCTGTAGTTTGTAAAAGCAAATGATTAATTAGTGATGTGTCACCACCCGTTTATAGCAAAATACTGGAGTGGGAATCAGGCTTGTGCATAAATCTCGCAATAAATAAGATTTTTAATAGAGAACGTGAAAGTACTCAGCTTTGTAATTCTTACAAAATAGATTGCAAATGCACATTTCTGTCAAATATGTGTACAAACAGTTTTAGTCATGAAAGCACACAGATGTTTTTGCATCAGCCCCATCATCTAAGTCACTAGTGGAGGCAGCAATAACAAGCTTCCACACTGAGTGGTACAGTTCTGGACCGTGACTTGAATATTCTTTGTGACCCTCTGAGGAATAAAACTGTCCCATTAAATATAAACTGAGTGTTTTGTGATGCTGAATTTAATTATGTCTTTTTGCCGAGCATTGCTTGTGGGCTTAGAATATATATGATTGAATGGACAACCTTCCATCAGATCACCCACTGATATGTTAGCTTTTGTTGAAAATTAGGGGACTAATTACTGTTAGAAGATTGCACACCTACTAAAATTAAACTGGAAATTAAAATTCAGTTTTGAGGATGTGGTTAAGAGCTACTTCGATAGAAGAAACTAATTTCACCTTTCTTGTTTTCTGTTTGCGAGAGGCTTTAACTGTTGTGGATCATGCCTCAAAAAAGGAAGTCTCTGAAGACGTACGGTCGAGAATAGCTGCCCTGCATTAGACTAAAAAAAGAAACACAGGTATCTGAAAAGACTTAGGCATCCATCAATCCACAGTTAAACCAACTCTGAATAAATGGAGAGAGTGTAATGCTGTGGTTTTTCTTCCAAAGAGTGTGGACCCAGCCAATATGACTCTAGAGGGACAACACTGAATCCTCAACTAGGCCTTTTCCATCAGAGCACTAGTTCAAAGCCGGTGCTTAATGGAGATCTACTTTGTTTCTTTGCTGTCAGTTGCAAATAAATCACCAGTTCAGAGCCATGAAAATGTGCTACGTAGGCACCAGCACTGTTCTGGGCTAGATGCAAGATCTGAGAATCACGCTGACCAACCAAAACACTATGACTGGCGTTGTTAAGTCAAGTCTTAACAATGGCAAAGGAAATTAGTTCATGGAAACTGTCTTATTAGAAATCTGAACTACATTTGAGGAAAGGGTCACTCTATAAGTCGAAAAACACATTTTATTTTACACCACTCAGCCTTTTTAAACAAATAACTCTAGAAAGAACAAAACATGATGAGATTTAAGTCTATAGAAAATCTTTGGGTATTTTCATGATCTCGCATGAATCCAGCCGAGCAGGCGGTACTTGCCAGCGCTCCACTCTGAACCGGTGCTGGCAGCAAACCCACTTTCTGTGGGACTCCGGCTTTAATTGGCTTCTGTGATTAATATTATATGGCAAACTGTTGTAGAAAAAGTTAACTCCAAGAGGTACACATACTTTTTCTTCTCACTGTACATAATATGCTTCCTAACGTCCTAATATAAAAATGCATGCTATCATGTGTTTATTATCTTAATAATTTTGGCACTGCTCGTACAAATCAAAGGATGTGTCTTCAAATTAACAGGAACAATTTCAGAAGATATATATTCAGTCTATTATTTGTATACATTTTTGTTGTGTGTACTACATGTGGAGCAGTAATACAAATACTGACCAGTGTAAAAAAAAAAACAACAACAATAAAAAAAACCCTGAATAGGTTTCAGTCCTGAAGTGATTTATAGCCTTAAAAAACAGTCAAAACTGTTCTGTTTATCAAATCACTCACAGAAAAAATATATGACATGGACATACGTGAGAATTGAGAAGTAAAGACTGGAGACAAAGTAGTGAGAATGATAAAGTAGATTCCACTTCAGAGGTTCAGTACAGGAAAGGAAAATAAAGGCAATCAAAAGGAGAAAAAGAAATCAGGAAAGGGCACAGAGGAAAAATTCTCAGAGTCTGGGCTTCTCTGAAATCTGTTAAGTATTTAACCTCTAAAGCGCTCCCTGCACCACCACCTCAGCAGACTTCGGGGAGAAAGAAGCACACTTTTTATCACCCTATTGCTGTCATTAGGAATCACACAGATTAGCTGTGACAATCTTCAAAATGAGACAGGTAACAACGGGAGTCGGCTATTTGCATGCTAATTCACATCAAAAGAGTTCATAGTGGTCCTTTAATCCAGATTTAAACCCTCTGTTCCACTGAAAAGCACACAGATAATACATTTCTAACTCATCTGTGAGCATGACTGTGTGCTGAGTGAAAGAATCAATGCTTGAATGGCTTGAATGTTCAGTGTGTGTTAGTCTGACGGCAAGCTCCGCTGGTTTCACAGCGCCGACACTTTATTTGAGCTACAGAGGCAACGTTATAGGCGCTAGAAGAAATGTTAAACTGTTCTCCAGCATTTTTTAGGGTGCTATGCAGGCTGATCTTCCACTATTTTCCAGACACTGCTGTTGCTAGTCTGCATTTCTTTCTTTCACAAGATGGCAGTGTATCACCTTGGTTTTCTTGTCTCCAGAGAGAGAGAGAGCGAGAGAGAGAAAAAGAGAGAGAGAGAGAGAGAGAGAGAGAGAGAAGTCAAGCTCCCGGACATAACTAAGACTCTGATTGGACTTTGAAGTGAGAGAGGTATCAGTTGAAGCATACAAAAGCTGATAGTAGTGTCTTTCAGTCCTAATAATGTGCTGCAAAGAGTTGTACATTGTCTTATTGATTTGGACAACTTGGGTTGAATGAGAAACAATGGCTGTGGTTGTAAAGTCAGAGTCTGTAGACTGAAATGGTGTGTGTCTCATTGTGCGTATTCCTATGTTGCATGCACAGGCATGGATGCAGTGTTTCTATAAGCGCACATGTGCTTCATTCGTGTTCTGTGTGATATGCAAGCTCCATTGTCTCGTGTTACTTTGCATTGATAATTTCAGCTTCTTTTGTTCCTGCAGCTGCATCGTTTGTTGGAAATAACAACAACACGCCTTCCAGTTCCCTGTTAGAGTTATATGGCTGTAATAAAACCACAACAACAACAACAGGAAGAAGAAGGGAATAGAACATTAAAAAGGCCTCGGTATGTTTTTCTCTTTTGTGACTATAATCCTCTGCTGATTTCTAATTTTCAAATAAAAGGGGGCATTAAAAGACTATTGTCAAATGATTACATTATTTTGGGCTTTTAGCAAAAATCCTGACCTTCAAACGTGTTTACTGTGGCTCCTAATCGGTACCTTGCCATCCATTTTGTTTTAGAGCTACACTGATGGGGATGCAATGCAGAGATAAGGCCGCCTCTTGGGGAACATCAACGCAGAGGATCCAGACAAGCCCGTGTCCTCACGTACAGCTAAATTGTTTTCAGGTCGGAACAAGATGCCACTCATAATTAAGCCTCTGTGGTATTTACATACTCTGGGACTGGGCTCAGAACAAAATAAGGAGGCGTGTTTTCTGCTGTCATTACAACAGTTGGCTGCTATCCTGGAATCACTAACATATTAGCATCAACGTGAGGCCGTTTACAGGAGAGAAGTGACATAATGTGTGTTGTCAGTGGTTCTGTGGAACTTTATATGAAGGAAAAAGAAAGGGTCCAGGCATTATTTACTGTTTTTCAGCTGATGGCTGCCTTGATATAAAATTTACGATATGAGCTGAGACTTTGTTGGCACTGAATAAACTAAACCAGCTGTTTCTTATTTATTTATGATAATTTCTAGATGGAGATTTGGAATTGCTTTGTGTCTGTTTTGGAGTTTAAATAGTTAGTCAGTATCAATCAACAAGCCCAAGAGCTAAATCGCTCCTGAAAGACCTTCAAACCTTTATCTTGGCATCTGACCCTGTTACTTAGCCACATACAGGAGTTTCCCTTTCAGAGTGAAAGAGTGAGAAATTCAGGAGCCTTTGAATGGTTCACAAAGACTGATCGACTTAGCCTTGTGCCATGAGATTCACTGCTGTGCCATTACTTACGACCAAAAAAAAAAAAAAAGACTAAACTTTTATGGTCCTCAGGAATATTCAGTGTCTACATTCTGTTATTCCAGTTTCCTACCGTTATGACCTCCTGTCTTCCTGACCTGCTGACTTCCAAGGAAGTTTGTGACTCGCACAGATAAACACATCTTGGTGACATCTCAGCTCCTGGACTGAGACAATCAACAGCATGTCTGGACTTGTGATTTAAAGCTGCAGACCATTTGAAAGAAGAAACACCAAAGAGAAGAATACAAGACCGCCGCCTTCTAGAGTTATAAAAAACAGAGACACGCCAAAATTCTTTCTGTCTACAGCACCTCTGTGGTGTTGAGACAGTGTTATCATCTGGCCAATTAAATATTCTGCATGGCATACTGAACCTTGTATCAATCTTTGTGTATTAAACTCTCTAATTTGTCTTTGCTTTCAGTCTCTTCAATGACACCAGATAAAAGAATACAAAAAGAAGAACTTTCACATGGAAGTGTATAGTTTTGTAAAACACCAGCAGAAAAAGTGAGTGGATTTGAAAGAAGAGTTTCTCCATCCCTGCACTGCAAAAAAAGGTGGTCTTCAAACAAGATAAAAACACTATAACTAAGGAAAAAGGTACTCAAAACGAGTGAAAAAATCTGTCCATGCAGCAAGATAATTTCACTTGGTAAGATTTCTTAAATTAAGATTGTAGAGAACACTTGTTTCTAGATTTAAGAAAGTTATAATTAGTTATTGAATCTTAAAACAAGATTTATTTGATGAGAGAGGAGAAAAATGTAAAACATATTTTAAGTGTTAATTGTCTCATTTTAGGATTCTCTGCTGTTTGACAAAAAAGTTAAATTTTACTTGATATGAGATTATACTGAGACTTAAAAATAAGAAAGTAATTATTAAAACAAGAAAAAAATATCTAACGCTTCTAAATTTAAGGGTTTTTTTCTTGGTAAGAACCAAATAATTTGCAGTGTGAGCCTTAAAGACATAGTAATCTGCCACTCACAGTAATAACACGAGAACACAACATGACACACTAAGAACACACCTGAATGTTTTTCAGGCGTAACATAATATAATGCTAGTTAGTTTCAGACCCCTTTTGACTAATTATGACTCCACTTTATGTAACATTATTGAAACGGAGGGAACTCGCGTACCTCGAAAATGGTATCCACTGGGTGAGAGTTAAAAATCTGATCTGTTCTTATCACTGGATTTGAGGTTTTTGTGGTTTATATTATCTCGGGGGATCATGCTAAGGGGCTTTGAAAAGCACCTAGAGACAATTTATATTGTAATATGTTGCCATACAAATAAAGTTGAATTGAATTGACGCGTAAAGTGACTATGCGGACTTGCTGAACAGTAAAGACAATACAGGGAAGAACACTGACGTGCTGAACCTTTAAAAAAATTTCTGGGCAATGTTCCAGTTAATTCAGCAATGAACATATCAACACATGACTCTGAAGTGAAAGGTGATCCTGTCTACAGCTGCTGGAATAACTGGAATAACAGATGAGTGCGAGTTCTGCTCCTTTACAAGTCATATTCTCCGGTACTCGGGTTGCCTCTATGGCAGTCTTGTTTGCAAAGTACCTATGGTGTTAATTCCAAACTGTTAGGTAGTGGGTTATTTGAGGAAATGTAGGCATGATAAGGGTCAAATCCTAATTCTGAATCATATAATCTGAATGATGAGAAGCTGAAAACATGGACATCTATCCCATCTCTTGCACATGGCATTAGCACGACATATGGTGAGATTCCTAGGAGTACAGGTGCTGAGTTTTACCTTTGGGCTATTATTTCTTTATATTTATTCATATTTTTTCTTACAGTGATTGGACACCTGAAAGGTAGGTTATATTATATGGGAGGAACACAACTGTGAGCATCTGGCTGGCATTCACTCAGCAGATGTTATACAGGACCATCTCAATGACGTTTGTGAGCCTGTCACAAATTGTTATCCACTGATTTATGTCATAGAACATTAATTTCCCCTGTTTACAGTTTCTAGTCACTCATTACCTGCTTCACTTTCACCTTACTACCTGGGGAAGCGATTCCTCCCTTTAAAATGTGATGCTAATGCTGGGTTTGGTACATTTAAGCAAAAGCAGTTTTACTCTTCACTCTTGCAAAATGTACCCAACTGCCATAGAATTTACTTATATTTTCTTAAACAAAAGGTGAAAAAAAAAACATTATATAGTAAGTCAAGTTGCAGCTTTCCCTTTAAAAGATGCTGCAGTGTGGAAAAGCTGTTGACCTCCATTCAAGAAACTGAAGCCTTAATACACATAATGATAGAGAGGTGAGAGATAAGGAGGATAAACTTGTAAAATCATTAAAAAAGTGAGAAGAAGGGGCAGAAACCAGGGAAGAAGGAGGAGGGATCATAAGCTTTTTCATGTGATATTTATCTGCCATACATAATCCTCCAGAGGTTGAGAATATGAGCTCTATATGCTTTAACACTGATGTAACATCCAGCTTTTCTCTTGTCTTAATGCCTTTTTTTTTCTTTTTTTGTGTAATCCATTTTGACCGAGAAGCCCACCACCTAAATGCTTGTGAGCTGCCATCCAAGTACAAAGCTACCAACTGTTCATCTTCCACCTCGCATCATCTTCCCTGCAGGTAGGCGCTGGATTATTATTTTGGTTCATCTTCCAAAAATCAGAACGTGTAGTTCAAAGTCTACTTGCTCAATTAATGAGCAGTGAAGAGGCTGGCGAGGTTGTGTGTGTCCTGGGTTGTGTAAAAAGGCTAAACACATATATACAGTCATGGAAAAAATTATCAGACCACCCTTGTTTTCTTCAGTTTCTTGTTCATTTTAATGCCTGGTACAACTAAAGGTACATTTGTTTGGACAAACATAACGATAACCACAAAGATTGCTCATAGGAGTTTTATTTAAGAGCTGATATCTTACCATTTTCCATGGTTTTCTTGATTATAACCTAAATCACTTAAGTTTTTACATCAATAGCTATGGCGTTGTACTGCCAAAAACACTGCTTTTATGCATTCAGTGTTTTCTTTTCTGTCTGTTTTAGTCACATGATGACGTTTAGTGGTACCAGGTATTAAAATGAACAAGAAACTGAAGAAAAAATGGTGGTCTAATAATTTTTATTAATGACTGTAGAGGCATGGATACTGAGAACAGTTTCTGACCTGTGTTTTCTGCAGCACTTGACCTTTCGGTTGGACAAGGTTTAGATCTCCATGTGTTGAAGGAGCTCCTGAAGAGCTTTGTGGACGCACCCTGAGAGTTCTCAGCATTTACAGTGGTTTTCTTTTCATCAACGCTCAAGTGCTAGTGGTTATATACCAATATAAGTCAATACTATGTACCCCTGTGAGTTCTTCTATTTGTGGTACTCAAGCTGGGTTAAACCTTGGCGTTCTGCAGCTAAAACACATTTATTCATGCACTCTTTCATAACACCAACTTTTAGGAATGTGGGTTACATTATCATTTAAATAAAATTTCATAGTGAAAACTACTAAATGAACATAATCTTAAGAGAAAATCTATTTTTAAACAGGTTTTTGAAAATGTAATTACCATGAATACAATTCCAGACAGACCCACACATATTTAATGATATATATTATAGCAATGAAGAAAAAAAAAACAATCTTGTAATTTCAAGAAGATGGAGTATTGATCTTCCTGTACATATAAATCCTGAGTAATACTGTTCAATACTAACTGATTTTTTTTCTCATTATTGATACGCTGAGACCAGCTGCGACATCTTGCTCCCCCCCCCCCCCATTAGTGAACCAACCACACAGCTTTGACTTTTCTCTTTCTTGCATCAAGCTGTCTTCTTCTCATCAACATTCCAACTGGATCAGTTGGATAACTTTTTTTTTTTTTTTTAACATCCTCAGTACAATGTCAATATTCCCTGGATTATTAAAAAAAGAGATTTTTTTTTTTTAGATTAGGCCAGTTGTGAAATTTACCTTGATGGAGACTGCTCCAGCTCGATATATATATATATATATATATATATATATATATATATAGATATATATATATATATAGATATATATATATATAATACATGTATATAATACAGAGCAGATAGCTGCAGCAGATGCAGTGGTATTTAGCACAAAGAAGAGAAAGACGTTTATAACATTATTATTTTGTTGTCTTTGTTGCTCTGGGGACTCAAGCTGTAGCCAATCACAACGTACAAGTGGTAAAGGCTGTGAAAAACTTCCATTCAAGTTTGGCTCATTTCCCTTCTGCTTTGAGACAAACCAGATGCAAAAACAGACGGCCCTTCCATCATTTTCTACATAATCTGCATAAAGGGTAAAATTGCATTTGTCAACCTTATGATTTATATATATATTTTTTTTTTTAGAAAATTAATGCAGTTCAGTTGTTGCTTAAAGGCCCACAGCTTAAATCAGTAGCTTTCAAACTCTTCCTGCCATGGCCCTCTTTAGAGGAAGACGTTTCCAGGTGCTTCCACCCCAATAAGACTGTAACAAATGTGTTTAAAAGTTTAAATTAAATTTGGAGGGGAGAGATCATATCCATTCTTTACTATTTTCTCTAAGTAATTTCTTGCATCATTAAAATAATTTACTTTGTCAAACTGTTTTTGTGACATTATCACTTGATTACTCTATCAGACTGCTTTTCAAAAAAAGTCAGTAAAAAATTGCATGCTTTTAAATCAAAAGCAATAAACCATACTTCAGTCTGTGCTTTCCCCAAATTAAGATAAATAAAATGTTCAGTCTGAAGAAAGAAAATATTTTAAAAGACTATTTTTGACTGCAGATCATGTGGGATAAGCAGAAAACAATAATAATTCTAAGATTACTTTGCATTGTTTCCAACATATTTTACAACACAGTTTAATCAGGCTCTTTGCAGCCTGTGTCTAACTCTAACCAAAGCATGTACAACTTAATGTGCATCAAGCAAGCGGTGGTTTCTCTTTTCTAACATCGGGAGCTCAGATCTTGGTAAAGTTTATCAAAGTCAGGAGAGTTCAGCTTGAAAAAGTCCCAACCTGCACGTCGATGAATTATGCAACAAGGCTGCAGTTTCATTACTATTGTACTCAATTCATGCTCAATGCTCTGGTTAGATCTTGACTTTGTTTTCAAAGAGTGGAACGTCCACAAACCATTATCTTCAAGGAACAATTTAAGTTGTAAAAAAAAAATCTTGAATAAACTTCCTCGAAGATCACTTAAACATTTGATGAAATCTAATAAAAGAAAACCAGCAACAATGTTTCATAGAGAAAGCAGCACAATTTCTTCATGCACATTGAACTGGGACTAAACAGCTGTGGAGCCTTAAGAAAGCCACTATCAGTGAGATTAATTGAAAAAAAAAGTTTCAATTTTCTAGGGGTCAAAAAGATTGGACTGTGGAGCAATGAAAAAAGGTCATGTCATCTCATGAGCCCAGAGTTTCTCTGTTCCAGAGAGACAGACAGAGATGTTATCGTCACATATGACAGGCCATCACAGTCCACACCTTAAAGTCACTGTGATGACTCGAGAAGTCTTTAAACAGCAGCAGAGTCTCCCGTCATCAAATCAAGATATTGGCAAAAATCCTTCTAAATAGGGATGGAGATAAGTGTTGTAGCATTGCATGCGTTCATCAAAACAATGCCATGACACGTGCATGCTGTAATTAAAGCTATAGGTGGTCCAGGGGAGTTTTAGGGCCCGATCTTCTGCCAAACCTCCTAAAGCCGCTATTAAGGGATAGTGGGTAGTGGGAGGGGCGTTCCCCCACAAGAACCAATCTTCCACTTTGCTAAACCCGCTATCCCACCTGCGCTAACTGCTATATTATGCATGGGAGTGGTTAGGGCGTTCCACCTGTTAAACCAATCAGTGCGTCTGTAGCCATTGCCTTTAAGAGCAGGTTGCGCTATCCGCTAACCGCTAACTGCTATGGAGCGTCTTTTCATCCAGATCAGCTCTCATGCGCAGCTCGTCTGGGACTCTGCTGTAGAGCTTCCTCCTCTTCCTTCCTCCTCCTCCTCTGCACTGATATATACATAAAAATATTTTTACACAGACAATTACTATCAGCTACCTGAAAGTCCCAGATAGTTGTTGCGCCCCCAGTAAACACGCTCAGGTAGAGCCGCGGGAACATATTCTCAGCAGGGGGTGCTGGGAGTCTGAGACAGCTGTCCGTCACCATTTGTCGTTGTTATGGTGGACGAGACGACAGATGTAACGCAGCGCAGCTGATGTGCTTTTTAAAATACTGCAGAACGAATCATTGGATGAGCAGTTCTTCCTTTCGGGGGTGAAAGAGTTTTGTGACACCATTAAGCCAGAGGAACAGGTATGATGACATCTGAGCGCATCTCTGGTGCTCCGTGTGCAAGGAGAGGGTCAGTGCACGAAGGGATACGTGCACAGTACAAGAAACTCCACAACAGTGTTCTGGAAAACCTTATCTGCCAGTTACAGAACCGATTTAAAGATCAGGAACAATTAATGTTCCTGTCCCTCCTCGACCACCAACAGTTTCAGACATATCAGAAATAAATTCCAGCCTTTTCTACTAAATCACCTATTAAATAAGTTTTATTAAATCAAATATTTATTAATCCAACTGAAACAAACAAACAAAAAAAAAAAAAAAAAAAGGACAAAATGAACCAACCAATCCAAAGTAAAGGTGCAGATGTTCCCCAGTTTTTGACAGGAACTCCCCGAATTCCAAATAGTCAAGACAAAAGAAAAACAATTTTAAATACCAACTTTACCCTGTTCAGGGTTACAAGGAGGCTGGAGCTGATCCCTCCCATCACTGGGTTGCCACAGAGGCAATGGAGAGCTTTAATGGTTCTTCTGTCTACTGGTCTGCTGTGGTTCACTGGTATCACGGAGGTTTGGAATATTTGTGAACCCTCTGGGGAACATATAGAGCTGTTTTTAGTGAAGTTTTTGCAAAGCGCATTAAAATAGTTTGTGCTGCATTCTGATCTCATAATGAACTCGTTTAGTTTAAAGTATGACACGCACAAATTTTTACCTTTTCAAGTCAATCTGGAAAATCCTCTGAACATCCTAGGATGTAGAAACAAACATGAAACACAAGTGATATGCAAAATGTCAAATTCATGACACAGTTTTTCAAATTTTGTTGAGTTTTGTCCTTTCCTTGAGGCAGTAGTCAAATATTCCAGCAGAAAATTGCTTTCTAAGAACTACTGTAATCACTGGAAATTTGGCACCAGAACTAAGCATAAGAAGTCAAGTAGTCATTTAAAGACTGACCTTCAAGTTGTCAGATCATTGCTAAACTGAATGTTTTGAAAGTTGCCTGGCATGCAAATGCTTTTCAGTAAGTGTATCCAAACTGAAACAGACAGACCAAAAGTGAGCACACCATCAGAAAATGAAGACTTCGACCGTTTTCAGTGAGAGAAACTTTCAAACCTGCTGGTGCAAATATATGACAGAGGACATTAGAAGTTCTTCAGCGCGTTGTTTTTGCACAAATTTTTCAAGCCCAATCTCAGCATAACTGAAGTTTTCACAAGAAGTTTTATACTGATTTATGCCCACACATACAAGAAAATTTAGAAGAAATGTAATTTGAATGTATGTACACTCATCTTGCAAATATGTTTTTGAAACAAAAACACACAGTCAACATTGTAAAAGGTAGCTGTGGTGTAGAAGGCTGTCTGCTCATTCACAAGCCCAGTTCCAGTTCTCTCTGGGCAGGACTCTTGACCCCACGTTGCCTCAGCCACTCATCACCCCGTTGGGCCACATGCCATGTTTGAACAGGAGACTGCTTGGTTCTTCGGGACAGAGAAACCTAAAAAAGCCATGCCTGGGGATGTTTTATTGTTTTACGACAAGGTGTGATAGTGATGTCAGGGCTCTGCCTCTCTGCCTGGTTAAGGACGCTCACAACCACAGTAGGGGTCCCCGGCAAAGGCGGATCCCGTCCTCTCACATAAATACCGGCTCCCTCCCTTCTCTCTCTCTCTCTCTCTCTCTCTCTCTCTCTGACCACCTTGAAGCAAAGGCGCACCTCTCTCTGTCCTGCTCCAGCAAGGTAATTAGCTGAAGGCCTGCATATTTCCCTGGCGACCCATCAGCAGGAGATCCCTCTGGTTGTCCAATGACAACCACACGCCTTGTCCGATTGTGACGTGCCTACAGAGTGAGCTGCGACGTACAACGACACGTAGGAAGCAACGGTCCGCCTCGGACGCGTGACCGGCCTCAGACGAACTTAACGCCGCATCTCTCTGTTAACCACAAAGAGAGAGAAAGAGGAGGAGAGCCGCTCCTGGATACCAGCGGAGCAAACGTTCAACCCTGCCATATTCAACCGATCCTGGGTCATCAATTCAGCCTTCCACAGATCCCACAATGCCATCGATCGCTTCCAGAGCGATCCACGTTAGAGGCTTTTGTGTCTGGGCAGAGAGCTTAGTTTAGTGTTGTTTGCAAATTCCCTTTCTTGTGTCTCATTTATGCATAGAACTGAACCATCGGCCCCACCGTAACTAAATTGCTTGGATGTTTTTTTTTATTGCGAAAAGCAACTCGAATCATCTCCATTTCCCAGTTTCAAAGATCAGAGCAGCTCTGTGAAGTGGCTTCACATCGCTGCATTTGCTAATCGCTAGGAAATATTCTAGCTTTAATGATTTTACTCTGTCCTTTCCTTTCTTTTCTCTTCTACCAGCCACTATGTAACAGTTATCAGCAGGAGAAAATCCCTGCTGTGTCCTCCGCCATCTTGGTCACTCTTTTCCAGGGATCGAGGTTACCACGTGTCCTCGTCCGCCATCTTGGAATCCTCCTCACGCTACTAAACCAATCTTAGTTTATCACTCTCTCACTCACACACACACACATCCATAATCCCCCAGCATACATCTTTATATATTGACACTCTTTCCAATTTAATGTTTATCTGCTTGTGTTAGTCTAGTTGTCTTCTAGTTGGTAGATATCAGGATCTTCATTCAAGTGTGGTTTAGTTAATACTTGTGTTAATAAATCCTGATATATTCTAATGAGAGAAGTTGTTTTGTGGTTATTTTAACACAGTTTTGTAACATTTGCTGGTTGCAGAGGTCTCTGCTTGGACTCACACCTTCTCTGTTGCTCTATAGCGCCACACCTGGTCACAGGCAGGCACGCACACAGAACAACAGCCATTTTAGAGACTGATTGTGCCGTTTAGTCTTTGTTTCCTGATTCATCAGGTGTTGCCCCATTTCAATTTATTAACTTTGTTAATACCTTTCTGGTTTATTAACAGAAATCTCTTAAGACAGTTGGTAATAACCCCCTTCATGACTAAATGAGTACGTTATACGTACAACATAATTGGTGCACCGTGTGAGAAGCTTTAAACACACCAGTTATGTTGAGCACCTTATAGGGCACAACAACCCTCATTCAGAAGTGGCATTAAAATGCATCAGTGTTAAAGCAAGATCTAAACATGTTCCAGGAAAGATCGAAGGTCTGGAACACCTGCATCAACATTCTCCTTTTAGGCTTATTTGATTTTGATTTTGAGTCTAAATGCAATGAAGGTCTTTGTCAAATGATGTTTTCTTTTTCTTTGTCTTTCTTTGTGTTTGTGTCAAACATCCTTTTGATGAATGAAGCTTTAAAAAAGAAAACTTTATGGTAGCTTTTCCTTCATTTTATGATTTCTGGCGTTTTTTCTGTGGATTCACGTTCCACTGCCAACTGCAAACACCTGCTCTGATTTGTCAAGATGCATTTTCATGCAATGTCTGAAGGAGTTTGGGTAAGATAGGGAGGGTTATGTCAAGAGGGGTATCCTGTTTCAAGTGAATACGTGGACCCCAACGATCCTACAAAGAGCCAAAAGATGTTGCTCATATACAAAGTCAATAATTGGGTTATTTTAATAGAAAATGTTTTTCAGGGCTGCCTGTGGTTTATTCACACACAAATAGTAAAATCTAGAAGGAACTGACAAAAAATTCAGAATGATTGATTTGCGACTAATCAAGGCTGTCAATTCTCAAGGAAAAAAAAAAACGCGAGTTACCATGGGATGAAACGTAGCTTTTCCTGAATTGACAAACATCACATGAGACCTTGTCTAAGTTGTCACCGCTGATCATTTTGCACATCACCTCTGACCGCTCAGGCTCGGGAGCCTGGGGGGTTTGGGGATTATAGAAGTCATCACATCCCGTCTTTTCTCCCATAGCTCCCCTTCAACCACTCTTCTGTTCTCGACTTGGCAGACATGCAAATGATGCTGTCAATACAGCGCTCAGTGTGCACGCTGCCACCCCCAAACCTGCAAATAAGTCGTGCCCATTTGCTGAAATGAGGGGCTGTGACCCGGGCTGGCTGTCACACCACATATTGCCTCTCCTCAGTCACTGCAGAGACGGCGCCGACATCTCAACTAAGGGATGGGATGAGAGAATAAGATGGAGGGGGTTAGAGCTTTATATTCGGCCGCATCTATTCATGGGATGATGAGAAGCACTTTGGCAGCATTTAGAGGAAAACATAACAAATTCCATGCCCATATAAAGGGATAAGGAAAACAATGTATTAGCATATCTGTTCCAGTTTAAGCTAAGCTCGGATGAATTTGCTGCATATGTTCTAATTGTATGGAATAATCTGTGCCAAGAGATTTTACAATGCATGTGTAACTTTTTATATCCTGTAGCTTTGCTTTTATAACCTTTATTGTTCTTAAATGTTAATTCGGGATATATATTTTTTTGGTGGGAGGAGGGGGTGATATTTAAATACTTTTAACTACATTACTTCTTTTGGATAAATTAAAGCATTCCTGCCTCAAGTTGATTTGTTGTTGAGACAGTACTGCCAGTGATTTCCAGCTTGCACTCCTCACGAGTATCCATATTTGCACAGGAGAATTTAGGGATTTTCTCCCATCTTGAGATGCAGATGTGGTTAAGCTCCCTCAAGTTGGATGGGGAGCATCTGTTACAATCTGTCTTTAAGTTATTCTCGAGCTTTTTTGAGGGATTTAACTCTGAGTTCTGGTTGGATGACTCAAAGGCTTTTCATATTTGCTGTCAGAGGCCATTCAAGCGTAGATTCTGTCGTATGATGAGTTTTCAGCATGTGCTGGACATAAATTACCCCCTGAATCTTTATGGTTTTTGGGCAGATTCTTTCTGAGATTCAATCAGTAGACATATCCATTTGTGATTTCCTATTTCTGTGACCCCCAGCTTGTTCTTTTGAATCTCATATTGGAATTTCTGAGCGTGTAAAATGTAGTATACTGATCTGATACATTTCAAAGCAATGGCTGCAGAAGAGAGCAAATCTGACCGTCACCTGCAGAGAATGGATGAAAAATTTAGAAACAAAAAAATCCCAACTGTGATTCTGTACTGTAGTACGCTTTAAGATGTGTTTGCAGGAGAAATGGGACATAAAAATTAACAGAAACTCTTCATCAATTTGGTATCCCCAATGCCCAAACAACTTTTAAGTATTGTGAGAAGGAATGGTAAGATATATTGGCTTCATATTGTCTGCAAAGAAATAGTCAAAGTAAACTGCAGCGTTTGCTTTTTAAAAAAAATATATTTGTTATGATGTATTATCCACATCATTTCTTAAATGGCCTAAGCCGAAAGGGAGCTGGAATAGGCTCCAGCAGATCCCCGTGAACCTACATAGGACTAAAAATATATGGAGAATGGATGGATGAAAACTGTGTTGTGGACCAAAAATTATGCACAAACCAGGTTTGAAAAATTGAAAAGGCTCTGTTATGCTCAAATGAACTGAAATGCTGGCAGGACTGGACGGTTCCTGCCGGACCACACCAGCACCAACTGGGATCCAGCCTGTACTTGTGGTTGTGGTCACTGGGTGATGCTGAGCAAGTGTTGGAGGTCAGCATGTCTGCTTCTGTCTGGCTGCTGGGCTGTTTTAACTCTGGGGTGGATATGGGGGGGGGGTTACACAAAACATTACAACACAAACCTCCACACATTCATCTATATGCACCACAGTGCACCACACAAACACCACAGGCATCAGCATATTACATATAAAACATCCATTACTGCCCGTTTTGTGTCTTTTGTGTCTCTCTAACAGAATCACAGTTTTGGGAGTTAACAATGGATGTGGGCGGATCGATCCAAATATCGATAATATCGATACCAACTTTGGTATTGGTATCGAATGATACTCGTGTAAAAAGATCGATCCTCAAGCTTTATTTTTCAAGCACTGACTGATGTGAAGTGCAAATTCATGTTACTTAAGTCATATGTTACTGGAGCCAACTCAAAATATATAATTAAGCCTTGAAATAACCCAGTACATGTCATGTATCCCATTGAAAGGTGTTATCTAAGATAAAATATTATTAGATAATCCTTTATTTATCCTACAATGGAGAAATCTGTCTAGTTAAAGGTGGAGTAGGTGTTGTTTGAAAAACGGTTCCAGCAATTCAACTCAAGTGAGATTTTGAAAATATACACTCCCTCCCTCCTCCCAAAGGCTCCGCCTCCTCCTCTTCAGCTCACCCCTCGAAACCACGCCTTCACACGATTCACGACTGCATGAACCATAGGGAGGGAGGGAGGGAGGGGTGATATTTGATGGACGTATTAGGCAGCCAATCAAAATAGTGATGATCACTTTTTTGATTGGTCAGAGTTTTTCTCTGATTATACCCTCTAGACTGGACCAAAATGTTTAGTTTTTTTTGCAAACATTTTATTTCAGTGGGTGCAATGGAAATGTGAAAAGGTTTTCAGGCAATATTGTAAAAAGTGTTGCAAAAAAACAACACCCACCCCACCTTTAAGGCAACAGGAAAGGGCACACAGTGCAAACAAAATTACACAAGTGTTGAAAGATATAATATCATAAGAGGTGGACTAGAAAAAAAAAAAAACATTATTAACAGAATAATTCAACTCCAAGGAATATTTACACAAAAATGTTAATAGTGATTAAGTATTTTGCTGAAATTCTATCCAAGGTTTTAACAAAGACAAAAATCACAGTTTCATGATAGATTAAGCTTAATATGAAAAAGTATCAGCAGTATCGGTATTCGGTATTGGTATCAGTATCGGCAATACTGGCCCTATGTTTACTTGGTATCGGATCGTTACCAAAATTCCCAGTATCGCCCACCTCTAGTTAACAAAGTATCTTAGATCAGACTGTTAAAGAGTGTTGGTGAGGGACACGCTGTCATCACACTTACGCTGCAAGATTAAATTGTATATATATATATATCCATTTTAAAAAAAAATGAAGTTTTTGCTAGATTATGGCACTAACCATTAATATATAAATGCAAGCAGATGTTTAAAAAAAATCAAGGAAAAAGGGAAAAAATAAGAGCTTGATGTATCAACACCAAGATTTGGGTCCACTGAATGTTTAATCCACTGTTGGATTTACCTCCATAGATTTTTTTAAGGAAATGTTCCCACTCTTAAATCTTTAACATGTATTTTATACACAGCAAATGCTAATTGTTTATCAGTATTTCCTTGAACATCGAATCAGGCTTTTGTAACATCACCGGTAGTTCCAAAGTTTCTAATGTAATATGCAATGATAGTGCTTTGTGAAACTGACCAGTAAGGATGGCATCTTTGAGGATTAAATTCAGAGAAGATTCTCACCATCTGCAGGTTCACACATCTGGAGTGTGACATCATTACTATCTCACACATGCTGGCAGTTCAAAGACAACAAGTTTAAACTCAGTCATCCATAAAGATGGTAGTGGCTCCATGAGAAGCTATAATGTACCACAGGTCGACCAGGAGTATCTTTCTATTTTTTTTTTTTTTTTATAATGGCACCACTAGTTGCAGCTCAGTCTAAAAAAGGTTAATCTCATTTTAGTAGGATCACGGTCCAAAAATGGTGACAGTGGTCAAGAGGGGGATTATAGCCAAACATGAAAAAAATATTATTAAGATAAGATTGATTAATTTATATAAAAGCTTATATTCCAGCATTGCTGGGTCAAACATTCTGTGTGAACAGGAATGGAGGTGGTCTAACAAAGAAACAGGACATTTTTATACGCATGTCTGTGCTCCAGAGAGCACAAAAAGACATCTAAAGTATCTGGTTCTGCTGGTAAAGTTTAGACAGATCTTTTCTTGTGACCTTCCAGCCTATCGGGCACCACAGAGGTCACTTCAACCGGCCACTTCAACTCCTATAAGTCTACCCAGAATAAGAGCTATGAGCTATCCATCAATCGTGTTATTTTAATATCATAATCCGAGACATCCTGTAATACATTTGCCTGTTGCCTCATCTGCTGGTTTTTTTTTTTTTTTATCATCTAACTGCAACTCTCAAACTCCGCCTCTTATTCTAGATATTTTCATTATTCTTCATTTGATGAATCTATAATAAGATATTTTTTCATGGAAAGACTCAAATACACTTTAACAACTAAACCAGTGACATGATTCTTTTGACCTCAAATTGATACACTTGAAGAGAGAAAATTCAAGTTTCCAGGCACAGAGGAAACCATGATTCATACTGGATTAAAGAACTGATACACCTGGAGATTTTAGGTATTAATGTTGTTAAATCTCAAGCCCTTTATGTGAAATGTTGGGTCAACCTATCTGGGTTTATTTCAAATTAGATTTTGTAAAATCTCTTTTTAAATGTTTCTCCATTGTCATGGTAATCGATATATATTATATGTATGATATTTATTATATGATATTACATATTTAAAGCAGAGCAAAATACTTTCAGTCATGTTGAATATTCAGTTGAATTTCATTCAAACTGATTTTCAGTTACTTTTAGGAAGCATTGTCCAGCTGTCGAGGTCTTCGCCAGTGGCGGAGCTTCAGGGGGGCTGGGGGGCAGAAGTTCCTGGGCCCGGGCCCAGGAGGGCCCAATGAAAGACAATGAAACAGACCTCTCCTCAGGCACATTACTGGATACAACAACTTCTGCGAAAAATATATGCACTAGATACGAGGTTATATATATATATATATATATATATAGGTTGCTCCAGCCAGAATGAGTTATGGTTGGTCAAAAAAAACTTAAGACTGACTTTGGTCATGTAGGTTTCTTCAACACAGTGAATTAAATGTTGTGCTGCATGGCTGGCTTCATGTTCACTCTCACAGTTAACTTTACAATGTGCACATTTACAAGTGGATCGCCGGTAAGATCTCCAAATGTATTGTGGGTAAAATCGTCATCAACAGCCGTCCATCAGCATCATCATCAGTCACTAGTCAACAGAGTCCATGTGGTGCAGGATAGGTGGGTAACGGATTAATTAAATCATGAGCGACAAGCATAAAAGTGAAGCAACAAAATGCAAAGAAAAGGGAAAAAAAGGAGCGAAGGAAAAGACTAAACTAAAAAAAGCTGGATACATATCCTGCTGGAGTTGAACCTGACATTGTTAGCAGTGAGTCAAGCCCACCAGAACTGGGACCACGGTCAGGAAGACAGATTTATGGGTACAATTACCCACAATCACTGTCACTGAAAACAATATGTGAGTTAGTTATAAACTGTTGATGTGGTTGTTATCGGAGTCGCCCGGCCACCTAACGTTATTATTAGCTGCCAGGTAGCCTAATGTTTTTGTTGTTCTCATGGTTTGTTAGACTTCATGTCAGTTTTGTCGGGTTACTCTTGCAAAAAGGCTCGTACAACAACGTGCTCGGAGTTGGTATTTATTAACAGCAATGGAAACACATCAGGCGAAATCGGCACTTGGTACCGAGCAGAATGAATGAATGAATGAATGAATGAATGAATGAATGAATGCCTGGTAGCAACTACAACAATAACTGTGGTGCGTCTCCCGCGTGACGTCACAACCGCATACCGCCGAACACATTTTAGAGAATATATCATGCCATAACACTACAGGTTTGATTGATTTCAAAATGACATGGTGTTCGTGGTGTTGAACTCTCACTATCAAATGCTTTGAGCTATGTGTCAACTGTAGTAATGCTTGTAAGTCCCGCTGTTGCGGGCATGTGTATGTTGTAAAACGATGTAATCACAAGCTTTATTGGGTTTAAAGGGCCCGGTCATGTGGCCCGGTCATGTGGCCCGCCCCCGGCCCGGCAGTGACATGTTCCTCTGCTGGTCTTCGCCTCTACTAATTGGCAAAACCCAGCCAAAGTAACTTTGGACTCCAGTCCTGGTGGTCTCTTGTGACAACTGTGTATCACTTCACAGCATGATGTCACACATCACATCAATGAAACTAGCTCACAGAGACAGATGACATCACAGCAGAGTAATTAAGAGACTCAATGACAGAAGAGACAAGAGTGACTAAACAAGGAGACCAAGCAAGTCTCAGTGTCGTAAACGCAATTTGACCTCCACGCCTATAGGGGGACCTGCTGAGCGAAAAACTTGCAAAAGTTCCCTGTCTTACAGTAATAGAGGGTATTGAGACGTATAAATGATTTTTCCCTGAATGAAATGAATGGAACTTAAGTTTATTTGTAAAAACATTTTGTTTAGTTCCATTTTTCTACGTTAGAGCGTAGAGTGTGGAAGTACATGTGTAAAACTATGTGAAGATAACACACATACACACATACACAATACTTCAGCCGCACCCAGTTATTAGGTTGGTCGTGGAAGCATAGTATGTTTGAATTTAGCTCTACTCATATCAAAAGAAAAAAAAGGAAAGTTTTTTTTCCATAAAGTGCTACCATTAGGCTGCCTGAACTGTAAAGTGTCTGGCCAATGACGGCTGTGCCGTAGATGTAAGGTTCACTGTTAGTTATAGAGCTCTTTCACAAATGTATGTGTTTGAAAAAGGGTGATGATGGTGGGGGTGTTGGTGGGGGGCACTCTGACTTCACAAACAGCCCTTGTCTTCACCTCGGAACAACACGAGACATGACAGCCATACGGTCCCTCTGCAGCTGGTTGATTGTGAGCAACATGTTTGTGGATCGGCTGCTCCAAGCCCCCCCCCCCCTCCTGCCCGGTGCTGATGATAAAAGAAGGAGACATGGCCTTATGTGTGTTAAGGGTCGATGGTGAAAAAATCCTACTTTCCCAGTTATAAATTGACTTTTTATTGCTTTTTCTTTTTTTCTAAGTGAGATACTAGCAGTTACTGTCACTCTCACATAACAACAAAAATAGCAGCCTGCGTTTGCTTGAATTGTATTACTTAAAAAGCAGAGATAGGGCTTAAAATGTTGGTCAGATCTATAAATCAGTCACAGATTTGAACTAAAACAGCTATAAATACTAGATATAAGTGTTCACTAAAACACGATCCAGTGATTGTTGATTAAACACAGCTGACATTTTAGTATTTGGATGTTCATCTTTGATGTAGTGGGATCAAGTGGTCAAAGCATCTATTTCTCTACTTCTTCAATCTGTGACTTATGAAAAAGATTAAAATGTTGTCAGCCTCAGACACATTTAGTGTTTATCATATCTGATAAGCAAAGTCAACATCCTCCATCCATTTTAATATAAACCCACTGCTTCCTATTCAGGGTAATGGGGGTCTGTTAGGGAATATCTCAGCTCTCTGTGGCAAAAGGCAGGGACGTGTCACAAGGCCATCACAGGGGAAGTAACCAGAGTAACAAACTAATAAGATCATTCAGTTTGATTTACTTAAATTTAGCTGAATTGGATTGGCTTGTTTCGTTTTGCTGTTGTTTTTTTATTTAATCTGCAGGTTTTGAAGTAACCTAATAGGGGAAATGGTATCCACTGAGTGGCAGCACTGGTGGAAAGCTGGTTCTTTCTGTTGCTGCATTTGTGGCTTTTGTGAGAGACATGATGGTTTTGAAAGTGGCTGTGGGAGCTTCTCACAGATACAGAAGGTGCTGATTTCAAATCAAAAACAGGAAGAATATCAATGTGCTGAACCTCACAAGAAATTCCAGACAATGTTCCTGTTAACGTCAGTTCAGTAATGAAAAGATCAACACTGACAGCTACGGAGTGGTGATCCTGCCTGCTTCTACTGGGAGAACTGGAGGAAGCTATAGTGTAGAGGGGTGCGATGTTGGCAAAGCCCTGGAGTGTGAGTTCTGCTCCTCTATACGTCATATTATCAGGTACTCTGGTAGCCCCTATTCTACTTTTTTCCTCCCATGTGGCCAGTATTGGGCAAGTTCACTTTCTACACGAACTAGTTCAGTTCATAGTTCATAGACATTTAAAATAAACTAGTTCAGTTCACCTTTTCAAAAAATGAACTAAAAAGTTCATTTTTAGTTCATTTTTTAAAAATTATTTTTTAATGTTGCTGCGGGCAATTATTTGTCAAAATGATTACCACTGTCCATATACTACCCCACCACAAACGGCAATTATTTTATCCATTTTATCTGTCGAAAACTATTGGTCCAATTTGGAATCCTTAACCAACCAGGGTTCACATTAGCATTGAAGGGACAGCTCATGTAAAACTGTAATTTCCATTTCAGCTTCTCTCTACAGCAGCCATTCCCAAACTTCAGAATATCAAGGACCAGTTTGAAATGTGAAAAATCTCTGCAGCCCACGGAAACCTTTAATCACAACTGTGATCAACATACAGGACCAGGAACCATGATCCGATATTAATGTAAGGGGTCAACAAATAAGGTGACACTTGTCATAATAAGTTAAGATGACTGTAGAATAACACTTAACTGTTTTGTTTTATTACTTTTTAATGTTTTTTTAATCATGTCATGAATATTTTACAGTAATTAAAAACATATTCAAAAAAAGATCGAGGATTTAAAACACATTTGTTTAATTTTAACGACCTCTCACGGCCCACCTGCAGTCCCACGACGGCCCACCAGGGGGCCGCGGCCCACACTTTGGGAATCACTGCTCTACAGTATATTAAAAATATGAGGAAAAACTTGCTGCCAAATGGTCTTTATTAAAAGACAAAAACAGGTCCTTAAGGTGCAAATGTTTTTTCCCCCCATTTCAATATTTCAAATATTGGGGATTAAGATAGCATTTTAAAATGTGAATTGAATTGAACTCAATAAATCAAATATCAGATACAAACATTAGCATTTGCAGATTGGAATTTTCCCATTAATCACAACTAAGACTTCCTTGGAAAATGTGATGGTGGTGAGTGATGTAAGCATATCTCTCCTCCTTCCTTTTCTGCTTTTAAATATGTCCTTTCCTTTGCTGACCTCCAAGACTGTTTCATAAAGCAATGGTTTGGATAATATCTTCTGTCTTTCAGAACTTCTAGAACAACAAGACAACTCGGAGCTTATAGCCATTTATTTTTATGGAACTAACAGATAACAGAGGTAGTTTATTTACGCCATATGGACACCAGGACGCAAGGCAAGTTTTCTCCTTTGCCACTTAACTTTCTTCCAAGCACACCAATCATTCACAGGACATTCAAAGCTGGCAGCCAGTATAAATGCAGTGATTAGATATGTGTAGCGTTTAAGAGATGATGCAAGCAACTCATAAAAGCAAAATACACAAACAAAGGGATATACGGATATAGGCAATTAACCAGAACTGGCCTGAAGAGTTGTAGTGTAAAAGCAGCCCCACTTACAACCCAAATGCACTTGCTATGATTATGTGCAGAAACACTCTTTATTTTCTTCTTTATACAAATATTTATTAAAAATAAGAGCCACTGTAGGTAACGATTTTCTCATATTTCTATGTGCAAGAAGATGAATAGAGGATACAGCATGGAAAATTATCATTTATATATGAAAATATATTTTGAGTCTGCCTTTTATTTTGTGAGATATTAAAAAAAAAACTAATAATGTATAAGGGAAAAAAAAAACAAGATATAACTGTACAGCTTATAAACAAAATTACGTGATAAGAGAGCAGAACAGTGGAAAGCAGAATTATAAAAGAGCATTTGAGAAGTTACATGTGAGGGGAAAATGAAAGTTGCATTCAGGAAGAAATACCATCATAATGTTTACTGATATGGCTGCCAGAATTTGCATAAATCTGGGTAAAATACCAGGTGGAGAAAACATTTTACATTGCAAACTAAGGAGGAGGAAAAAAAGAAACAGGAAAAAAAGAAAATGTCTGACCGGCTGGAAATGTGAGTGAGAATACCCCAGCGTCTGGTTTAACCTTCACACTCATGAAACAATAGACTGATCAAAGCCAGCGACCTACTTTCTCTTGCCTAATTCAATCTAACCCAAATTCACCTTAAGGGGAAGAAAAGAGGAGTCCCGGAAACAGGAGGGATCCCTGAGGAGGAAGCAGGATGGTGGAGAAGATGCTCTGAACATCAGTAGGGAGTGAAATAAAAAAACAACAACAAAAAAAAACAAAAAAGGTGTGACAAAGGTACCCACCTCCCCACCCCACCCCACCCATTTAGAGTGGTATTCATCAAACATTAACACAGAGTATGAATACCATTGAGGAAAATACATTGTGCTTGGAGAACAGTGATGATGAAAAGCTCCCAAATGCATCTGACAAGGAATAAATATTGAACTGAAAGATAAACAAGGTGAATGCCCTTCATTATTCATGCCAATAGGGAGACAAAGAAAGCTGATAGCGATGCAAACAACATGCTTTATCTGTCCAGGCATCTCCTCAAGCTCCCTTTCAGACACACAGGAGACAGTATGAAGGTAAATTCATGCTGCGTTAGTGTTATTTCACTGCTTCACTACCCCCAGCAAAAATACCTCTGTGTTTCAACATTATCTCACATGATCAGTTTTCAGTATACCTAATGAAATGACAGTTGTGCACACGGAGGCCCTTTTTATGATTGGCCCAGGGAGCACACTCCATTTCAATTCAAGCAGCACAGAGCCTTTATTGCTTGTCGCTCTGCATTCAGTGGATATACAGTATATTAACTCCACAGACTCAGGCCTCCCATACAAGACCGCTTGACTTTGATTTCTATACTATTCTCCTTCAGCACCTTTAAAACAAAGCACCTTGTTTTCTGCCTTTCCATTTGGGCATGGATATATCTGGAAACAGTGATTTCTGTGCTTATATTTTACAGTGTGCTTTATTAGATTTTTGCATTATGTGTTTTCTATTGAGGAGACAATGCAGCTACCAGGACGAGGACACAACAAACCAACTTAAAATCAACACTTTCTGGTGATTGCTGCAGAGAAAAGCATGGTGAAGTGGGAGAGGGCTCCAAATGTCACATTTGAGAGAAGGACTTCAGACTATATAAAGCTTCCCCGTCTTTATTTCCACTCATTTTGAACGTCTTACTGCATTTGTTGTATGTCTGAAGTTGATCGTGAAAAGCTGCATTTATCATCCATTCTTAATTTTACAGGGTTTTATGAACAACAGATGCCCTTGAGGTGATTTTCAACACTCCATTCACTCACAAGATTCCAGGTTCACGATTTTCTGTTTTCCCACTCAGTTAATTATGCGAAATGTGCAAAAAGGTTTAGTGTTGACATCAGAAAATATAATTTTAAATCAGATATAATGACAACAAAATAACGAGGATTTAAATTATCTGAGGACTGTTTAATTGTTAAAACTAAACTTTATTGCATGTAAGAATGCAGTCTTCTTTTATGACCATGAGTTTCTCAGCTTTATGTTTTATGACTTAAACGACTGGAACATCCTGGCTTCTCGACCCCCAACAGTCTGTGACAGCATAGATAAAACACATTTAGGGACGTCCCGTTCCTGGACTGTGGACTAAAGAGCTTTTTACCATCTGGACTCGAAGACAAAGAGCCATAAAACTCAGAAGAACCAAGGATCCACCTCCGCTGGATCTTTTAAGAACTGGGGACAATTTGACATCGTGGTGCATTTCCCTGGCATTAGAGGTGGGCGGATCGATCCAAATATCGATAATATCGATACCAATGCCAGTATTGATATCGAACAATACTCATGTAAAAAGATCGATACTCAAGCTTTTTTATCTTTTTTCTTTCGTCTTCAGCATTAGTTTCTATCAACTTTCAAAGTACATGTCACTTAAGTCATACGTTACTGGAGCTAACTCAAAAAAACATAACAAAGACGTTGAAATAACCCAGTACATGTCATGTATCCCATTGAAAGGTCTTATTTAAGATAAAATAACATTAGATAATCCTTTATTTATCACACAACAGGGACATTTATAGAGTTAAAGCTACAGGAAAGTGCACACAGTGCAAAAAAAATACACAAGTATTAAAAGATATAATATTAAAGGTGGACTAGAAAAAAACATGAACAGAAATTCAACTCCAATGAATATTTACACAAAATGTTGAAGACATAAAGTTTGAGGAAATTCTATTCTTGGCTTTAACAAAATAATCCAAAAACAAAAATCACAAAAGTTCATGATAGATTAAGCCTAATATGAAAAAGTATCAGTATCGGTATTGGTATCGATATCGGCGATATTGGCCTTGTATTTACTTGGTATTGGATCGATACCAAAGTTCCCAGTATCGCCCAGCTCTACCTGGCGTCTCTTTGTCGTGTCAGGGAGGTGTACCATCGGCTGATTGAAATATTCTGCATGGCATATTGATTCTTTGTATTTATGCTTGTATTAAACTCTTTAATTGACCTTTGTTTCTAGTCTCATCAATGGCACCAGATAAAAGAACACGGAGAAGATACTTTAACCTGCATAAATATATCCAAATGTTCAGTTTAACGTGATACGCTTTCCAAATATATCTAAAAGTTTTAGCTCCCTCGTGAGCCTGTTTGGATGGATTTAAAGGAATTTTTGTGCCGATCTATTTCTCTGTTCTGGGGTCAGACACCATGGCAGCTACATCCATGAGGCGCTACACAGTCAGCAGACAGGCAGACACACCTCAAGCTTATCCAACTTCACATTGGCAGCCATTACACAGAGGGGATCTTCATCATCATTAGACCGGCCACCTTCTGTGAGGCTACCAGAGGCAGCGTGACCCTGGCCTGGGCCTGCACGACCTTCTCGCTCGCAGCTGTCCAGCTACAGTCATCAGTCCACGGGCACTGTTCTGCTCAGCTCCCTAGTCTGCTGCAGAGAACCCAGCAGCTGGTTCACTAACCTTTGTCTATAGGCTAAGCTTAACACCAACCCTGAATAAGAGCTTTTTTTTTCTAAACCACAGTATTGCCACAGGGTAAAGCATCAGGTAGCAGCAACTGCGGAAAGCATCTAGATAATTAACTGTTTAGAACAGGGGTCTTCAACCTTTTTTAGCCCAGGGACCCCTTGGATGCGAGAAAAACAGAGCAGGGACCCCTGCTTGTAATTCTTACCCCCCCCCCCCCCCTTTTTTTTTTTTTTTTTAATGTGTCACTTTTTAAGCCTGGCTTATAATAACTTTTAGATGTATTTTATTCTGCTTATTTCACCTTATTAACCAATTCCTGACTGGGTTATTAGCCTACATGTGTTTATGGTTGATAAAACTTTCATGCATATCATTATTATTATTATTATTTATTTATTTAATTTTTTTGTAGTAGTTGGTATGAGACAATATTTTCTATTATTGTTATTTTCCAACAATAAAAACATTTAACTTCAGGCAGTTATATATTTAGAACTGCCTGTATATACATATATATATATATATATATATATATATATATATATATATATATATATATATATATATATATATATATATATATACACACACATATATATATATATATATATACACACATATATATTTTTTTTAACTCTCAAATTAATTTGGTTAAAATTGCCTTTATTTCTTTTTAAGTTGGAGGACCCCTGCAGTACCTCCGCGGACCCCCTAGGGGTCACGGACCCCTGGTTGAAGACCACTGGTTTAGAAGATTAACACCATGCTGCATTTGCTGAACCTCTAAAGTGGGTAGCAAAAAACTTTAAAACCAATGTCAAGGGATGAACACCCCACAGAAGAGGAGGGTGGAGGGGAGTGTTTGACTTCTGCCTCTTTTACCAGCTGCTTTGAACAGAGCAATAAAGACATGGTTGGAAATTTAATTTGGACCTGAGGAAATTATGCCAACATGTGAAAGAAGAGCAGAGTAAGTCTCCTTTAATGCTAATAAACCTCTGGCATCTGACGAACACAACGCAGCTTGTAAACAAAGGTTTGCAGCTAACTGATTCACTTAATAACTGCCAGACAACAGGAGGAAACTTTAATTTGTTGTTTTGGTGCCCGATTTTCTCCCCCGCCATCAAAAAGCCATTTAAGTGGAATGAGCCACTAAAGAGACACCATGTAGAAGGTGTTGGTCCACTGATAGCATTGATATCATTTCATGGTCAGTTGTGTTTTTTGTTTACATAATATACAGCAACATTTTGCACAGATTTGAGAGCTTGTAGCTTCACAAAACATCTTTAAATGTTTTTGAATTTTCTCTGCATCCATTAGACTCATACGTTTGTCCAGAACTCTCATACAGCTCCTTCAAATCTGGGCCATTTTCTCCCAACATTCCCTTCACATTGCCTCCTCTGTTAGCTGTCAAATCCCCAGACCACCTCTGCTCTCTCTTTTACATATCATACGTATCTTGACTTTCATTTTTGCTCCCTGCCTCTCTTTTCTTCTTAGCTGTTACATCCCTTTGCTGAACTGACTGATCCCCGATCAAGAAAAAAAAAAAAAAAAAAAGCCATCATCTCCGTTACATTTTTATCATATTCTAGCATCTGCTGTGGTGTTTCATTCATTGCCAAAGACATCTTTGCAGGCCGGTGCAGTACAAGGCTTCTCTCAATGTGCCAGTGGGATAACCACATAGCATATAGCTAGTGCTGTTTTCTCTCCTTCTTCCCTCCAGGCCATGCACTTTCATCTCTATGTATAGGCTGCACCACCATTGTCACGGCGCTGTCGCCTGCTTATAGCTAAATGAAAACGTGCTGCAGCCTCTCAGGCCAACTAATTATGGACTTTGATTATTCTCATTTTGTTTTACTGAGTGCGGCGCCATCACCAACAGGCGGGCCGGCAGAAAGGCAAGCACCATTGATTGTCTCGGTTTCGAGCCTAATTGAGCCAAATGGGAATGGTTGATGCCAGAGTTCACTCTCCTCCAGTGTTTACATGCTGATCCACCAGAGAGACAGTCATTACCGCCTCGCTGAAAACTCCTCTCACACACACACACACACATATATATATTTATATATATGCTCACATTTTGTATTCATGTTGATAAAGGGTTGAAGTTCTCAGTGGTCTGAACATACAGCTGCGTCTGCAGATGCTACAGGGAATAGATGCTGTTTTCTAGTGGCGCTTGGTTCGACATCACAGAGCCATTATTTCTATCTCTGTTTCTATCTCGTCATCCCTCTCTCAGTGTTTGCTGCTCTTCAACCCACACTGGTTTATATGACTACATACAAATGAGAATCATGCAAGGTTTGTTGTCTGATTGAACCCCTTGGATTCATGCATGTGAGGCTACGTTCACAGACATGTAAACTGTGGTCAAGCTATTTGACACGAGACAAAGAGCTTCTCTTCAAGCATCTCTTTAAGAACAGTAGCTCTCAACGCCACTTTCATGAATCTGCAGTGCCTCTGCTCAGGTATGCAAAAAAAATAAAAACAATGATATTTGATTAGATATATTATCTAAAATGTTTAGGGTTTTGATAGTTTTAATGATCACGTCTGGAAGATGCATGTTCTTTTATAAAAAGGTTGTGTATGTCATAAATAAGGAATGAAATGATTTTTCACTCCCTTTATCTGTTATAAGGTCAAAGAGCAATCTTTTAGAACAGTTAGAGTTTTAGGTCTCCTTTCCGTGCTTTCAGATGGGTGGATCTGCATCTTGACTTTGGCGTGTGTTGGGATTTAAACTTGTGTTGAGCAGGTATCAGGTAGATGGATAAGTGGCTGATTTCTGGAAATGTTTGTGACATCAGAATGTTCTAGGACATCTCAACCCAAATGAACCAGATAGGGGTAACATCGTGGCACCGGAAAGTCCGGGACAGAAAGTCCTGGATAGTCAGCCCGATAGGGAGATATGACGCAGGTTATGGATTGTGTTGTATTCTATATAATTGTGTGACTTCAATAAACTGGACTCTTTACTGTTCTCAAAGCCTGTTGAGTTCTTTCAGACCCGACAGGTACCTGTGCAGAGGAAGCAGAGAGGACTCTATACCACTGAGCAGCTGTTATAACTCACCTTTCTGGGATGTAAATTAAAGCTATTATTTGTATATTTTGCATGTAATTGTAACATTTCAATAATTAACCTGCAGAAAAATGAAGCAACAAGGTCTTGCTAAATTCTGGGGATATGACGTATAGAGGGGCAGAACTCACAGATGTCCCACAGCCACTTTCAAAACCATCATGTCTCTAACAAAAGCCACAAATGCAGCAACAGAAAGAACCAGTTTCCACCAGTGCTGCCACTCAGTGGATACCATTTCCCCTATTAGGTTACTTCGAAACCTGCAGATTAAATAAAAAAACAACAGCAAAACGAAACAAGCCAATCCAATTCAGCTAAATTTAAGTAAATCAAACTGAATGATCTTATTAGTTTGTTACTCTGGTTACTTCCCCTGTGATGGCCTTGTGACACGTCCCTGCCTTTTGCCACAGAGAGCTGAGATATTCCCTAACAGACCCCCACTACCCTGAATAGGAAGCAGTGGGTGAATATTAAAATGGATGGAGGATGTTAACTTTGCTTATCAGATATGATAAACACTAAATGTGTCTGAGGCTGACAACATTTTAATCTTTTTCATAAGTCACAGATTGAAGAAGTAGAGAAATAGATGCTTTGACCACTTGATCCCACTACATCAAAGATGAACATCCAAATACTAAAATGTCAGCTGTGTTTAATCCCTTCAACAACAATCACTGGATCGTGTTTTAGTGAACACTTATATATAGTATTTACTTAGCTGTTTTAGCTCAAATCTGTGACTGATTTATTGATCTGATCAACATTTTAAGCCCTTTTTCTGCCTTTTGAGTAATTCGTTCAAGCAAACGCAGGCTGCTATTTTTGTTGTCATGTGAGAGTGACAGTAACTGCTAGTATCTCACTTAGAAAAAAAGAAAAAGCAATAAAAAATCAATTTATAACTGGGAAAGTAGGATTTTTCAAATCACTCGAACCACAGATACATGAGTTTTGCTCTGTGTCACCATCGACCCTTAACACTCATAAGGCCACGTCTCCTTCTTTTATCATCAGCACCGGGCAGGGGGGGGGTTGGAGCAGCCGATCCACAAACATGTTGCACACAATCAACCAGCTGCAGAGGGGTACCGTATGACATTCCTCCCCGTTGGTTCTTACATATGTGTTAAATCAGTGTCTTCCAAATCAATGGGAGTTTTAAATGGTCTTTTTCAAAACTGTAAGTTTATTTATCTTCTAAAAAAGTAGATGTTGGGCCACTTATTCTAGTGACTTGACCAACTCCCATGTTCAATCCCTCCTTTGTGTCCTTTGTCAAATTAATCAACCCTGACTCCTCAGATTCTGATATAACATTCAAGTTCTCTTTTTGTGGTAACTCACTGGTAAATGTTTGACCTAAAGAGGAATTGCCAAGAAGATGAAGAGGTAATAGAGAAACCCGAGTACTGCTAAAATGGTATCCACTGGGTTATAGAACCAGTTAAAACCAGTCATTACTGCTGCTTTTGGGGCTTTTCTGTGTCACGTAAACTCCTAGTTTTGAAAAGACTATGCAATTTCCCTTTGACTTGGAGTTTAATGTGAAGGTAAGGAAAAAACGGGGAAGAATAGAAACGTGCTGATACCAAATACCAAAATACCAGCAGAGACACGTCTGCTGTCTTCATTCCCTTCTTTCTTTTTTTTTTTTTGTGCAGGAGGCAGATGTTGCACAGATTCAGCCCCAAAACAGCTACAAGTAGTCAGATACTGTCATCAGACATGGTTCTTTAATGTTCCATGTGATCCATGTTGGATGTCTGAATTTGCCCTTTTTGAGATCATCGCTGGTGCTCTTCACATTCAACGTAGAAAACCTCAGACAGATACCTCAGAACCTCAGAAAATATCATGTGGCTCATGATATGCCACATAACATAAAAATAAAATCGCTTATGGACCCGTTAACAAGATTTAATACTTCACTTGTTCAAGCTCAAATGATTATGATCAAATGTAATATATCTGTTCAGCTAAAACACTTTAGATGTGTGGCGAAGCCCTCAAAAGGACTCAGACATAAATTTAAATCCTCTGTGATAAATTCATGCCGGCAGTGAGATCGGGGACATCGATATAAAAACTGTTTTTTATCCCTCGTACCTCCATCCTTGAAGCCGGACTCATGCAGAGAAAGTGATACAAAAGGAATTCAACGCCACTAATGCTTAACTATGGATCGTGTGTTTAACGGGCTCCATGCATATGTGCACGGCGTGAACATCACACGTTCCTGTCTTTATTTGATTGTCTGAAATTCTTGGAAACAGAACGGATGGTTGACTGGGTGATACGTGGGTTGATGCATCAAGATAATTCATTTTACATCTTTTTGATTAACTTCTCAGCACAGTCGTCATTAAAATGAAAAATCCCTTTAATAAGACGGCCACAGTGTTCATTATGTCATTATGTGGGAGTGCAACATCTTTTCTTTTATAAGTGGATTTTTCTTCTTTGAGTCACTTGGCAGCCATTAATAGAGTTGAGCAAGGTGGGGGGGGGGGGGGGGGGGGGGGGGGGTGCATTTCAGCCAGCCAACTTTAGAATAGATCATTATCCTGTTGCACTGTCCTCACAGAAAAGTGTGAACCTGTGTGGCAAAGGCAGAAATGAACAATTATCATAACACGTGTCTCCACTGCCTTTGACGGGACCTTTTAAATGGGGGCGATTACTGTAACCATGTGCAATTTAACCTGATCGACTCAATAGGTGATGGGACTCTAATGCTAGAAAAACTGTGTCCACCTGAAAGGCTCAGGCCAATATTGATTATGGCAGAATTAAACATTTAAGTAATCACTGCACTTAGCTAAATGATTGCATAATGAATAATAGATGAGATGGAAGGCGGACAGGATAATAGATGGTCTGGGGAATAATATCTGGCCGTGGGATATTCATCCATGCCTCTGTACCCACGAGGGCAATGCTTTTTTCCCCTTTCCTCTTTTTTTTTTTTTTGTAATTGCACCAACACTCTCACTGTACTGTCTCATGAATCAGGGCATTTGCCTATAGCCTTACTGCACACACACGGACACACACACTGTGCAAAGGAATCATTGGGGATTTAATCAATTCACATTACTCTTGTGGAATGTTCAATGTGAGAGCAGCACTCCCCGAAGAGTTGGACTGCTGTTGGGCTGCTTGGTTAACTATTGCAAAGAACATAGATTTTCTTAACAAAAACACCTTCTGTTCTATTCTATTCCATTTTGAGAACATGGAGACAAGATAATAGACAGAAGCAAAGCACACAACCAAACACAAAAAATATTACTGCAAATGCCGAAAAAACGCGCCGGACTGCCCCTTTGGAGCATCTCTACCGTAATTCTGCTCGAGTCTGGGTTGTGAAGCTGGAGACTCTAAACCTCCAAAAGGAGCGGAAGGTCAACAAGGCCTGCTCACATGCACGCACACATGCACGCACACTGTGCACACAAGCACACGTATCGAACTGACTGCAGCTTGTGTGTTGGAAGGACACCTGCTTCAATCACTTGATGTAAATGGGCTGAGACCAGTCGCAATTTACAACACGGTCCTGTCGCGTCTGATAGATTTGGCCCCGTCTCTGTGTTTATCATGTCAAGATGACTTCACTCCTGTCCCTCTTCAAGCGCCACTGTCTCTCCCGTGCACACGCACTTTGCTCGTAGCCCCTCATTTCCTCTGTGTGGAGAGGTTGGAAGGGGGCGCACAAGCGAGACAGCTTGGTAATTAGATCTCGAGCCTGCTCTCGCTAAATATTCCTGCTTAATGACGAGGCCAGGCGGGTGCACTATGCCTGACGGCCTGGGGTTCAGTCTGACTCTGCAAGCTCTGATCATAATCCAAACCTGCAGTAAAACTATTGCACAATGAAGCAAAAATAAATAAATAAGTGTGATTAAATGAAAGAAAGTAGATGTCGGGGCGCACTTTGAAATGCACATCAAAAGAAGTGATTTGTCAGCCATCAATCGTATGTCCAGAGGGAAGGCCGTTTCTTACTCTCTCTCTCTCTGTCTTTTGTCGGTGTCTCTCTGTCTCAGTGTCTCACTCTCATTTAGCCTGATGATTGCTTCCCACAGCCCCAGGGACCGATAACAACCACCAAGTCTATTACTTCCTACAGCACTTACTCCTACCAATATGAAACACTCGATAACAACAGGGCCTACCTCATGTTCACTCCCATAGTCTATTAGCAAGACACCAATTCTCTCCCACAGCATGTGTCGATACGAGGGAACCCCTGAGCAACATTATCTACGGTGAAATGACTCACAGGAGATTCCGGGCAAGTCAGCTGCATCAAAATGAGAGTAATGAAAGATTTTTTTTTTTTTTTTTTTACGGGTAGATGCATAAAGGAAGTTCATAAAGAAAGGCCGACATAACAACCAAGCAAACAAACACAGCGGGGCTGGCGAGCGAGGTGGGTTTGCAGTTTTTCCGGATGGCTCTTGTAGGGATCGGTGATGGAAATGTGGTAGTCTTGCATACAGGTGCACACACATTTCTGTACAGGCCGCTGTGTTACCCCCCCGATCTAATAGCTAGACACTGTGCATCCAGATGCTAACTGTCAATTTCTTCTCCTGAATCCAACAGAGCGCAGTGCGTTGCACCCTCTCAGGGCTCAGGTGTTAATTTATGCTACTGAACCACTTTTCCCCCTGACTACACACCCTGACCCCGACGCAGCATCTCCCACAATGCAGCAGCACCTCCCATCCAAGAAGGCCAAGATTTCACTCTACAAAATTATACTCCCCAGATTCTACCACGGGGAAAAAGATGATGGAACAGAATACAACCAAAGCAAACAAGGCCTGATCTTTTTTTTTTTTTTTTTTTTTTTTCTTAACAGATTTGGCATCAGTTTTTCACATATCCAGGTGATGCGGTTGAATAACTCAACCGTGACTGTTAATCATAAATGATCATCAGTGTGTCGTTGCAATAGTAATAGGATTACTTTTGCAACGACACATCATCAGGAGGGTAAAACTAACCTGCCTCACAACGGTCTAATCCCAGCTCACGTTCATGTAGCTGCATAGAATAAAACAAAACCTCGGAAAGAGAAAAGCAAAATAAAAAAAATACTACAAAGCAAAAAAAAATAAGATGCATTCTTGTTAAACAAAGATTTAATGCATATTGCATTAGTGTGATTCTCTTGATATATCTTTGCTTTGTACTAGAATGAGCAATGCTTAATTGATGATTACAACTCAATGCACTCCTGTGTTTTTCTCTTTCAAAGATGATAAAGGAAAGACTGAGGGGATGTTTCTGGGGAGGGTGAGGGAAAAAAGCAGCTGATGGCCAGTTAGGCCAATATGTTTGTGGTCGAGTGAGTTTTCTAGGGCAAATCCTTTTCAGTTGTTGACCGGACATCCGCTCAGCATCTGAGAACCCAAACTTAACTTCATTATTCATGATCCGCGGTGTTGCAGCAATCCGTTCACTTCAGTGTCGAGACACCACCTGAGACTTACAATGCAGATGCTCACGCCGACAGACGTGCATACACAGTCCGAGCTCCTTCCTTTCAAGCTCCTTTTTGTATTAGCATCTGTCACTGCTGCCGGGCAGAGGGCGTTTTGTAGATGCACCCCAAGATGGAGATAGTGGGTGTAGGAGAGTCAGTGTGGGCGGTTCAGCAATCAAAAGCAATCTAGGGATCAAGAAAGAAGCGAGTCCTTGCTGAATTTCATTCTCTAAGTCTCTTTTGGTTCCAGCAGGATGACAGATGAGAAGGCCTCGTAGTCAGACAAAAAGCAAGCGGCAGCACATGCCGCTTAACCTAGAGGCTTTACGGACTAAAATAAGAGAAAGCTTTAGGAGGAGAAATAGGGGTTGGCAGGCAGCCATGAAACAAAGAACTTGTAGTTCAAAGCCAGACAGCCGTGGCACCTCAGCTATTTGGAAACAGGTTTCATGACATTATCCCTTTTAAGGACCTTTCTACTTGGTGCCAGAATTCACATTGTCGCCTGTCTGTCTGTTCTTTAAGCGCTAATGCTTGGCTATGAAACCTTTTTGGACCAAAAAAATTCAATTACACATCAACACTGAGCTGGTTTAATTTTTCCCTCCTTAGACCGGGGCATTAGTGCGGGACATGAGCTGATGACTACTATCAATAGCACTGTTAGATTTGCTGCAGGGAGGTGGGGGGGGCGCAATGACTAAAGCTTCTTCTTTTATTGAAATATTTACACAAGTAAACCCCCTATATCTGTGCAGCTCTATTTACAGGAGATATCCTGATGTCAGACCAAAGCTGGAATCAATAAAACACAATTATAGCAGGGCAACCCAGTGCTGGCTCCTGAGGGATGGGGAGGTGGTGGATTAAAGCGTTAGAGGGCAAAATGTACAGCATAGCATGGGGAGGGTGGAGGATGGGAAATGAGTCTGGACACACCGACGCAAATAGCAGCTTATATCCCTCCTCCCAGTGCCTCATTATTTACCACGCTCTCGTCTCTCTTTTCATTCATCTGTTGATTACTGCAACCCCTGAGCTTTGGCAATAGTTAACGTGCTAATATGTTGTATTACTCCAGCTTGAACGACATACCTATTATACTTATCCTCATATAAATAAGCTTCAATCTATGAGGGAAATATAAAGCCCAAAGACAGGCAGTAACCTTCAAAACAAAACAGTGGCAGCATTCGAGTTCACTTTCAGATTCACTGCAAATGCCACCAACAAACCAAATGAACGAAGTCAACAGTACTTGCTTTGACAAGGAGCCTCTGGAGAAGCATAAAGCCAAGGTCACCGGCCGAATGAATTGGATCACAGATAACTGATCTGCTGCAAGTCACAAGCGTTTCTGCAACATGCCAACAATGATTCTCTTATATGCAAGTAATCAGCAATTTGCACAACCTTGAGGAAACATCAAGTTTGTGTGGAAGGGTAGCTGTGTGTCCACTTCATTTATGGGAATGTGATGTGGGAGGGCCTCTGTGCGCCAACAGAGAAAAAAATAAAGCACAGAATGACGCTGGGTTTGGATGAGTGGTTGGCGGTGAGGAAGGGAATTCTGTAACCAGAAAGCATTGCGACTAGTTGGAGGCAGCCTTAGAAACAATCAGGGGTTGGACAAGCTTTCTTTACACCAAATGTGACAAGTGCTGACCTCACCGCTGGATGCAGTGCAGTCATTAGCAGGAAGCTTACAGAGCAAACACAGTACAGTTTTTCAAACTTCACATGGCTGTTGAGAAGAAAAAAAAAGATGCACCTGCCAGGTGCCAAAAAGCAGGCACTAACTTGTGCTAACTTGTGCTAACTTGTGCCGTCAAGTTCGGGGAGTTCTGGCCCACACAGTATCACTTTTTTCTCCATTTTACATTCTTGCACAGGTATCATCACAGCAATGTTTGAATCCTCATAATCCTTCTCTGCGCGTGGGGTGAGGTCAAGGCAGACAGAGTCTCCTGTGTTTCCATAAACAAGCCTTAAGTAGCGGGCTGTCAGCATCACCATCCTTCCTGTACCGCCTCCTGCCCTCTGATAAACCTGAGCACCAGGCTGAGCTGAGCAACCGCCAGACACTGAGATGCCACCTGAACGGACAGAAAATCTTTCACAGAAAATGGGTGGGGTGGGGGGTATCGTCAGGTAGACACATTTCTATGCTCCATTTTACCACAGTGACAGATACATCATACTCAAGGACAGCTCAAAGAGCTCTTGTCAGGTAAATCAAATATGACTTTTACTTCTTGGGGTGACGGAGGTACACGGGGGCTACAAAGATGTCCTGGGACAACGCCTTCACAGAAGTGGGTGGAGAAGTACTGAATGTTTCCTGTTTCGCTGAACTTATATGTATAAATGTACAGTATAAAACTATGCTGGAGTGCTACAGTTATTTTTTTTTCACTGTCTAAACTAGGGCCAATGATACATTTCAAAGACTGTGTAATTAGCAATTATTGTGTCATTCTGTTAATGGAGTACTCTGTAGTGCAGCTTCTTTGTATTATTTAAACAAATGGTGCATCATCAGAGTATTCTCTCTTATCAGAAAGAAAAATGTAATGAAAGAAAAAAAAACCATTCAAACATAAACAGACTGTTGGCATTGTAAAAGTGATGGAAGGGGTCATGGTTCATATTTTTGCCCTTCTAAAGATCAAAAACCAGCATCAAATGCCAGCAATGTGTAAGTCACCCTATTTATTCTGTATACTGGGTGGATATTCTGAGGTAGAAAAATGTCAGTGAGCTCCCCCTCTTATGTGAATGCCCTCCAATAGCCTCCTCTTCACCCAAACTCATTTACCAGGATTGCGTTTAAACACCGCCTGTGTCAGGTAGATATTGTTTAGCCTAAGCAATTGACAATTTGAAAGAAATCAAAGTGGACATCTACATAATGACTGCTCTATTAACACAGCAGCTTCCTCAGCAGTCAGCTTTAACCTTCTACAACGACTCTTCAGAGAGACTTTATCATGCTCACTGACTCACCCAAAGACTTTTTACTGCCACCTGTGTATTAAAATTATGTTAATTTCAGCTGAATGGAGCCTTTTTTTTTCATATGCTTTCTTAACTACACTTGTTTTTTGAGGGTGTGAAACTGGAGTTAATGTATCAACAGAAACAAAAGATAGAATTAATGGACAAATTAACTTCATACTATGTCAAGGCCTTCTACTGTTTCATACACAACTTTGCTGTTCATAGTAGCTTAGTGAGAGTGGAGTTCACATGAGGCATTATTTAATCATTCTGTCTGAATCAAACAGAAGATTTTAAAAAGTAAGGAACTTTACCACTGATTAATATTTAACAATCTAGGTACAAAGGCAGAAAGTCTGTAAAATGTTTATTTCAATAATAATGGTGATAATAATCTAATTTGATAAATACCTAAAGACCGCTGTTCTATCATTTTCATTTAGCTGGCAGTATTATCTAATCTCCCATATAGTACATGTTTCCCCTTTGAAGGAAACAGCTCAGTTAATCCATTTTAAAATGAAACCGGTATGCTCAGCATTTGATTGGCAACCCCTCTTGAGTGAATTCAAGTCTTCTTACTTTAGCAAACGGGGTTTGTGTTGCGAGGAAGCTTGTTTTCCTTTCTGTATCCACTTGTTAGAAGTTCAAACTACAAACAGATCAGTCAAAAATCAAATTCAGATCTTAAAACCACGGTATGTGATTGTCATGCGTGACATTAATTTCCCTATAAACAAACCTTACCCAAAGTGAGAATCGGAGTAAAAATAACAAATTGGACAGCAAGAATAGGATAGTAATGCTGATTGTATTATATTTGAAGTCCACCATGGCCGTGGACCATTTTTCTTTTACAAAAAGAAACATCTTTTCCATTCTGAGATGCAAAGTAAAATAGAGGAAATAAACCGCTCAAGTATAGAAAAACCATGTTTGTTTGTTTTTTTTTTTTTTCTCAGTAGCAATCTATGTCAAAGTAGTTAACTGCAATACTCCAACAGGAAAAATAGACTTCAAAATAAGCATATTATGGGACCTTTAAGAATTATGGCAGCTTTTCATCAGCTCATCTCAAATCTTCTGGCTGTTGCGTATCAGGTGGTTGCTTTTTTTTAATTTTAAGCACATAGTTTGACTTGATAGATGTATTTATTGGAGAATGTCTTTCAATGGTAAGATATATACAGCGAAAATTGGGTGGGCATCAAGATGTGGTTTGATGATGTTTTCAGGATGAATGATCAGCACTCCCATTGTTTTATTTTCTGCTGACTCAGTTCAAATTGATCAAATACTGTTAAAAAGATGATTTTGGGAGGTCTGTAGTAGTTGTAACTGTACCGCATGAATGCCGCCAGGGACGGCACCCACCTAGATTTTCTTGTCTGCTACTTGAGCCAAATAATATTTTTGCCCATTTGATTGAACATTTCATGGCTGACTCTAAATGAATGCTTCCTGGGATGATCCCACCTCATGTGTCCTTTTGCCTCTTAGACTTCACATTGCCATGATGTCACAAAAACAAAACTCACTTTTATTATTGCAATAGGAGGTTCTACAAATATAAAACCTCAATGGATTACAAATTCACGACAGAAGAAAACCTGACCTTGACTGGAGGTTGACTTGGTTTACAGACATCTCTTTTATAACAGTGAACTCTTTTTAGACTGCAGGGTTTTTTTTTATTACAAGATTGTGAGTGGCCCTTGAGAAAGTTTGGAAGCAAGAACACAAGAATGTTCTGTGCTCCCGCTTTGATGATCTCTTCTGTATTCAGTGCTGTTTTTAAGGGTTCATTGTGAATTTAATGCTTTTCCCCGAATCGGTTTCATCCAAACAATCAATAACACTGTGTTGTCATGTAAAATAAAGATCAATATCGTTACTGCAAGATGTAATAATCTGGATCACAAGGTAACACTGTTAATACTGCAGCAATAATTTTCGTAAGTTCATTAGGGTAGACCTGAATGTATCAAACCTTATTAACATTCAAACTCCAAACCCGCACCGAGACCACAACACCAGCAACCAATAGAATATTACAACTCACAGAAGTCTGAACCAGAAGAACATCTAATGTAGATTAGAAAATCTGGCTCCTAAAAAAATATCCTGCATTACTGCAACATAAATGTGGTAGCAATGTAACAATATGGAAAATTTGATATCTCCATTATAGTGACCAAATTATCCCGGTTTACGATATTGTCGTGGATATTCTTAATCGCTGTACAAATGCCCCAAAAAACACACACAGTGATCCCTTATTTTTGGCAGTTAAAGGGGACCGGCACCCCCCCCCCAAAATCATAATCTGCAAACGAGAGCCGGACCCCCCGAGCCTAAATAATGTGTTTAAAATATGTTTAAAAAATGCAAAAAAGTAGCGAGACACTGCAGCTGAACAAGACAAAGGCCCCGATCGTACACCTCCCGCTACCCGCAAATTGCAGGTTTAGGAACCTCCGCTAACCGCTAGTGCAATCTTCTGCTTCCCTAAAGCTGCTATCTGCAGCCAAACGGCGTCCAAATGGCATAAATGTGCGTCCACCTGCTCACATGTGGACGTGCACAAACGGCTCTACCTCTCAATTACGCATTACTGTATTACTTGCATATGTTCTTATTCTCTTAAGGGCATGTGTGTGTGTGTGTGTGTGTGTGTGTGTGTGTGTGTACATGTGCCTACTGTACAAAATGATACACCTTTACAGAGAACAGAAGCATTGTAAGTACAGGGATGATGGTGATGGGTTGTCAGATGAACAAGGACTGAGGAATGGAAAACTTTGGAGAACTTTGTTTTGGAGACAGTCGGTGGATGACATTTAGATGGCAACCATACTGGACAAGTGACAGAGTTATTTATTTTTTTAAGTGTTGCATGGGTCTAAAAGTAAGGGCCTTATGGGGACAAGTCATGTGGTTGTGAGCTGTGATACACATTCCAGTTTTGCACAACACCAAAGCTAAAGTGCATCCCTGAGCAAAGGATCTGCCAGTACAGAGGAAATCATCATGCATAATGTAAGATTTTATTTCTGACTGAAGCCCTCTCATTGGTACTGTTTGACCCAATCCAAATGATTAATCAAACATGAAGCCTAGACAAAGCAGAAATCCAGAAGAAACTGCACATAACCTTAAGCCTTTCATGACCCTGTAAGGGTTTTCTTTTCTTTTTTTTTTTATTATTAAGATGAAACTGTGCCTTTTGGCTAGAATGCCAGTAAAAGTGAAAAAAAAGGGCATTACAGAGAACAAGAGGATGATCAAACTAGGAGGAAATTGAAAAGAGGTGCCAGACTTAAATGACAACAGTGTCCTCTGTACGGTCACTGAGCTGATACTTTAAGCAGTTAAATTTGATATTTGACAAGGAAAAGTAAAAAAAAAAAAAAGGAATATATCCACACTGGTTTCACAAGTGAAGTTTAGAGGACGAAACATACAGGAGGATGTTTTATGAGACAGGTGATAACCTGATCCTCGTCATCTTCAGCAGTGGAGAGGATATGTGGACCGTTATCTGCAGTGGGTGATGTAGCCATGTGTTTGCTTTACACCCCTGCCCCTCCAAAGTACATATATTAAAACTGGCTTTATTAGCAGAGTGAAAAAAAAAATCTTGCTGTCTGAGGATGAGGATATGATGTTTTCCCTGTCACACACAAACTACTGTAGTTTGAAAAGTAGGGGGAGCTGTGTTAAGTGTTGTGCAATAAGGCGTATAACGTACTCGTTTAGTCATAAAAGGGTTATTACCAACTGTCTTGATGGACAGCTGCTAATAACCATAAAGATATTAACAAAGTTAACAAAGCACCACCTGATAAATCAGGAAAAAGGACTAAACGCCACAATCAGTCTCAAAATGGCTGTTGTTCTATGCGTGCCAGCCCATGACCAGGTGTGGCGCTATAGAGCAACAGAGAAGGTGTGAGTCCAAGCACAGACCTCTGCAACCAGCAAATGTTACAAAACTGTATAAAATAACCACAAACAACTTCTCTCATTAGAATATATCAGGATTTATTAACACAAATATTAAAAGGAACAAACACTTGAATCAAGATCCTGTTATCTACTAACTAAAAGATGACTAAAACTAACATAAGCAAATGAAACATTCAATGGACCAGTATAAACTTATATACATGTGTGCTAGAAATTATAGGTGTGTGTGTGTGTGTGATATCGTGAAAGGGTTGTCCAAGATGGCTGCCGGCTCGTGCGATAGGGCGCCACGAGATGGCGGGTGGGGCCACGCGGTACACTCGCCTGACCAAAGATGGCGGATAGAGTCACGCTGTGGTTCCGCCCTAACCGAGATGGCCGCCGACTCGCGCGATAGGCTGTCACATGATGGTCTACGAAGTCATGTGGTGACGTCCCCACAAAGGTGCTTAGTAGGAAAGAAAATCAGAGTACAGAAACGGCAGGGTAAAATCAACAACGCGAGGGTGATTCCTAACCACCGATGCCGTGATCGCTCCGAGGATTTCCACAGGAGGGAGAGTGTGGAGCTGACTCCCGCACTCTCCCACTGATTGTTTATCTGAAATCACGGCGCGATCAGCGATGGTGAGGAAACACTGCAATCACGTGGGTAAATACGCGCCGGCGGATCACCGGCGGGCTCAATCGTAAACACTGTCACAGTAAGCACAAGAAAACTGAATTGGCAACAACTAACTAAGCTCGGCCCAGACACTTTGTTTCGCTTCTCGAAAGCGATCGATGGCGTTGTAGTGTACCGGGAGGGTAATTAGACTTTGGGATACAGCTGTACCGCTGTTGGACTACGCTCCGTGGGTGGTCCGGAGCGGCTCTGCTTGTTTCTCTCCTTCGGCTTAAAGGGGGAGTATAGGTTGTGGCGCTTCAGTGGAACCGGGTCCTGTAGGGCGCGCGTGGAGCCGGGCGTCTTCTGTGGGGCACCGAGTCTCTCTCGCGCCGATGTGCGCGGGTCACTCGTGGTGCTGACTGGACGGAGCGCGTAAACCGGTCTTCCTCGCCAGTGGCTGACTAGCGCACCGCTGGATGGCCTCGAGGTTGCTGGCTGGAAGCAATGATGGGCCGAGGTAGGCCCAGGGGAGAGGATGCTTTGAGCGTGCGGATTAGCTCCGGGTTGGAGAGCCGAAGGGTCAAAGCGAGAGCGGAGTAAAGGCAGCAAGCGAGGTGGAGAAGCAAGAGCGCGATCGAATCGCGCTCTCTGAGTTTTAAGAGACTAGGGGCTCGCGGCCAGTGAGAGGCCAGTGACATCACGTTCACACCTAGGTGTGAATTTGCAAGGAATGCTGGAGACTTGAGTTTTAAAAAAGATTTCTATTGTCCTTCTTTGTCTCAGGAAAACATGCGGTCTCTGTGATCACATGTGTGGCCCAACATAAGGATCCCTGTGGGGTGGGCTAATTTTGTCCTGCTCCAATGGTTATAAGGGTGAATTCCAATTCCTCCCTTAACCCTCAATCTCAACCCTCAGTTTCAAAAATGCTAAGGGCAAGTGCTGTCCTAATTCTTAGCAAGTCAAGTTGAGCGACGAGTTTGAGGGCCGTATCGCCCTCAAAATGGAGATTTTCCGACACCACCCCTGGTAGTAAGGGCTACCCAGAAGGCACTGGGTAATTTAGCCAAGACATCTTCGAAAAGGATGGTGACAAAAAAAGCGAGCTACAAATGTAAATATCTTCGTATATCTTAAAGATATAAATGTTACGAAACCATTTTATTGTGTTTGTTTGAGATTTTTTTCATGGATTACCATCGTTGTTGCGCAACATTATTTTTTTACTTTACGATGTTTGCTGCTGGACCGGCGGTCCCGGGCAGGGGTCCCGGTCCCGTCGGCGGTCACAGGACAGCGGAGCAGGACCACCGACGAGTAAAAGTAACGTGAAGCCGCCGACCGCGGGTCCCGTCCCGTTGGCAGTCCCGGCTAGCTTCACGTTACTTGTATACCTTGTTGTGTAGCGACGGAGGACTGAATAATGAATCCTCTATTGTGTTATTTGCTAATATTATTTAGAGAATATACGGCGCTCTTTTCAATGTTATCCCTGTGTCATTTCAGGAAATACAGAGACAACACGGGCTCTGATACATTTCAGTCTGAAGACGTAACTGCACTCGAGGGGTGTCTCATTTCTAAGTCACAAGATAGCCCTGACACTTATTTTCGAGGGTTAAGATTGAGGGCCAAAAATTGAGGGTTAAGGGCGAGGGTTGAGATTGATGGTTAAGAGAGGAATTGGAATTCACCCTAAGTATGTAATTCACTTCAATGGGCTAGTGCTGTAGTTTATATGACGTAATTATTGCATATTCAATAGCTTTTGTATTCAAAGCAAATTATTTTCAGCTAATGCCCCCAAAAAAGTCAGATCATTCATTCTACATAACACACTACAGTTTATTACTTGCTTTTAAATCTAAATGTGGCAAAATACTTATTTTAATTAGCTTTCGTTAGCTATGTGAGGAAGCTTCTACTCCTTCACTACTTAAACCATTTCCATTAGTCCTCCCCATGTGCTGTGGGAGTAGGTGGGTTCTTTGATTTTATTGGTCAAAGGAAGCGTGATGAAATTATAGGTAATATGGGTAATTGCTGAAAGATATTTAAATATGTGGTATTTTTAAAAGTGACTGGAAAATGAAATTAGGCTTTGGTGACGTAAGCGGACCAAGAAAACAGGTTAATTGTGATTAATCTTGTCAACCTTCTTTTCTGCAGAGCTGTCCTGATAGGTCACTTTAAACAAGCAAGGCGGGCGCTACGCTGTATATATGGGAGCGCTGAGAGAGGACGGGCTCGCTCTTTTTTTGGGGGGATTTCTTTGTTTGTCATGCATAAGAGCATGACATTGATTTGTTTGTAGTTAACCAATAAAAGTCTGTTTAACTGTTAGTTTCTGGAAGAACTTCCTGCCTTCCATAATATTTTGTCCCCTGCATTTCACTATACGATAACCTATTTGTGACCCTTTACTTTTTCAGCAAAGACTCTTCTCCCTCAGTGTCTCACCTCCAGTCGATAGCAGTCACAGCACTCTTAGTTTGGAAAAGCAGGGAAGAATTCTGATGGGTAGCTACGCTAGAGATGCTCAGAGTGAGGCCCATAGAGGACTCGGTGTTCAACGTCTAGAAGAAGTCAAACATCAAAACATTCATAGTAATACGACTAATGCTGCAATACGGAGTAATATCTCTGTATAAGCCCTGAGGAAGCAATGGACTTTTTTCTGAGGAGAGAAAAATGCATTTTGCAAGCACATACTAAACTTTATATTTTGAAAAGAGTTATTTTTCCGAGCAAAGAATAACTCTTCCTGGATTTCTGACCTCGATTGTTTAAGGACAGGATTTGGATAATCATTATTGGGACTCTGTGATTACAGATGCTTTTGGACCAAGAACTTTGATGAGGAGGAGTTTAGTGGACATGATTGTACGTGGTGTCACTGACCATTTTCTCAAGCCTCCTGAGGACACTGAAACCATCTCCTTACTCAGCACGGCCCTGGAACGATGTATGAAGAGAAACTGCTCACTGAGTGATCTCAGAAGTCTCTCAACTCCTGAGAATAAATCAGCAAATCATTTTAGATGAACCCCTTTCTGTTTCAGCTGATTCCAGATCTATACTCTACTATATATATATAGTATATATATATATATCTATATATATAATATATCTATATATATATATATATATATATACATATATATATATATATATATATATATATATATATATATATATATATATATATTAGGTATATATACATATATATATATACACAACTAAACGTATATATGTGTATGTGCCTGGTACAACTAAAGGTACATTTGTTTGGACAAACATAACGATAACCACAAAGATTGCTCATAAGAGTTTTATTTAGGAGCTGATATCTTACCATTTTCCATGGTTTTCTTGATTATAACCTAAATCACTTAAGTTTTTACATCAATAGCTATGGCGTTGTACTGCTAAAAACACTGCTTTTATGCATTCATTGTTTTCTTTTTCTGTCTGTTTTAGTCACATGATGACGTTTAGTGGTACCAGGTATTAAAATGAACAAGGAAAGTGAAGAAAAAATGGTGGTCTAATAATTTTTTCCATGACTGTATATATATATATATATTATATATATATATATATATATATATATATATATGTGTGTGTGTGTGTGTGTGTGTGTTATAGGTATATATTATATATATATATATATATATATATATATATAGTAGCTGGTCCTGGTGGTCTGCAACACCTGACAGAGTCTTGGCACTGGCCAGATAAATACTTTCTTAACTTTCTGTTTCTGCACAGAGAAAGCTTTAAGTTTTTACATACACTTTATTAAATGAACTCAAGGGTACTCATTAGAACACAGACAGACTTATCTCAGGGTGACACAAATTAACATGTTAAATGTAAGGGGGTCAAACCAGCAACAGACTTTACATGGCAGCATTAAATCAAATAGCTAACAAATAAACACCTAAACAACCAGGGCTCCAAAGGATGCTGAGAAACGACCCAGAAGGACCTGCCAGATCACTACAATCTGTGGTAGAACAGTGATCTGTTCTGTCACAAATCTCACTTATTTTTGGTAATTTAAAAGAAAGAAATGCTGGCTGTGTCCATAACCACCCCCCCCCCCCTCTCTACTCAGTATTACAGAGCATTATTCCACAGTAATGAGTTCTGTGTGGGGAGGTTCTGGTTGGGGAACAATAAAGTGAACTCAACTGAATGAATTCTGCTTGTGTTATTTTGGTCAATTTCTTTGCCGTCTGTGTAAAATGCCTTGTGATAACTTTTGCTATTAGTTTTTGTTACACAAATAAATGAGTTAAACTGCAACTGTTTCATTTCATGAGCTGAAACTTAAAACACACTCCTCCTCCACTCTGAGCGGAGCCAGATGAGGTGGTTTGGGTATCTGGTTAGGATGTTTCCTGGTTCCCTGGAAAGATGTTTTGAGTGCATCCAGCCTGGAAAAGGCCTCAGAGCAGACCCAAGACATGCTGGAAGGATTATATTTCTTCTCTAGCTTAAGAACGCCACGGTGTCGTCCCAGAGGAGCCAGAGGAGGCTGAAGAGAGGGAGGTCTGAGCCGGCCTGCTTAGCCTGCTGCCCAAACTCAGATAGGTGGAAGTTAATGAATGGATGGATAAATATATGATTGTTTTGAGATTGGACACATGCATTGACATAATTGGCATTCTTTAAAAAAATCAGATAGTTTACAGGGTATGTTTTCATTTTTTTCTGACCTTGGAAACTATAAAAAAGGAATGTTTAAGAAAAATGCTTTATATTTCAGAAGATAATGTAAAACATACATGGAAATATGGAGTACAAAAAGTGCTCTCTGCTTCACTCCCCATGTCTTCTCTGTTTCATGGATTTTAATCTGTCTGCTCGCCATATTGTGTTGCTTACATGCGATGAATTCTAATGACGACTCTACTAGCAGTAGGTCAGAATTCGATTTAAGGCCATCAGAGCATCAATAGGATAGAGGAGAAAGATTCTTTAAACTAGAGTTTTCATGATCTATGTTTAGATCGTGTCTCAGTTTCAAGCACTGGTTGCATCAAGCATCCTTCTTGCTTGAGAAAGAGGTTTATGAGGACAGTGTGTATTGCACTCACACAACAGTTACTGCGTTTTAAAAAGCAGAAGCCTTTTGACAAAGAAGGCTTCTACAGGTATAAACCCAGTCACTCTCACCAATCCCATTTTGTTTTAGCTGTTACAACACATGCCCTTTGAAGTATTAACAGTCATTGCATTTTCATTTGCTGGTGAAAAAGGGATGGAATGCAAAAAGGAGGAAAATGAAACAGAGAAAGGCTTGGCCCTCTGTGAGAGCACCACCACACCAGAGCTGGAACACCCAAAGAGCTTAAAGTGATATAAATGTCCCTGAATGACAGCATAAATCTGGATGATGACAAATAACCTCTTTGAAGCCCAAACCGCGGCGAATAGGATACCAATTCTGCATTAGAAAGGGAGTGGGGTTACGCCTTGACATGTCACAGTGGCATGTTTAGTCGTGCACAAACTTTAAAAAAGAATGAGGTGCTTTTCTAAATAAGTGTGTCATGGATGCTTATTTTATAACTTTACCCCCAAACTATCAAAGGACAAGGAATGTGTGTGTGTACGTGTAATTAATGCCAAATGAATTCTCTTCTTTTTTGTGTATGTGGTGTAATTTCCAACAGAATGAATAAACTTAGCGCGTTGCTATGTAGCAATGATTGAAGTAGACTTGTGAAGAAATGGGCAATTTCCCTGTGGAAGAGCTGGAAAATTTGCAAGGACACTGGTGGCTGACCGGTCATCAATCTTCACTGCAGCACAAACGTGAAGTCTGAGAGGAGGTTGAAGGGATCGAGCAAATACTCAGTGTGAGCTGACACGTTACACTCCGGATCACACATCAAACAGACTGCATGTAATCCATGCCACAAATGGTTAAAAAAGGAAAACCGTTGTCATGCTCAACACAAGAATGGTTTGTTTTTAAGTTTGTTTGTAAACCTGCATTTTGGACAGCAACATGTTTATGACGACTGAAACCATGACATGAATATTGTATTGTATTGTATTTTCTGCTAAGTGCATAAATAATGAAAATAAATAAATAAATAAATGGAAAAATTAAAGTGTGACTTTTAAAAACAAACATTTAGCATTTTCTAAAAGTCCAAAACTGACATTTGTCATTTAGAAAAGAATTCAGACCCTTAATTCTTTAAAAAAAATATATTTTTTAACTAAAGCAGAATAAAGTACCTCCTGACTCAAGGCAGTAGGCTACTTCCATAAGAGAGTTACTGTTCAAAAAACCAAACTAAAGTAAATCTGTGACATTGTAAAAAAATAAAAATGCAACTTAGCCTTTATGCCTAAAGCACCCAAAGTACTAAAAATAGTGAAAAGTTTATGCTGCTTTATTTCAGTTACAACGTTAAGTACTATTGTGCATCCCGGAAGTTTCATTCATGAAATATGAGCAGAATTAATTTGTAAACTGTGAGCAGAGGAAAATTTAAGCATTTTGGCATTCATGAAAATATCAGTGGTTCCAAGCTGTTCATAAGTACAAACTAATCCTGACCATCTGCCGGGCTGTTTAAATGAGGAGTGTATATAACTGTCACTTGTCATTCTCAAACTTTACAAGGTTAACGCCTTAAGGCTTATTCATTCCTTTGCGTAGCAGCTACGCACGGCCCTACTCCGTCTCTGGCCTTTTATACTTGTACGTTATCATTTGTGTTGCTCTGTAATTACACAAACAACCGCTAGACAGCAGTTGTTTTTTTTTTTTTCTGTTGTGCTGCAGCTCACAGTGCCAAGTTTAATTTTGTTTACTTCCTGTATGTAGCTCAGACGTAGCAACGGAGCAAATAAAGTAATTTTACATCAGTCTGGGGCTGATAAATGCTGAGCGTCAGTCGTTTTTACAGACCCCGCAGCAAATTATCACTCTACCAAACTTGAAAACAATGAAGAAGAAGTAGCAGTGGGAAACAAGACGAAGAAGGACAAATCAACCTAATCGCATTTTTTGCGGTCGGTAACGAAGCTACGCACAGTTACATTTGGAGGGAGGTGCATGTCAGGGTACGGCGTAGCCCTACAGCGTAGCTGCAGCATCACTTTGATGCTGAAGTATTAATCAGTCTTTATATAAATTGTTATTTTCCCAATATCCAGCTATCTCTCAAGCGTGTTTTAAACATGAAAATAGAACATAAATATAACACATTTATCATTATCAATGGGCATTTTGCATATTTAAGCCTCAGATTGTGTTTCTTAACATGTTAATGGGTTGTTAAATGATGAATTGATGATGTGCTGACACAGAGACCAGCGGCACCAGTGGTGTCGTGAAGGCGAGGCTGTTGTGTATGAAGCCAAGCAGCAGAACCCGGCTCTATAAATCAAAGACGGTGTGCAAGGTATTATTGAATTGCTGTCTACTGCACAACATGGCCATAAAAAAAGGCCTTCCAGTGCCAGAGGTCCAGATGAAGCCACTTAGAAACGGCAGCATCTTACTGAGAGATTCTATGCAGGTGGTTTTCATTCAACAGCACTGGTAGGCTACCTAAACACCAGAAGTAATTTGTAAAGGGTAAAACATGTTTGTGTGGGAAGCTTGTGGGGAAACAAACTTTTCAGTTTACTAGAATTGAAAAATTCAGCGTATTATAAATATTGCCCCTGCCCATAATCCCTTAAAATGTGTGTTTAAAGCAAACCATCGCATTGACATGGGATTAACTGCATGTCACCTCTTTCCAGGCTTGTGCCTTGTCGGTCCCTGCCAGACAGTCATGGCTGTGGCCTAATAATAAACCTTATATGGTGGTCCCTGGGTGGGGATTTATGCTCATTAAAGGGCAGCGGGAGCACAGCTTTCGATCAATTGCCATTCATAAAGGTACACATGTTCTTGTGATCAAATCCGACTTTTACGTGGCATTTGTGAATCCAGAAGGTTTCGAGTAAGGCGGTCATTTATGAGCTAGATTTCATGAATGGGGCTCAGTGTCAGCGATTTCTTCACCGGATGAGGATGTGCTAAGTGGTGAACTGTTGATGCAGGTTTCTGCACTGTAGTAAATATTTTATTGAAGGAGCAGTCACTTCAGTTTTACCAGCCTTCCTCTCCCTGCAGCTGAGGAGGGGTGTCATGGTAAGATGGTAAGCCATGGACCATCTTTCACTTTTTCTATGCCACACGATGAGCTGTGTTCAAATTGTTCAAGACTTTTTTTTTTTTAAAATCAAGATTTAGTATATAATCCAGCTGTGCACAGAGAATTTGTGGACTGTCTCAGATAAAAGAGAACCAAAGCAAAAGAGTTGTGGATTTTTGATTGGTTGGTCCAGAACTCCTGTCAGCCTGTGAAAGAGGTTTAAAAACGATTGTTTTATAAGCTCTATGACGCAAGAAGACCTGACCCTCGGTCCCACTGGGGATGGAAAGATTGTGGTCTTCTGTCCTCCACCATGCGTGTCATGCAGTTGACAGATAACTAAACAGTCAGTAACTGTAGGATGAGTGATAGATGCGAGGAATAAAGTTGAGTCTCCTTTATTCGAGAACGTCTTGGACACAGCTTTCAATTACTGAATCTGTAAAACTAATAACAAAATAAAAGTTCCATTTTAGTCTATTGACTTTCTGATAAATGCAAATACAGTGGTACCTCTACTTACTTAACGAAATTTCCAGCTAACGAAAGGCCGATTCAGAAAAATACTGCCTCCATATACGAAAGAAATTCCAGGTTACAAAGGCGAAAAATTTCAAAATACGCGCTGCTACTCGCAGCTCCCAGAGTCCACAGAACGTTAACATACTTGTCGGCTCCTGTATCTTGGTTTGAAAGCAGCACGTCCGAGCTGCTCTGCCATTGGCTATTGCTTAGCATCTTCCTGGCATCCCATTGGCTAGGAGGGCCCCTTGTCTGTATGAGCGTAACCCAGCAACCCAGGTAAATGAACAATTTTTTACCTCCGCCAAGGAGGTTATGTACTTTATTCTTTATCTTTATATTAGTATAATTGTGCAATAATCTAATTCTAACATGTAATTCTTACAGGTTTTTATGTCATTTCATGTATTATTTATAATTTATAAAAAAAATAATGTTCGACTTTTTGGCGCCTTGGAACGGATTGGGCCATTTATAGGGTAAAATGCGTTTCTAATTTTGCGTTTACAAAATGAGTTTCAGAACAAATTAATTTGGTAAGTTGAGGTACCACTGTAAAGTAATTCTTCTACAAAAGGTCAAAAAGTCAGAACGTAAAGTACACATTTCCTGAGAGACTGGTAATTAAATCACTGCATAGATACAACACGTCTAGTTAAATACATAGTAAAGCTAAACAGGGTGAACTGCTTATGTTACACAGCGTGTCATGGTCTGGGGCAGCCATGGCAGCCATTTTGTTTTTTTTCCTCTTTGTTTTGTGTCAAGTTGTCGTCACTCCCTGTCTCTCATCTGCTCTGTTTCCTGTTTTACATTAGAGGTCTGTCTGGTCTTTGTTGTATTCTGCTTTTCTGCCTCTGCCTTGTCATCCTGATTGCTTGCACCTGCCTCTTGTTTGTCCCTCTGTGCATATAAGTCTTGTCATTCCCCTTTTTTGTTTGCTGGTCTGTCTTCTTGTGCCCTGTGAGTCTCGTCTTGTGTCTCGTAAGTGGTTTTTTTTTTAGACTTTTGACCCCTACATTCCTGTTGGATTACTTTGTGCGGATTTTTGGTTTGTTTGGACTTTTGGCTTTTTGTTAAATAAATACATTGTTTTTGTGTTTTGGGTCCTCCATTCCACTGCAAAACCTGACACAGCGTCACATAGTAGTTACACAAAATCCCACAAAACACATGAATACTTAATCATTAACTTAGCTTAGCTACATTACTTACAAACAATGCTTCTAGAAGGCTTTGAACAAACAGATGGTTTAGGAATATGAAGAGACAACATGCTCTTCCACCAGTGTCTTGTTACAAACAGCCGAACAGGAAGTTGACACTAAACCACGTGACTGCTGTCAACCAATAAACTGGTGGCTTCTCAAGGTAAGGAACTAACCCTGCAGGTACATTAAATGGCCAGCATGTGTCACTATAAACAAGATCAATTTGTTTTACTGATTATATGACATGTGGTCTGGCTGGGCTGTGGTTTTGCTCTGTCCTCAGCATGACCTCGGGTCCCAGTGGAACAGTTTAATAAGTAGAGCGTTTTCAAAGGGTGCTTGAGATTACCAGTTTACCCAAAAGGATTCTGCAATCAGTTATCTATAAAGTAATGAACTATGTAGCTATTTCTTGCTGCCTCGTCTTTTCTGCTATAATCCTCATAAAAAGGATGGGTGTTGTCAAGTAAAACATGCCTTTTTGACTTCCAAAATGGAGTCTGCTCGTGGCATTTTATTTTGAAAATTGACCAGATTCTCAATTCCATTCTTCTGTTTGACTTCCTGCCAGCTTGATTTGTTGTATGTAAACTGAAGAGCTTTAGCCATGGCTGAATGTCAGAACAGACTTGTCACGTGTCTGGTTTTAGTTATTCCTCAGTGGATTGCAGTTTTGTACTTGTTTTCCTGTTACACAACTGTATTACATGTTGATGAGAATTTGTGAGCTACTGTTTAATTGACAACAAAGGTCTGAACTGAGACTAGTTAGGCCCAGGGAGCACATCACATACAACATATGACTAACTATACATGCAGCGAATATAACCCAATTATCTTACTCATTGAGCTCACTCTACCCTCGCATTCATTTAAGTGATGTACATGTTGTGGCAGATTCATATCTTTGTGGTATGATATAGAGAATATTCTACGCTAGTATCGATGCTGCTTGCACGCAGATCGAACAGTAACCCACATGGATGGCTTTCATGTTTAAATACCACAATGCCGTGACAGATTTTGTTGATTCTGTTAATTCCAATAAAACAGATAAGCCAGTTCGTGCAGTACAGAGAGGTACGAATATAAAACACCAACACACCTTATTTTCCAGTTATATCATGAGGACAAGTTTAATTTAAAGACCGGAAATACAAACCTCTTTGTAGATAAGAAACAAGTAAAATGTTATTTATAACTGGATGAAAGCACAATAAAGATGTTTTTATACAGGTTAGTCCAGAAATACTTCAACACTGACACAAGTTTTGGAAAAACATTTTTAAGTCATAGTATTATGATGAATATGAGCCTAAAGCGCAGACTCTCTGCTTTAATTTGAGGATAATCCATCCAAATTGCAGGAAGGGTTTAGGAATTACAGTGCTTTCATATGTAGAACAGGTATTTATCAAGTGAAATGCAGCTCAGCCGGGTACAGATCAGGTGACTGACTCAGCAGTTGCAGAATATTCAACTTTAAGCCCATATTTATTTTACGCTGTAAAAGTGCAGCTTGTACATGTTTTGGTGAGCAGCAAAAATAGCAACACTATGTGAGAACTAATGTTTTTCCCTACATTAAATGTGTATTTTCCATTCAAGGCAGCAACTGCTTGTATAAGTTTGTGCAGGTACGTGTGCGTTGGTAATGGCTTGTAGACGGGGGGGGGGGGGGGGGCTGTCCCTATTGTTTAGAGACCTCTCCACCATCTGCCAGTGTGCGCCCAGCCTCCGTGCCCGATCTTGCCCGATGAAGAGCAGCTGTTTTCCCTCTCTGCGGATCCCCAGCAGGACCTCTCCTGCATCATCCCGGCCCACTTTGGCTCATGCACAGATAAACATACAAATGCTGCACACTTAATTGAAACTCTCACTTGTACACATAAGGAACAATGCATGTTCATGCACATATGCGAGTAAACGAATCTGTGTTCATCCTCTTTTTCCTCACATACTTAAAGCCACATTTCACATCAATGTCAAACAAAACAAACCTATTTTAAACAGACACACAATGAAACATGCATTTTATTGCCCTCGTTTTTGTTTGGGAACTCTTTAGGGGCATAAATCAGAAGTTTCATCATAATACGATATTGCATTGATTCAGGGGGGTCAAACTCAACTGCACCGGGGGCCAAAATTCAAAACAAAACAGGATAAACATTTATTGAACACACTAAAACGGAATGTTTTTGGAACATAAATATGAATAAAACTAGACAGAAATATTATTCTGTAATAAAAATTAAACCCTAAATAACTTATATTTAGTATTTTGCTCTCCATAAAAATATCTTGTTAAATGATACGTTAAATGATGAAGTTAGAAATATGAGCAACTTAACATTAAAGTAACATTAAAATTAATTTGCTCCTTATGTCAATGTTTATAAAAAATAAACTTTAAAATATCCCAAAAGATTTTGCTCTCCTTAAAAATATCTCCTGTCAAAATTATACAAGTTAGAAATATGAACTTGCTAGCAAACATGGAAATAAACATAAAATGTGTGCTTTTCAGCAATAACAAGTCAAATCATTCAGTTTTTTTTTTTTTTTTTTTTTGCTCTTATGACATGCGATCGAATTGTTTCTCCCATAAAAGCAGCTTCACTGCGTCATACATGTCAGTGATCATGTGGTGACGTCCCTGGAGCTGCACATTTAAGGCCTTAAGATAAGCTGTTATGTCAGACAGGAACACCACCCTAACCCTGAGCTCAAAAACTCTGTTGAGAACTTTCCCCCGACTGAGCCAACGCTCCTCTGGATGATCAGGAATGTCTCAAACTCTGAATCTATCTGCCGCATAAAGGAACCAAACTGCTGGTGATTTAACGCTTTAGCTCTGATAAAGTTTACGGTTTGTGTTCCAGGTCTCATCATGGTCCATCTTCAGGACTTTGCCACATAGAGCTTCCTGGTGTCTGATGCAGTGATGTTGTTAACTCACCAGGACAGTTGTCCTCCTGCATCTTTACTCGCACATCGTTCCCAACTGCGGTCAAGACAGCCGTCATTCGCATTTGCGTGGTCAAATCAGCCGCTCCTGATTTTCATGTGCACTACTTTATTTACTGCAGATAGCCGCTGCTCTATCTGTTGTCAGTCCAATAAGTTTGTCCCAGGGCAATTTCATGTCTGTTACACTTTGAGATACGTTTTCAAAATGTCTTTTCCAGTCGTTGTCCCGTGCATCGATTTAATGTCCATTACTTCTTCTGTTACGCACACATTGGAGTCCACTCCGCGGACGAAGCTTGAAACTAGACTTATAAGTGTGCGGAAAGGCCGCTGAAGCGTTGCATTTTGGGATCTGTAGTTCTGTGCAGTATTGTTTTAATCAGCTTTTCATATCAACAGTCCATTAATAACGATAATGTAAAATGATCTCGCGGGCCGGATATGATTACACGGCGGGCCGGATGTGGCCCGCGGGCCTTGAGTTTGACACATGTGCATTGATTGGATGATGACTCATTGTTTGTCGATATCAAAAAGTCTGCCACAATATGATGATGATTGGATTCAATTCAGGATTGATTCAGGATCTGGCAGTCAATATGAGACAGTGTCATATGCTGATTAAACACAATCACCTTCTCTCATGTAATATCACAATAATAAATATGATTATGAGTAGACAGTTAAAAAAAAAGACAAAAAACATAACAAGACCACCCATAACCAGCATTGTTCTGGATATTGTGGAAGCAGAACACAACTAACCAAAAAAAACCTCAAAAAAAAAGAGAGATCTGCAAGAGGCAGCATATATTGATTAGGATTCAATGTTTCTAGATCGTTCATCTTTAAATTGATCTGTCAATGTAGATTGATGGATCTTTACACCACTAAAACTAATGCAACATTTTTTTGCAATGACAATAGATTCATGGAGGATGTTAGTAGTTACCACCATCACTGAGTTAATTGTTGGTTATACCTTGAGTGGTAGTTTTTTACTCTATAATCATTTACATTTAGGTAAATCCAGTCGATATTTCTCTTTGTAGTGTACCCATAGATGCACAGATAACATATGTTTCCCTTAAAAAACATCTGGAACTATAGATGGAGCATTTTTGTTTAGAAAACTGAGTAGATTTAGGTTTGGAAGGCTCGTCTGTGACAAGTGAGATCACCCAAGATGCAGTTTCTCTTGAGAGTTTGTAACAATGCAGCAGAAATGCACCATTGATTGGCTACGACATGTCCACTTATGCTCACTCATGCTAACTTTGCACTTTACCAAAGTTGAAAGAAGGAACTGATGCAAGCTCTCTCCAGTTCTAAGAAAGTTTAAAAAAAAAAAAAACGTTTCCAAAGGCTGATCTGCATAAGAGTTCTGTACCAGGAAAAAAAAACAAAAAACGCTGGCTAACCAAGTCACTGAGACGTGCATCTCAACACTGGTTTGTCTTCACAAATGCAAGTCTGACTTTCTGGAAGAGCATTTACTCTACTTGGCAGCTCACCCACTGGAACTTTATGAGAACGGTTGATTTATGTTTGATGGATTTATGTTTGACAGTCAGTGGCGAGAGGCGTCGTTTGCCCTTACGGGAACCCCAGGGATCAAACCACACGTATTAAATAGCTTGTTTTGCATAGTAGTGTTTCCTTCATAATTTTTATTCACATTTGGTTGAATCAAATTAAGGTTGGTGGATATGGTAAAATTCAGGAGAAAGTCTACTTCAAATTTGCATAAATGTGTTTAACACAGACTTTGGGTGATTTTTGACCTTTTTTTAAAAAAAAAAGAACTGATGTACAAAGGGAAAAAGAGATTTTCTGAGTGAGATCTGATTGCAAGATTGCTCAGCTGTCTGCTTTTAGAGAAGAAAAATGATTATACAATCAAAAATTGAGTTTATTAAAAAAAAAAAAAAAAAAAGACCCCTGACCAATTTTCTCTTAAAATATAACTACTATCACACCTCCAGGCACCACCATGCAGCCAAGGTTATTTCCTCCAAACCATTCAATGGCAATGTCTCTTATTCCAAATTTTGTTTTCAGTGACATTTTGAAAGTTTGCTTCAAATTCTTTTGACTGTTGAAGATCGTGTTCACATCTTCTGAGAGGCATTTATTTAAAACTCATGTTTCATGGTAAATTGGAGACCTCAATGTTGTTGCTCTACATACACATATGCCACTTGTACCCAGTTATGGGCACCTCCTCGTTTCCATGTCAAACGTAAGGAGAAAAACGTTCATATGACCACTACAGCCACATTAGTGGGGGAAAATGGAATTAGTCTCTAAATTAAATGCAAAGTTTTAAACTGATGATCTTGTGCACCGCTGATGTAGTTGATGCCATATTAATGCTGCTTTAATCACTTTTCCACTGCCAACAGAAATATCAAGTATTGTTTGAATGATGCAGTTCTTTAATCATTTTCCTCTGATCCTTGACTCGCTTTAAATCTTCAGCTCAAACTGGCATGGATCAAACACTGGGCATTCTGGATGAAACAGTAAACTGCTTTTTTTTGGCACTGTCCTTTCCCCACCCAGTTGGATCCCATCACAGCTGTTGAAGAATTTAGTTAGTAATTAAACTGCTCTCTGCCTCTGAATCTGTTCAAACTGATGCTCAGCTGAGGCTCGGCATCTTAACTGTGTAATAACAAACACTGAGGGGAAAGAAAGAGGAATGCTGAGACACTGCTAGATACGAACATCAGTATATTTTGGATATGAATGTTTATCAGCAGTTTCAAAGACCAGTGATGGATAAACTTAAGAGAATTATATGACCAAGAACCTCCCTCAGTGGGTCTAAATATTATTTACAGTCCTTACAAATATACAAAGCAATATACAAAGCAAGTCAACAGTGGGCCACCTTAACAATTTTTTTCAGGACATCCTCAAAGAACAAGAGTCTGAGGCATAATTTAGTTTCCTAACCCCCCATCTTTCAGCCTGACAGGACCTGATGATGTCACAAACATCCAGACACTGGATGTTCTTTGTTCATACCCTGACTTGTCAGTGCTGGTGCAAGAAAGCAAACCTGCTATTTAAACCCAAGCCGTTGGTTCCTGTAATGGCAAAAATAATGATTGAACGTTATTTTACCAGTGATTGGATGCGTTTCTAGTGAGGCAAGTGTATAACAATTTAAAATGTACACTTGACAACAGATGAGAGTGTAAGGTGAATTTAATCTCCAGTTGTATACAAGCAGAGAGGTCATTTACTCACTTACAGGATGAGCTGATGCCAAGAATGACAGTGAGAAACTAAGACACAATCACTATTAACAAACTGTCTGAATAACAGCGAAGCCTTGAGCTAACTTCTCCAGACGACTGCGTGTCCCAAAATCATAGCCTGAACATCCGAGTGATTTGGTTTCTTATTCCAGGGAAATGTCATGGAACTTCAACACTATTCAAACAAAAAGGTCTCGCCCACCTAAGGCCACTTTCCCGTAACAGTTCCACAACACTGGCTATGAATCAGTTCAGTCAACATGTAACTCAGAGTTGCACACATTCATGGTAAACCAGTGTAGGGTATTAGCGAAGGAACATCAGGGCAACCGGTGTCTCAGAATTAAAGCAACAGGTCCTGCTAGTCCAGGAGTCGTGGAGATTAGAACACCATAATAACTTACAAATGCAAATACTGCTTATCTGCTCATCAACTGGCTTGGAATTACTGATAATGTAAATGTATGCAGGATCACGCTTCTGAAAAGGTTCAAAATACATCAAATAAATCTGTGGACATCTTAGAATCTTCATCTACTTTTGGTATTCAATTTTATGAAGTTCTTTTGGTGGATCTAACAGTGTAGGTTATGTTGTTTTATTCAGATATAATCCAAACAGATGTAGCAACGCATTAAAAATACACTTGAAAAAACAAAAGAGCAGCCATTATGGATGGAACACCTAGCGGTACATCCTCCGAGCCATCAGCCTCAGGATAAAAGGGCCGTGCTACAATTTAGTTGTTTCACGCTGAACATGATTGTTGTCGTCAGTAAATGTTCTCCCTTCAATCCTGATCCCGTTTCCTCAGCGGTGCCTGAGTGCAAAACCAACTCGGAGCACCGAATGGCAAACATCTGCCTCACCAGCATGTTCTGCGTCTGCAGCGCTGCACAAATAACTCCTGGAGGGGGTGGGGGGGGGAAATGTGTGAAAGGTTTAAAGTATCAGGCTGCAGAACATTGTTTAAAGATATGAAGGTTTTGAAAAAAGAAATAACAGAGCTTTAAAAGAAAGTGTGAAATAACACATCAGTTGCGCTTTTCCTTTATGAAGCAGAGATGACTTGAGCCTCTGTATCTTTTTATCCATCCTGAGAAGGGAATCCCATTCCAGAACAATGACCAAGTTACAGCCTTGGTGAACGTAAAATATTCAACCAAAAACAAAACCTCACCCAACCAGAGGGTTGTTTTCCATGGAGATTAATGTAACCTGTGCTTTCTGGAACTAAAAATGTCCGTTTAACCAGGTTTACTTAACCAGCATCAGGTTCAACATAACCTGAACAAATCATTAACCTGTATCAGGGTTGAAAGCAAAGGGTGCGTTGGGATCAGTGACTAATGTTGTTTTTTTTTTTTTAACCAAAAACATAGATTTATTGCAGCAAATGAGTTTATTTTGCCTTTTTGGGGATGAATAAAGTCATAGGAGGTACAGCAAAGGACGATACTAACTGATCTTTCTTTTTGCTCTTTTTTCAATTTTACTGTAAGGATATTTAACAAGGCCAGAATGTTCAGCTATTGAATAAAATAATAAATATCATATCAGCGTTTTTTTTTTCTTTTATAAAATAAAACAGCTTTTTTTTTTTTGCACCATTGTGGAATATTTAATGGTTGCATGTCGTGGTTATATTTACACAGTCATAATTTCTACAGTAGTAGAATTTCTTTTAGTACATATGTTGTACATATGCCTGTCATATACAAAAATCAGCTTACATTTTTCATATTATCACAACTGTTTCTGACTGGAAGGGGGTGTAATTAATGTTTTACACAAACACTTGTGTTGCTGCTCCTTTGTATGACTGCAGGCAGCTGTTGCAGATTTGAACTGAAAAAAAAAAAATTGTGGTTGAGTCTGACTGAGTTGAGCCTCTTCTTCATGCTCAGAACCATCAGTACACTGCTATCAGGGCGAAGAACTGCCAGACAACTCTTTAGTCTGCACAATAAAGAATATGGATTATTGGATTATAACTGGAGTCCAGTGCTTAGGACATGCAGCAAAGAGAGGCGCAGGCTCAGTTTGATGATGCGTTTCTTGCAGCTGGCCAGCTCTCTAACCATCTCTTCATGCTGCTGGCAGCCATCAGCAGAAGACAACTGGTAGCGTTTGTGGCCCATTTGAACCGCTGCGCTTGGCAAAACACTGCACTGCAGTGAGCTTCGCTGTGGATAATTTGTTCGAACGTGTTTGCCAACAGGAGCTCATACGATGGTGCTGTGTCATCTTAGAGGTGTTTTTGGTTTTTTCGTTCTAAAGATGAGCAGAAGAGCACGCACATGCACATATTTTCTTAGGGCGGTTATGGATCACGATCAGATTGGTGATCACACTCCCTGGCCTGCAGGATCAATTACTCTGACTCAAAAAAAAAGTTTGCCACTATGTGTGAACAGAACCTTAGCTGGTGAGGTGTAGGTGCGAACGTGGAGCAGGAGGAACTTAGAAAGTCTCTTCCATCTTGTAAATTATCTGTAAAGGAAATTACTTCCATGATGAGATGGTCCCCATCAAACCAGTGCCCCATTTATGGGGAAATGTACTCAGGCTGGAGTAAAGGTAATGGAGTAGGATTTCTCTGTCACCAGCAGAAGTCACCTTGTAGGTCATGAACAGAGCAGAAATCACCTTATACATGAACATTGATAGTTTATTTAACCCTTGTGTGATGTTAGGATTTTCTGCATTCTCGGGGTGTTAAGGGGTCCTTTGGACCCCTTGGGGTTTCATACCATAACTCAGCCCCTGTGCAGGCTAGAGACATTCTGTTTTCACCGGAGGAAACTTGAGGATGCCCTTTTTAAGAAACCTAGTGACCTACCACTAGGTTTCTCCAACCTGAGGGGGCGGAGCCTATTCGAAACGCTTTTTTCCTCGCTACCAGCCCCACTTCTCAGCCTCTGTGTGGGCTAGAGACACACTGTCTTCACTGGAGGGTTACTGGTGGGTAGCTGTGACATCACTGACCCTCCCTATGATGACCTCGACCTTTGGGGGTGGAGTTTCTCCATCATGCATGCCACAAATCCCACTTCTCAGCCTCTGTGTGGGATAGAGACACGCTGTCTTCACTGGAGGGTTACTGGTGCATTGCTGTGATGTCACTGACCTTCCCTGTACTGACTGTCACCTTGGGGGGCGGAGTTTTGCCATCATGCATGCGACGAATCCCACAACTTAGCCCTTGTGTGTATGTGCGTGCCCATGTGTGTGTTTGTTTACATATAGAGTGTAACATAGAGTGCAGAAGAATGCAGTATATGCTATGTTGAAAGCTTTTGTGTGTGCATGTGCATACAGTAGTCAAAAAATAGCGTAGTGTGTGTGTGTGTGTTTGATGGGTTGGAGGAGATGATGGTCTTCCATCTGTAAAACAAACTAAATCTAATGGAGTACACACATCAATTCAAGGTAGGAAAAGGACAGGACAACTAACTGTCTGGTGCACTCAGGGCTGTCCCTGTACTGTGTGCATTATATCTCTAGCACACACAGGGGCTTGATTGTGGGATTTGTGTTGCGGGTGGCTTGGCAGCGAAACCCCGCCCCCTTTGATCAAGGGTGGTTGTGGGACAGTAAGGTGCACTCAGGGCTGTCCCTGTTGACCCCCTGGTGCATGCATCATGTCTCTAGCACACACAGGGGCTGGGATGTAGGATTCCTGTTGCGTGGCGTGGTAGCGAAGCCCCGCCCCCTTTGATCAAAGGTAGTTGTGGGACAGTAAGGTGCACTCAGGGCTGTCCCTGTTGACCCCCTGGTGCATGCATCATGTCTCTAGCACACACAGGGGCTGGGATGTAGGATTCCTGTTGCATAAAGGCGTGGTAGCAAAGCCCCGCCCCCTTGGGTCAAGTTTGATTGGGAAAAATATATCTCTCACTCCACCCTCTGTTCAGGTATTCTAGTCTCTGGTAGAAGGAAGGAGAGTAAAGGTATGCAACAATCTATATGGTCCTATTCCAATGTTCACACTAAAGCTGTAGAGCAGACTACTGAACTATTGTTTTACATTGGAGTCCTTTGGACCCAAACACCCTGAGAGTGATGTAAATGTGAAGGGGGGGTGTAGAGTGGGAGCTCCCCTCAAAAAATTATCCTCCATGACCCTCACATAAAATAAGCCAAGGACAATGAGTTTCAAGTTGAAAAAAGTATTACCTGTATGATTATTATTTTAGTAAAGATTGAAAATGGGACCAAAAGACCCTAACATCACACAAGGGTTAAAAAAGGTGGTTAAAATAGTATTGGAAGTCAACAATGCCACACAAGGAAGCTTTAACAATATGGCAATGCATTCAGCTTGGAGACACGTGAAACAACGGCATCACATTATGCTACTGACAAGAGAAAAGCAGTTTTGTTTTGTTTTTCTTTTTTAATGTACAGTACAATTTAATTTACAAAAAGTTTTACATTTTATGAAGTAGATCCAAAGGTAAGCACAGGAGTATTATGCCTCTTTATTGTGCATTGATTTTGTTGCACTTAACTAAACTTAATATTTTAATTTAAGAGAAAAAAAAGGTATTTGTTGTAAAAAAAAAATTAAATAAGCAGGTATCGTTTCTGTTGCTCTTCTGCAGAGTTTTAAAATTACTCATACATTTGACTGAGGTCTTGAGGATTGAGGTCTCTGCTTAGGCTGCTGCCCCCACAACCCCGTTATAGATCAAGTGGAAGATAATGGATGAATGGATGGATGGATGGATGGATAGATGGATGGATGGATGGATGGATGGATGGATGGATAGATGGATGGATGGATGGATGCTTTCCTGTTGAGGTAATCACTGATTCTTAACCTCCTTTCTCTATTGCCAAAAGTAATTATTTCAGTCTTCGATTTGCTTGGCTGAAAGAAGTTTTGTTTAATCCAGTTGTTTGCTATATTGAGGCATTGACGTTGATGGGACCATGTTCATTCAGTGAAAGTTCTAGATAGATCTGGAGATCATTTGAATAACTATGATAAGAATCCCCATAGTGTTGGAGAATATGAAAAAGGAGAAGCAGGGCCAGCGTGTAGCTCAGTGGTTTAAGCAGGCGGCCATGTTTGTAGTTTTCAGTCATCCTGGAGCAGTCGCAACTTCAACTCCCAGCAAACTCTTTTGCGACATGTCATCCCTGTTATCTCTCTACTCTGATTTCCTGTTTCTCTCACTGTAAATAAAGACCACCAGAGCCACAGAAAAAGGGGGAAACATAGAGTTTGAAGAGGAGACCCCTGAGAATCGTTGCCTGCCTGCGGGACTCCGTATGCCGAAGTAGTTCTCTTTCAGATTTATATTTACCGATACTCACTATGAAGTATTTCATGATCCACTGGATCAAATGCTGCAGTGAAATCCAACGACATTCTCTGAATTACTGTCCAAATCAATGTTCAGAATCCTAACGAGAGCAGTTTCAGTGCAATGATCTGACCAAAAACCTGATTGAAAGCTGTCATGGGTGTCATTCTGCTTGATAAAGTTCTTCTTTTTTTATTTATTTATTTTTCTTAATTAACAACTACCTTTTTCATGATCTTTCTAATGAAAAGGTGGTTTTAAATGGGCCTGCATGCTACAGCATCCAGGTTAGAGATGCTGGAAAGACCCCAGAGAGATTTGAGATATTGACAATATGTAACAGTAAAAAAAAAAAAAAAAAAAAAAGGGTTTGGAAAATTTTATAAACTTTTCTTCCAGAGCTTGATTATTATTTGTGATTTGTGGCAGAGAACAATAAGGTTCTGATGTCTTCATGGCAGAACAGATTTTATATTTAGTGTAATGTTTTCAACTTTTTGATGGATGAAATATACAAACTCATTGCATGAGTCTTATTGGTATTTCAATTAATTAGACAGATGTGACCGTCTTGCTCTGCATGACCCAGGGTTAAATAAGCAAATATTTATTTTGTAATTGACAAATTAGCACAAACGAATGGAATGATAATGGACCACTGGAGCGGGAAGGGACAGCAGGACAATATACTGTAGATGCAAAGAAGAAAGACAAGAGTAATCTAGAAAAACCCTGAAGACGAATTATACAAACACACTGAAACCACAGCAGTAAAACAACGAAGCACAAAACAGACGTGATAAAGTAAAAAAAAAAAAAAAAGCTGGAAAACCCAAACCAATCTAAACCCCTCAGATTATGACGCACAGCACTTTAAGACATGGTGAAGAAATAATTTTCCTAATTAAGCATGTTGTGTTTTCGAATTTGTTGATTTACAAAAATAAATAAATAAAATAGAAAAAAAAGATAATCTGAAAATAGAAGTGTGCTAATGATAATGATACATTAATAATGATTTAGCTGCTAGCTTCGATAGCTCTTAGCAAGGCATCAGAGGCTTGAGTAATGAGAGTCTGATGAGATTTCCTCTACAACAGCAACTACTGGGTGAGTAACTAAAGAGAATAAAAAAAAAAACAAATAAAGAAGACGTTTCAGTGCCACGACCAGCGCACAGAACAACAATGCCTGAAAGGGTACAGAAGCACAATACGTTCTGCAGAGCATGGGACTGCTTAGAGAGACAGTAATGGCCATAATACAGCAGACAGCATGCTGTATTTTTGTCTCTGAAATGTTATCCTATTCTACTACCAAAAAAAAAAAAGAAAAGAAAAATAAAGCTTAGCCAAGATGATCCTATTTTAGGCTTTTACGATCCTCTCACTTCATCTCTCCAAGAGCTTCGGTGAATCGTGTTAGCCCATTTTTATTGGTTTAGAAACTTAAATCTTTTTTTTTCTTTGCAATTAAGTGCATCTTTTTCTTTTATCTTCCATTTTGATAAACCTAGAGAGAAAGATACAATACTTTAGAGAAAGACTGACCCACACGACACTGAGGAAAAAAACTTTTAAAGGGAGACTTGTTTCTTATTCATAATTGTCACCATCTTTAGTTTTGACTTCGACTGTAGCTTAAGCAGATGTATTTGACTACAAGTTAAAACTATTTAATAATAAATAGGCTTATATCTATGTAGTGACAAAAATAAATAAATACATTAAAGCAGTGGTCTTCAACCGGGGGTCCGTGACCCCTAGGGTGGCCGCGGAGGTACTGCAGGGGGTCCTCCAACTTAAAAAGAAATAAAGGCAATTTTGACCAAAATAATTTGAGAGTTAAAAAAAAAAAATAAATAAAATATATATATATATATATATATATATATATATATATATATATACATACATACATACATACAGGCAGTTCTAAATATATAACTGCCTGAAGTTAAACGTTTCATTGTTGGAAAATAACAATAATAAAAAATATTGTCTCATACCAACTAATAATAATAATAATAATAATAATATAATAATAATAATAATAATAATAATAATAATAATAAAACAATAATTATAATAATGATATGCATGAAAGTTTTATCAACCATAAACACATGTAGGCTAATAACCCAGTCGGGAATTGGTTAATAAAGTGAAATAAGCAGAATAAAATACAGCTCAAAGTTATTATAAGCCAGGCTTAAAATGTGACACATTAAAAAAAAAAAAAAGGGGGGGGGGGGGGGGGGGGGGGGGGGGGGGGGGGGGGGGGGGGGGGGGGGGGGGGGGGGGTAAGAATTACAAGCAGGGGTCCCTGCTCTGTTTTTCTTTAATCCAAGGGGTCCCTGGGCTAAAAAAGGTTGAAGACCCCTGCATTAAAGTGTTCACATGGGCTCATAACCCAGTCACATCCAGGTGAGAGACAGGTTTTTCACAGCTTGGAGTCTCGCCACCCAGCCCAAACATTCAAAAGTATAAATAGGAAAAACAATAAACTGCCATTTGCCTTGCAGCTCGCTGACGTGAGACCCTCGAATCATAGATTTAGCGTCTTTTCTGTTACCTTGACTGGAGCTGACCGGGTGTCCACAGGGATTCAACCGACCTCCACAGCACAGCCAAAGGTCACACAGCAGAGGTATGGCTTTCTAATGCAATGCCCTTTTGTGGTGTCTGAACTGCCTGCATTGTATTCCCCTCACATAGACTTCTGGCTGGGAGAGAGGCTTTGAGAAGCAGGATAAGGAGAAAAGCACTGACAGCTGTTCTAAAGGGCAATCATACAGATAATGCAGTCCAATGGTCCTCTTCATTGGGATTAAGGCATTGGTATCGCTGACATTGGATAAACAAAACAATGGGCATTTTCTGTGATGGATGAAGGACTCAGGAAGAGATGCAGGAAAAGGGTTTTTCTACTTGACAATAGATCAGGCAATACTGTTTTTTTTGGAAAAGCCTGCAAAGGAGACCTGCGCCTCTGTCATGCTGCCATAATCTTTTACTGAAAAGGAGCGCCATTTCAGCAGTGGCGATGTCATGATGAAACTTTTACTGAGGTTGTGTCACTGTTGTTCAGTATCACATTATGTTTTTTTTCAGGAAGTTCTATACAGATGGGTTTCTCACTTACTTGATCCTTAGAGTAGATTTTTTTCCCCTCATTTTAATGACAAACAGTATCAGCACAGCCTATACCAGCGACCTTCATGTTGTTCCAAAATCCTAGATAGATAGATAGATAGATGATGTTATGGAGAATGACAGAAAAGACTTTATGAACCATTTTCTTTTGGTGAAAGAGCTCCGCTGCATCTGGAGTGTGTCATAAGGGGTTCGACTGATTGTCCAACTTTGTTCAGTGTCCTCCTGTTCCTCACTGAATCAAACATATTCGGTCCGATGATGTGACCAGCCTCGTGGATCAGTCTATTGAACCTGCTGGTCTCATTGGCACTGATGCTGCCCCCCGCCCCCCGCCCCCCCCCCCCCCCCCCCCCCCCCCCCCCCCCCCCCCCCCCAGCAGACAACAGCAAAGTAGATGACTGGTAGAAGATCTCCAGCATCCTGCTGATGTTAAAGGATATGAGCTTCCTGAGGAAATAGTCTGGTCATGCCCTTCTTGTTCATCGCATCGCTATTGGTGTTCTGGTCCAGTCTGTCATTCAATTACGTCTCTGAGTACCTGTAGCTGTCCAACACGTCCACATGCTCGACCACCATCTTCTTCATCTCGCTGATGTTCAGGAGGGGGTTATCCCTGTCAGAATAGTCCTCAAAGCTAGTCACCAGTGTCGTGTGTCTCTGAGTCCTGACCATCTCTGATACGGGCCACCACCGTAGCGGCATCAGAGATTTTCTGCAGATAGCACGACTCAGCGTTGAACTGGAAGCCTGAGGTGAACAGAGTGAACAGGAACGAAGACAGAGCCGTCCCCTGTGGTGCTCTTATGGTGTTGATCACTACATCCACAGGGCCTGTGGCCTGGCTGACAGGTAATCAGGGACCCAGGAGACAGTGGGGGCGCAATCAAAAAGCATCAAAGAAATCAAAAGACATGACTGTCACCGTGCGTCTAACACCATCCAGGTGTGAGTGAGGGAGCTGCCACATGTAGATGAGAGCATCAACCACACTAACTTGGGACTGATAATCAAACTGCCGAGGGTCCAGAACAGGTCTCAGAACAGGTGGATCCAGCCGGGCCAGAAACAGTCTCTCTAGTACCTTCATGATGTGTGACGTCAGTGTGACTGGTTTGAAGCTGCTGGGGCCAGATGGAGTGGACTTTATCAAGCAGGATATCATCCACAGCACCGGTACCTTCTCCTGCACTGGGCTGAGGTTGAGGATATGCTGCAGGATGCCAGCAGGACTTCAGGACCCAGGCACTGATGCCATCAGGACCTTTATCTCTGCCTTGATGTTGTCGCTCCAGCTGTCTCCTCACCTGGCCAGCTGTCAGTCACTGATGGATGTGGAGGAGCCAGGGGGAGCAGGGCTCTGGGCATCAGGGGTTAACAACGGGGAGGGGGGGGGGGGGGGGGGGGGATGGAGTGGTGCCTGGTCAGGTGATTGGGGAGGTGTGAGAGTAGAAGCGTAGTTGTGGAGCTACATGGGTGTTACTTTAGCACTTGGTTGAGGTTGACCCCTGTCACATTTTCAGTAGTACACAGTCTGAAGTAAAACATACTTGAGAAAAGAACTAATGCAGTTTATTTAGATTACCATCTGTGGATGTATAATGTAGAAAATAGAGAGGTCACAGGGGTGTCAATTCTCCGCGGATTCGCTGATTTCAGAGTTTTTTGCCATCCTGGGGGTCATTTTTGAGAAACGTGCAGATCCGGTTTAATATTTTCGGGGGGGGGGGGGGGGGTGGTACCCTCCACCTCCACCTCCAACGTGACGTGAATTCTCGATTGCGATTGGTTGATTGAGTGATTGAGACCAGAGCATGCGCAATGAGCCCGTTGACAATACAGCCGCTATCACAGCCAGATCAACCGTCAAGTAAGCCTGAAGCACATATTTTCTGATATTACTTCTCCCTTTCTTGTTTGGATGGATGATTATTAGCTTTAAATTCACAGGAGAGATGTTTATTCCTCATTGTACTTATTTATTGTTAGACAACGCGAATGAAATATACAGCGCTTCTCACCACTGGTAAATGTAGGTAGAAAACGAAAGCTCGTCTGCCTCGACACCGGCATCTCGTCCCGCTTAGCAAAGTAACCTCCAAGTACATTTAAATTGCCGATTTCTGAAGTGCTCAATTTACATATTAGGGCAATTATATGATCATTAAATAAAAAAAAAAAAAATCTCCCGACGCCAACCCCCTCTCCTCTCAAAATAGAAAACTCCTCGAATCTACATGATTCACGTCGGTCTCTCTTTTTGACTTCAAAACGGCAAATTTCGCCGAAAGGTGGGTGATTTTCATGCCTGAAGTATTAGTTATTCAGCAGAGCTTTTTGTGATTTAAAAAAAAAATTAAGAAAAGCTAATGTTCAGAGTTACAGGCATCAAGTAGACATGTTGAATTTAACATGCTATTTTCTATAACTCTTACTAAAGTTTTGGATCCATGTATCTTGTTGCCAGTTATGTTTAACTGTTGAAGTTCATCAGTGACTGAATCAATAGTCATTTTGAATTTTTGCCTTTAATAGGCAACTTAATTGTTTTATAACAACTACTTTTATTTTTGATATCTAACCTCAGCCTTATGCTCAGTGGATTCTCACATTAGCAGGAATAATTAAACTTTGTGCCATTTTTATCTTTTATTTTCTGTTGAGGGAAAGTAAGAATTGGATTTTAAGTATGAGCAGAGTTTTGCAAACCTGTGCAGTGAGGCACCAGATTGCGAGTTTTGCATTTCATTATGTAACGTCAATTATCCCCCCAGGTATATTGTAAAGGCTTAAGGCAAGGGTGTCAAACTGATCCGTTAAAGGCTGCAGGTTTTTGTTTCAATCATGCAGAAACACAAAGAACATTTTTTTACTTACAAATTGTAAGTAAAAAATGTTCTTTTCACTATCAAACATTTTCAGTAAAATGTTTAGTCTGTTGGATCTTCAGTAAGTAAAAAATGTTCTTTTCATTATCAAAGTAACAATATGGACAAATACACAATGCTGTGCTTAGAATGCCTCCTTAAGCACCTCCAAATTTTCTCGAGCCCCCCCCCCCCCCCCCCCGCTTCAGTGTTTTTTTTCCAATTTCCCGTTGACACCCCTGGGTCAGTAATGCATGTACAGTCATGGAAAAAATGATTAGACCACCCTTGTTTTCTTCAGTTTCTTGTTCATTTTAATGCCTGGTACAACTAAAGGTACATTTGTTTGGACAAACATAACGATAACCACAAAGATTGCTCATAAGAGTTTTATTTAAGAGCTGATATCTTATCATTTTCCATGGTTTTATAACCTAAATCACTTAAGTTTTTACATCAATAGCTATGGCGTTGTACTGCCAAAAACACTGCTTTTATGCATTCAGTGTTTTCTTTTCTGTCTGTTTTAGTCACATGATGACGTTTAGTGGTACCAGGTATTAAAATGAACAAGAAAGTGAAGACAAAATGGTGGTCTAATAATTTTTTCCATGACTGTATGTGAGTAATACAGATAGATAAGATTACGCATGGTGTAGTTTCTTGATGTAGCTTCTTCATAGTGAACATTTGTGGTTTAATGTGATGGAGTTTTGGCATGTTCAGGGTGTAACCTGCCTCTCACCTTATAACGGCTGGGAACAAATCTCCTACAGCGCTGCCACAGGATGAAGCAAGTTTAAAAAAATTGGATGGATGAATGGATTATTTTGATACTGGGTAAGACCAATGGCTTGTTTGTTCGCTCAAATATTCCTTTAATATATGATGCAACCTGTTGCAAGAAGAAACAATGAGAGCAGGAAAAGGCTACTGGCAGATATGGGATTAGGGGGAAAAAGTAATTTATCCCCTCCTGGCAATTAGAGCATATTATCTTTGTAATTACTATTATTATCACAGTTAAAAAGGGAAGCATTTGTAAAAAGTGGTGTTCACGACACTGCACATTAGCCTCTTATTATGGTAAAATTCTTATTAAAAATCTAAAAGTGCAATTATGTCAGTTGGCAAAGAGTCATTAAATCTAGTATGAAAGCCTCCCTGTTATCAAGTGGGGAGATTCGGCTGCTCTTCTCGCCAAGTCTCTCTCTACAATACAGAAAAGCTCTGTCACGCTCTGTAAAGGCTCAACAAAGGACACTGCGGTCCCATTAACCAAGTAAACAAATCAGAGAGTGAAATGAGACGCCTTTTATACTGAAACAATGGATTTCCCATAGGAGAAAATATGGCTGGAGATGAAACCCAATAATGAGCCACAAGCTCTTGTAGAAATGTTGTGATGGAAAGCTTGAGTGAACCAGGCCCAGTCCATGCTAAAGAGATGAAAAAATCCTGATGTTGATTTATGGATTGAAATGAGAATGTGCTCTGTTTAGGATTTACGAGCAGTTCTGGACAAAAACAATTCAACTTGCACAGCAAGACACATGCTTTCATCTGATCACTGAAGAGCAAAATCTGATCAGGAGTCTGTTTGGGTTATTGTACTGCATTGCATTGGGATGATTTGGCCAATTTAAGTGTTATATTACAGGAATGACAACAAAACAGACACAGTTAATGCAAATCCACATCTTCACAGAAGCACGCAAACAAATCCTTCAAAAAGCTTTATTGCAGAAACATGTGCACCATGCAAAGAAAAAAATCAATATGCCATCTCAGATTGTCATAGTCCTCTTCACACACCTCGGTGCTTGCAATTATTGTGAACAAGGAATTTCTACAAGTCTTAGACTCCCTTGAGTTTTTCTGAGCTCACAGCTCCGAACCAAGAGAAGATTAGAAGTGGATGGTGGCGACCCCAGTCTTTAGAAAGGAGCTCTTGGGGGACACCATCTTGGTGGCTTCATCTCAGTCTGAGACAGCGGGGGCCCTCCCAGCAGTTAGTTTAACACAGAGGTGCTCTAAGTACGTCTGACAGATTATTGATCAGCTCAGGTCTCATGTGCAGCAGGACTGCATTAGCTCATGACAGCCAAACAGACATCTCACACACCTACAGCTTTCAATGACCTCAGAACACACAGCTGCAAAAATACTGTCAAATCACAGTCACACTGAAGGAGTAAACCTGCAAAACACGTTAGTATTAATCATCACTATCAACCTTGTTTAGTTTAACTTACTTCTTTTTAACAACTCAACACTCATACAGAGCAGATGAAAGCAGTTTTGTTCGTGCTCCTAGTAAACTGATTAATTCTTCTGTACTTACTGCAAAATGTACCCGGATCCTTTTCTTTTTTTTGCACATTTTAATTAGACATGGATATGACTGACATTTTTCCCAACTCTTTAACCCACAATTACAGAGAAAGCATGTTTTCTGCTTAATGGAAACTGTTTACAAGTCTCTTTTTTGAGGGGATTTCAATAGCCTCAGATGTTTCCAGAAGTGCACCGTAACTGTGTAATGGAAAACCCCTGGAACCTAAAACTAGCTGGTCACTCTGTGGACCTGGTCATCACGTCAAACCGAATCACCCAGAAGCAAGTCTTATCGGTCCTTTCCGATCAAAAAGTTGCTAGTTCAGTCCTCACCTTCCCCAGTGGACATAACATTGGGTGCGTTTACATGGGAAGTTTAATTCCTCTTTAATTCAGAATTAAAGTTAAAGCCGAATAAAAGTTACCATGTAAACACTTAATTCCATATGAAAATGTCAATTCCGAATTAACTGAATTCCGAAGTAAGTGGCTGATTTATTCCCATTTTAATTCCGCATTAAGTAATTCCGCGGTCATGTTTACACTCATTCCTCTTTAAATTAATTCCCGTCTTTCTGCGCATGCTAGTTCTCTTGTCCGTCTGTCGCGATGACGCTTATATTCCGGCAGCACGCAGTAAACGGTGTTCAAGAGCAGAGACGATTTATTTAATAAACAGCTTGGAGGAACTGGAAATAATTAAAAGAACAGATGGCAGGAAACATAAAAATTGTGAGCTTTTCAAAGCGGCCAGGTTAAATGAAGGAGGTTTCACAGATAGAGACGCCACCCAGGTCAAAAATAAGTGGAATGTTGTTGCTAACCGAGTTGTTGCTAAGTTTGTTTTCTTCCGGTAGATGTAAAGACCTCCGCCCCCCCCATCCAATCAGAACCCTTCCCAACCCCCAGACCTAAAGCGGAGTTGGATAAAGCCGAACTAACGTGTTTTCCATGTAAACCTTAATTCGGAATTACTATTTCCATGTAAACTCGAAGGAAAATAGTTTAATTCGGAATTATTTAATTCCTAATTTTAATTCCGAATTAAAAAACATCATGTAACCACAGCCACTGTCTTTGGGAAAGATACTGAACCCCATAGCTCATTGTGTTCCTTGTAAAATGCTTTGAATAAAAGTGTCTGCTACATGAATAAATGCAAATGCAATGACTAAGGACCCAGATGTCCGCTGTAGAGATGGAAGGATCTGCCAGAGGTATAATTATTTCAGCAACACTTTACTTTTACGGCAAAGTGCACAATTATGACCACCTCCAGGTTCCTTATATCACAATCCTTAAAGGCATACAAACCCTTAAAAGACTCAGAAAGCAGGTTTGATCTGGTTGACTCAACCACTGCTGGCAGAATCCGGACGCTGCACCCAATTAACTCCAGGCTTTTCTTCTAATAGCATCGTTACGCTGGTGGAGTCAGCATCATGATCGCACTAAAGCACTTTAAAAATTCATCTTAAAAGAGACTAAGTATACATTTTGACTCAGATTAATTTGCTTTGTGTGCAAATTCATTTGAAAGTTGCATATCTAGACATATAACAGAGTATATAATATCAATAAAGAGAACAAAAAGTAAATGGTCTTTTGAGTTCATAATGTAAAATGTTAAAACAGTAAGTCAAAGGTGAGTTTCAATATTATAGTTCAAAAGTGCATAAAAACGTAATAATGAAAAGAAAAAAACTGCAGATGCAGTGAGCATCAAGATTAGATTCTGTGTGGCAGACACAGTTCATACCCTGTCACTTGAGTCATTAATAATAATCATAAAATGATTGATTGTGCAACTTTAAGATCCAATGAAGTTTCATTTTCAAGTCACCTCAAATGAAACAAAATTAATGATAAGTATGAAAATGAGAGTCGGAGCAGAAGAAAAAGATGAAATCAAGAAGTGAATGTTCTAGGTTGCATCAGTCTGGTGTTGGTGCTGATACTGTATTTGGAGAGCCAAATATATGCAACATGCATGGTTTATGTCTGGCAAATCTAATTTTAATCTCATCAACAATTCTTCATTTGACAGTTAAGTATTATATCATATCTACTGGCTAAATTGTTTTAGCTTGTCATGAAAGTATCTGCTTTGACGCTGCTGTGTTTATACGTCTACTTTGTGCCCACCGTATCTGAATACACCTGCTCCTTCCCACTATCTTTATTACACGTGATATTAATGTAGAGAAGGGCGGCAGTTGACATTTTTATTGAATTATTTACAAGGCAAAATAATGACAGTGAGGTCTCAGGGCTAAACAAATAAATAAATCAGGTCCCAAATCAAATCAAGATGATGTATGTGGGGCAGATTGTTATTAGGTTAGGTGATAGGTGTCACTATGCCAGCTGTGGACAAGTGCATGTGTTTGTATGAGGGAGACAATTGGAATTTACCAAAGTGTTTTTTTTATTTATTTATTTTTATTTTTATAATTTTGTGAAGGGGTGGGGATACTTGGGGGAATATCTGATTCACGGATATTCCAACTCTAGGAGTTTTATCACAGTGTGGAGCTATCGCAGCTTCTTGAATGACTTAAAGAAATTGTTTTTTACATTTACTATATATATATATATATATATATATATATATATATATATATATATATATATATATATATATATATATATATATATATATATACATATATACAGATAGATATATATATATATATATATATATATATATATATATATATATATATATATATATATATATATATATATATATATATATATATATATATATATAATACACAGTGCCTTGCGAAACTATTCAGCCGCCTTGAATTTTTCAGCCTTTTGCCACATTTCAGGCTTTAAACATATAAAATTTAATTTTTTTTTTGCCAAGAATCAACAACAAGTGCGACACAATTATGAAGTGGAACGTAATTTATTGGACATTTTAATTTTTTTAGATTAATAACTGAAAAGTGGGGCATGCAATATTATTGGACCCCTTCATTTTCAGAGCAGCAAACTGACTCCAGAGGTTCAGTATTGATCTCTGAATGATCCAATGTTGTCCTGAATGACTGATGATGATCAATAGAATCCACCTGTGTGGAATCAAGTCTCTGTATTAATGCACCTGCTCTGTGATCGTCTCAGGGTTCTGGTTAAAGCTCAGAGAGCATCATGGGAACACACCAGGCAGGTCCCAGATACTGTTGTGGAGAAGTTTAAAGCCGGATGTGAATACAAAAAGATTTTCAAAGCTTTAAACATCTCAAGGAGCTCTGAGCAGCAATCATATTGAAATGGAAGGAGTATCAGACCACTGCAGATCTACCAAGACCTGGCCGTCCCTCTAAACTTTCATCTGGAACAAGGAGAAGACTGATCAGAGATGCAGCCAAGAGGCCCATGATCACTCTGGATGAACTGATCTACAGCTGAGGTGGGACAGTCTGTCCAGAGGACAACAATCAGTCCTACACTGGACACATCTGGCCTTTATGGAAGAGTGGCAAGAAGAAAGACATTTCTCAAAGAGATCCATAAAAAGTCTCGTTTAAAGTTTGCCACAAGCCACCTGGGAGACACACCAAACATGTGGAAGAAGGAGCTCTGATCAGATGGAACCAAAATCAAACTTTTTGGCCACAATGCAAAACTATATGTTTGGTGTAAAAACAACACAGCTGATCACCCTGAACACACCATCCCCACTGTCAAACATGGTGGTGGCAGCATCATGGTCTGGGCCTGCTTTTCTTCAGTTAAAATTGAGGGGAAGATGGATGGAGCCAAATACAGGAGCATTCTGGGAGAAAACCTGTTGGAGTCTGCAGAAGACCTGAGACTGGGACGGAGATTTATCTTCCAACAGGACAATGATCCAAAACATGAAGACAAATCTACAATGGAACGGTTCACAAATAAACGTATCCAGGTGTTGGAACGGCCAAGTCAAAGTCCAGACCTGAATCCAAATCCAGAATCTGTGGAAAGAGCTGAAGACTGCTGTTCACAAACGTAACATCAGAGCTTATTGTCAGATGTGATTGGTACATTAAGTCTGTAATGAAACACGATTTATAATTATGTTTTTTCAAGAGCTGCATAATTTCCTGATGTATTAATGAGATTTCCGTGACACTTTGGTATAAAAAGAAACAAATTCCCAAGGATGCACGACAAGAGGTCCATATTCAGCGATGTCTGTACATCTCTGTTCATAACTGGGCTTTCGGGGGTGAAGTCGGCCACTTGATTTAACTCCCCTCTACTGTTCTGTGGGAAGTGCCTTTTTTCATTTTAATAGCATACTTGTGCATAATCCACATTGAAAGTATTGCAAATGGTGCATGAAGTGAATCTGGAGGGAGGAAAAAGAGGAAAGCTGGAACTCAAACCTGTGTTTTTGTCGCTCTGATTCACACTCCAGTTTACTTTTATCCTTCACATTTCAGCTTTAGCTGAGATATCTTTCTGTCTCAGAGTCTATGAAGTATTTCCGTGCCAAAGCTAACTCAAGAGGAGCAAATCATTTTGCTTATTACTGTTTCCACTTCAGCCTCTGAACAAGTTAGCCTTAAGTAGCATTACATAGATAAGTTTTACAGTGGAAAACAGATGTGTCTTTGCTACACAGCTGGAGGTTGTCTTTCATATCAAGGAGACAGAAGAGACTCTCATTTGCTGACATTTTCAGAGTATTTAGAACTTCATTCATCCTTGTGAAAATGCTCACATAATAAATACCTATAATCCCCAGTCAGGTTTTGTTTGTGAAGCTAAATGTTGTTGAACCAGTTTTATGAGACCAACCTTGATTTTTCAGAACAAGCTTACTACATGTAAAATTAATGTGAACATCAGAAGATTTCTCAAAACCCACACTGATACACAATGATAATCCCATGTTTTATGACTTTTGTCTGCATTTTTAGTTTGCACATTCATAAAACCAGAAGAAGCAGTGTTGCAGTGGTCAGTTCTGTTGCCTCACAGAAAGTTGTTTTCTGATTCAAATTTACAACATCAGATATATGATCTTTAGATATCTTTGTTGTTGTTGTGGTTGTTGTTAAAATGCTTGGCACTGCTTCCCGTTGTTTTAATTGGTACAATTCAATTTTCTTCTTGAGCACTCTTTTTGGTACCCAGCTAGTGCATTTGTCCCACAACTCCAGCCGATAAACACATGTAAATTTGATTTTTTTTCTTAAATACAAAACAAAACAAAACAAAAAGAACAAAACAAAACAAAAAAAAATCTTGGGTATATGTTTTGCTGATGTTAATAATTGTACATTTATACACTTCCTGCACCATTTGTGTTTGGGGAAAACATGAGAGCAAGAGAGTAAAAGCTTGCTTGTACAGGCAACAGAAGCACCGTGGTCCAGTTCTGCAGTGGTTCTGAATTGGTTCTGCAGTGGTTCTGCATTGGTTCTGCAGTGGTTTTGCAGTGGTTCTGCAGTGGTTCTGCACAGTGGTTCTGCAGTGGTTCTGCTCTGTCCTCAATGTGACCTCCAAGTCCCACAGGGACCACTGTGAAAGTAGAGCGCTTTCAAGCCCTGCCAGCTTGGCTGGATTTGTGAGATTTCGAGTTTTCCCTGAATGTTTGAAGATCACGCAAGAGTTGTGCAGTCATCGACTTGTTTAAATCCATCTATCCTGCCACGCCCTGTTTCTTCTGGAATTACACATTTAAAAAGAATGAGTGGTGTCTAACAAAGGTGCTCTTCAACTTTGAAACTGACCCTCTCTTCTTAAATGGTTGAAATCTGGATTGTTTGCACAAAGCGCAGATTTACATAATGTCGATGAACTAGTTGGAGCCTGCTTGCTCTTTTTTATTAAGAAAAGTCTTTAGATTCTCTGTGCCTATTATTGTCTGACTTCCTGCCAACTCGATCTACTGTGTGTAACCTGACGTAGGGCCACAACAGACCAGTATGTGTAGTGGATCAGAGTTCTGTATACTGTATGTGATGGCCGTGATTCACAGCGACTGCTGCAGCAGAACCCTTTCACATCCGTTTTACATTCTGTGGTACTTGAGTTTAAGATGAAGGGTTATTAGGACCGTACAGCTCAAGTAGAGATGGTGGTTGTGTTAAATATGGTGGTTGTGACAGATGGAATTGTTCAAAATCTTAAATGTCAGATATGGTTTTGAAGAAGGCCTACAAGAACTGGTTGACACACCTTTGGTGTTCAAAAGCAAAGTTTGTCATCCAGTATTTTTCATTGCTGCAGCACCTTTGTAATATTTAGCCAGTAGTGCTTCATTTTACTCTCTGTCTAAGTACAGAGCGGGTCCTTTGAAGTCTGTTTGACTAGCCACAGGGCAGGTCTTATGCAAACGTGCTTGGAGGTGATGTCTGTAAGTACTGGAAGAAGCGGTACGACTACAAACAAGCTGGTTAATGCAATTCACCTAAACTTTATTTATGGAGCATTTTTCAAACAGAACTGAACTGCAGCCCAGGTTAAAAGCAGAGTAAAGTTATGAAGCAATGACTTCTATAAGAAAGACTTACTTTGGTGTGGCCTTTGGCTTTGTACCTCTGCAGACAGTTCTGCTTGCACCCAAAACTATGGAAACTATCGACAGGAAAAAACCCTAAAAAAGAATTGACTTCTTTAATATACAGTAGTATACACATTATCCTCTCTGGGCATAATCCAGTATGGCTAACATAAATCCTAAAGTATGAATTGTTGTTGCGCAATATTTTGTTTACATCATTGGCAAAAGAAACACGGGTGCTTGTCTGGTTTCCAAGCTTCTTACTCATCAATACACTCTCCAGTTAGAAATACATTGAATGACATGCTGCAAAACCTTCAACTCATCAATTCTCTCCAATCCCAGAAGTTGTTTGTTGGCAAATTACCCCCATTCACAAAGCCACTTCGTTCCTCCTTTACAGCACCTTTATTCTGCTTCAGTCTGCAGTGTGAAGGACATAATATTTCATTCTGTGGCTGCTATGCCTATCTTCCACCTCGGGAGGTTAATGGAGTTGTAACAGGGGCAAAATTAATACTTTGTGAATTGGGATTCCAGAAAGGTGTAACAGAGGTGAGAGGATAATTTCAAAGTAACACACCAAGGATGTGTGTACTTCAGGACAGACTGATTTCAGAGAGAGATGGTGAAGTGCCTGGCAGTGGCGTTCAGGCCCTCTCACTCTTGAGGTAGGTAATGATGAAAAAAAAAAAATACAATAATAATACGGTTTTTGACCACAATTGAAAGAAGCTACACTAGCCATATTATAAACTTTGAAACTCAACTTGGGGCACAATCAGTGAACTCTGTTCACAACCATGGAGGATCCTCCACCAGCTGAAGTTTAGATTCGGGAACTTGCGCCTTCGTGGGATCGCTGTGAATCTACAGCATGGAAGGAGAATGAAGAGAGAATCATCAGCTATTGTGCGATGTTTGTGTGAACATGGCTGTTGTGTCAGTGAAGTCCCTTCATGTGTGAGGAGATTTTAATTGACCATATAGTTTGTTTGTGGAAATGTTATTTTGATGTTTGTATTGAGAACAAGGGTTGGAAATGATGTCAAAAAGGAGGTAAACGAGAAACACCGAATCAGAAACAGAAGACTCAGGTTCAGGACCATGATAAAACAGATGTTTTTACTTGGTTCTCTTCATTTTACTCTCTTCTTTTCACTATTTTCATTCGATTCATTTCAATTTGTGTTTCATTTTTATTCTTCATTTCATTCACTATCAATCTGGGTTCCATTTGCCTCACTCTGTTTACTCATAACTGCTCATTATTTAGGATTCAGCAACACAGTTTCCTGTTGAGGCAATCAGGGTGTTTATACTCCTACAGCCTTTAGACCACTTATAACACACTTGAGCTAGTTTTCTTTCTTAGCGTGGTCCATTTTGTCCGGCGTGAACACAGTGGTCACACTCAAATGTGGGCCAAGAAATTATCATTACAGACATATGACTTAAGTGGAACTATGACCAGAGCTGCTTGCAACCCACTGCAGTTACACAGCTTGAATAAAGCTGCACTCTTGTCAGCTGTATTATTTGGAGTAGCAATGTTTGTTGTAGAAACCTAGCAATAATTACAATACATTTAAATATTGCAATGAAAATACTGAACATTAACCCTGTAAAACCCAAATATAGAAAAACACTAAAAAAAAATTTTTCAACCATTAAGATGTTGTTGTAGGAGGCCTTTGAGGCTGAAAATGAGGTGTTTTTCAAAAAAATATGTTTTTGTAAGTTTTTACGGAAATGTTGTAATATTGCAACATTGGGCTCATGGGGGGAGCAGAATCTCCTGTATCTGTACTCATTGTCTGAACACAATACAGAATTAAGGATTCATTTGCAGGGTTTTACTTTTGTCCCAGAACAGTATAACATGAAAAATAATCTCTCAGTCATGTTGTTATGAACAGTCATTTATTGCAATAGCAAGAACTTTGACATTTATTTACAATGATAGTGCCAGAAACAGTTCTTGTCCTCTGAAAAACAGAGGCGGACATCACATTTGCTGCATTGGGTATTGGTATACCCTTTACTGCAATGTCTGCAGTGTCCTCTCTTCACTTTTATTGGGAAATGTCCAAAGTATTGTGGCCACCTGGAAAGAGAAGAATCAATATTAATATTAATAATCCATTCATATATATGCCAAAAATGCATGATGATACAAGTCAAAGATATCACAAACATGGCAAATAGCAGAAATAGATTCTTACCAGAATGAGAGAGGATGCTAGCTGGGCCGGGAACTTTCTCATGTTCAGGATCTCCTTCTTTGGCATCTTGAGAGCTTGGCAATGTCGCTTGTAGAGGAGCCAGGCGTTGATCACAGCAAGGGTGATGGTGTGCCAGAAGATGTACAGTCATGGAAAAAATTATTAGACCACCGTTTTTTCTTCACTTTCTTGTTCATTTTAATACCTGGTACCACTAAATGTCATCATGTGACTAAAACAGACAGAAAAGAAAACACTGAAAGCAGTGTCCCAGCACAGACCTCTTCCACCAGCAAAACACATGCAAAATAACCACAAACAACTTCTTTTATCATAAATATATCAGAATTTATTAACACAAGTATTAAAGATGAACAAATACTAGGATAAAGATTCAGATATCTTCTAACCAGATACCAACTAAACTAACATAAGATTTAAAAAAAAACATGAAATAGGATAAAAACATCAACAAATATACATGTGTCAGAGAAAATATTGATGTGTGTGTGTGTGTGTGTATTGATGTCTGAGAAACAAGATGGCTTCCAACCCATGTGGTGTTGGTGGACCATAACAACAGCTGCATAGCTAGTGGAAGGAGCCAGAAGATGGTGGGTGAGGGTTGGCCACCAACCCACGTGGTAACTACAGGGGGGCGGACAAGATCACGTGGTGACTAGTCGCGCCCAAGATGGCTGAGGACAAAACAGGGACGAAGCGGGAGTCCTCTACCGCTGGTAACTGTAGATGAGTGTGTGTGTTTAGGGTTAGTAAAGGAAGAGAAAACAAAGACCACAGAGTAAAATTAACATGTTTTCTAACAACCAGCAACAGCTACTCTGTTGTTTCCCCACAGAGGCACCGACAGGAAGCCAACTTCACAATGCTGCTCTGATCATTGAACTGTAGATCTGAGCTGCTTTCTGCAATACGAAAGAAACACAACGAAGCAATTCAGCTATGACAGGATTGATGGTCTCCGTCTGGTTGACTAAGATATGTCATTTTGATGCAAGACGTGTGGTTGTCCTTGACAACCAAGATGGCTCCTTCAGGCGGGCTGCCGGGGAATGCAGATCCTTGGCTGGTTACTGAGGACTGGGACAGTGCAGATACCAGAGTCGCTGTACCTCCACAGTTCCCAGAAGGTCAAGACCTCGGTCTCTGTAGACCGTGCTTTGTAGTTCAGATGGTCAGCATGAGAGCTGTGGTCTTCACAGGTTACCAGATGCAGAGAGATGTTGCACCTTTGATATTGAGGGAGGCTGCTGGTATTTATACTCTGGCCAAAGGTGCTTCTTATCAGCAGGGACCCCTGCTGGGTTTTGGGGGTCCATTCCTAATGAGAAACCACTGATATTATTGTTTAAATCTAGTTGTATAATAAACCCTGCAAAGGCTGCTGGGGGTTTGAGTCATTTTGAGGTTTCTTTGTCTCAAAGCACCATGTGGTCAGTTGTTACTGGATACCAGGTCTTTCTTTGAAGTGATAACACACGGTGGCCCCCACACACCATTTCTGTCTCACGTACTTATTCAAATGACATTAAGACCCTTTTTGTCCATTAGATAATTCCAACATGGAGGCAACAATAAGTCAGCGGAGGAGGTGAGGAAGTCAACGGATAATTAGCTTCAAATGACTCTGAATTGACAATATTTCTGAATGCATTTACAGACAGAAGGTGGCTGGGCCAGTTGGAATGAAAGGAATTAAAATTAGACTGCTGTTCACAGCTGAAGCCCATTATCCAAACCGACCACAGAGAGAAAGATGTGGAGAGAGTGTGTCACAGAAACAGAGAGCAACTGAGGGAAAGAAAAGGGACATGGCCTCAGACAGAAGAACATTTGAGAGCCATTAGTTTAAAAAAAAAAAAATCAAGCGAGAAAGTCCACCATCTAAAAAATGGCCACAGGTGAAAAATGTGATAACTTTCCTTTTTTGTGGTTTTCACAATGAGGTATTATCAGCTCGAAAAGGGCATAAGGCAGGGAAAGTGAGATGAGAAAGAGCGTGTAATGGTGAGGGAGGGCTCTCCGTTGATATATCCATCCAAACTTGAGGGCCCGAAACTGACAGGGCCCAAGAGGAGCTTCTGCAAAGAGACTGAGACAGATAAGCTGGTCATTATTCCGCAAAGTTGAATAATCCCTTAACAGCAAAGCCCGAGCATTCCCTAAGGGTTATGGGACTTCTAGGCATCTGTGAAGAGAGAAGAAGAAGGAAAATGGTGAAAAGAAGAAAGCAATTTCAGTCTATGAGCAATCTTCTTAAAAGTATTATTTCATTTATGCAACTTATTGGTAAAAAAAAAAACAGCAGACTCCCAACTAATAATAGACATACTCTAATACCAATTGTTTACAATTTATTCCGTATTTTTGTGCAAAAAAGAGAATATTTTCCAGTTGCCTCTATGAACCTACTCAGTTACAGCAACCGTCATTTAAAATTCCTATGAGAACATGAGAAACCTGTACTGGTGAACTGCTGTAGACCTTATTGTTTTTAATCTGGGTGTAACTCAACCCCTTAAACTCTAAGGTGCTATGAGACATGACTCGCCTAAACAGACAAGTTCAAAATAGGTTAAAAAAAATAGCTATGCAAAATCTGATGTTCATAGATTGGCTTCAATAGATACAGATAAGTCTCCAAATAATGTACCTCAAGTGTCAGAATCATTGTAACTGCTTAAAGCACCATAACAAAGATATTAGTTGCAAAAATGGCATAAATAACTTCCTTGGCTGCAGTCGCACCAAAGTAAAGAGAAATTCCAACAAAGCATATAAGGTCTACAGGGGTTTTGTAAAGATGTGGCCATGGATTATCCGTTTTGTCATTTGGGTTTTTCACTGCTCAAAAGGCAAAGAGGCAAGAAAAGAATTCTGATTCCTACAACAGTCTGCTCTCTGCATGCTGTGCAGCTTTTTGCCATGATGTGTTCCAAGTGTATTATCTGATTTCACCATTGCCAAGTCTGTAGTCAGAATCAGAATTACTTCATTAATCCCCAAAGGGAAATTCCCATTGCTACAAGCCTCCCAGCAGAAAAGAAAATCTGAAAGAATAAAGAAAAAATATCCAAATACAATACCCTATCCCTCAGAGTTAAATATATAAAGACCCCTGCAAAAATGTTACATATGTCAACAATGTTCATCGTTTTAAGAGAAAAATGTATATAAATTAGTGATCTTACCAATGTAGATAATATCCAGGTGACTCTCACAGCTCAAAGTGAAAATAGTTTTATGGCGACAAGCAGCGCAGAGACACCGCTGTGACTCTGCTGCTGAACGAACTCCTGTGGCTGATCAGCGATTTGTGTAGAGGGTGTGAGGAAAAGCTCAATAAAGTTTTAATTTTAGACAACATTCTCCTCTCCAGTACTGCTCGGTTCCTCCCCAACAACACAGCTGGCCGTCCTGATGATCTTATGAAGGTGTGTTGGTGTCCCTGGCCCTGACAACGCTGGACTGGACTCATAGAACATCCATAAGTAAAACAATAGCATATTTATGTCACCTGTTCTCTGAATTAAGTGTTTTGAGAGTATAATCATGATAACTATTATTTCAGGTAATTATTATTTTAGATTATTTTAGAAGTATGAAAACTTAAGAGGGATCAATACCGCTCTTCCTTTGTAGTTGCAGCTAACGTTGCAGCTAACGTTGCAGCTAACGTTGCAGCACCGCCTTAAGCATTTCCTCCAAGTGCTCAGCTTTAGTTTGCCTTAGTTGTTACGGTCCTGTCTAGCAGGAGTGGCTGTAGCATTAGTCAGCTTTGTTTTTGCCTTTTATGTGGTATATTGTGGGACAGAATGTGACGTTTACATGTGAAAACAGTGTTTTTGTATCAAAAAACACCACAGATCGCTCAAACGGTGTCCAATTGAACGCTCATTGATAGATCCTCAGTGTTGTCACACCCCAGATCGGCCCCTCAGATGCTGATCTGGGTGTGACTGTAGAAACAAATAGGTCAAACATACAGGGCCTCATTCATGAAATCTTCATAAATCTGTGCGTAGATTTGCACATTAATCGTTCTCCTTACTATTTATTTGAAAGAGCGCGTGTATGCTTACGAATTCCAATTAATTACAAGCTGGTAGCGTGCTCATTTAGCTCATTACATTAGCATAAGTCCACCATATCAGGTAGTGTAAAGGTGGATCCTCAACCTGCAGTCTATGTATGCAAATTGAAAAAAATGGGTTCACATGGTGCATGCTCAAAAAAGAGAGAGAGAGAGAGAAAAAGGTTTTTTCACACCTGGTGACATCAATTAAAGTAGAGGAAAGAAAAAGTATTTTATTTCACACCGTCAGTAGGTGATTTGGGTGACAGGGACCGAAAAGGTGCAGGCCTGGAAAGAGTTGACTAATGCAGATAATGTCTCGGCGTCTGTCCAATGAAGAATTCAAGAGGTGAAGAGAAAATGGTTTGGTATAAATCTGAATGCAAAAAAAAAAAAAACTTTCTCCACATAGAGACAAGAGCAAACTCTAAAGGTAAGCATATACTTTTTACTTTTTATGTTAAGTGTTGTATTGCTATTAAGGCACTCAGGCAATGTTTTGCTTTTAACACACATTTTAGGAAATGATGGGTAGAAATAAAATGTTTAATACATTTGTTTGTTGGCTCACAGACATAGGACTTGGTTTTTGTGGCCCCAAAGAAAACAAGAAGGCATGTTTTGCCTTTACAAATTACCTCCAAATCTTAAGTAACCTATGAATGCTGGTTAAATGAAACCACCTAGAAATCAGTCAATAAGCTGTTGGTGTGTCCAAATAGGTCCATCAGCTGAACTGGTTCTGCAGCTGCATGAAGGACCTCTGGCACTGGAAGGGTGCAACACCACAATCTGAACATTAAATATGCAAAAAGCACATTGACTCAGGTAAATGTGTTATATTTAAAATGTATTCTCATGTTTAAAAAAAAAAGCATGTTTTAAAGCAATCTGCTGACTGCAAACGTAACAGTCCAGATAAGGCATTAACGTTGTAAAGTCTGAGAATGTTCACTCTCTATTTACACAAGCTCTATGTGTGGTTGGAGGCATGAACAGATGTTGTTTGGACCTACAAGGAGCACATTTCATTCTGCTCACGGTTTACATACAAATCAGTTCAGCTCACGTTTCAAGAATGAGGGCCAATGTATATATAGTACATATGGATATTGATTTAGGGATTTTTCTAAGGTTTAGCCTGTACAGTACACCCTCATTATTCCTTCCTCCCCCTGCGAATCCCAAAAACCCCTGAATAATTGATGCAGTTTTAAAAGGCCTATCTATAATATATACGTTAAAATATGCTTCCCAAACACATACTAAAGACATTCTTACTCGTTAATACAGCACAGTACATAATTTATTACTTACCTAATAATAACAGTAATAATAATAATAATAATACTTGTTACCGCGGTACCAAGTATTTGGTAAAAGTACCCGGTACTTTTACCAAGTAACTCGGTTTTTGTCACGGTTTTGGTACGGATTCGGTACAGTTTCGACATGTGTTTTCATTTCTCTAAAATGATTTATTTATTTTGCTTCTCAGAACAAGTTCCAGAAAAGCACTCAGAGAGCGCAGACCTCTGCCAAGCACAACAGTTCCCCCATGTAGTGATTTACAAATAGCGATGAAATCTACGTTCTGGATTTGATAGAGGTTCCTATTGTCTGTTAATCCCTGAGTCAAAGTTCATGAGTTTTGTTGAGTTTTTTGCACAGTTGTTGTTTTGTTGCCGTTACCTTTCCGGGGTGTACGGAAAGCGTAATATCAGGATGATTACGCTGGAGATGCGGCTTGTGTTTCCGTTTGAGTACGGGACATGTCTCAAGCAGCATTTACAGACTTAAGTTTCTGTTAACTGTTTTCACTCCCACGGCAACATCACAACGCTCCCACACCGGCGATTTAAATAAGTTTTATCCCAACTTCTCCGCTACCACTGGCCACGCCTACTTTTTATTATTTACTTTTTTTCTGTGTCTATGTGCTGCAGTCAACCGGCCAAAGTGTGATCGGCTGGTCACTGAGTGAGCGGAGGTGAGTGCACATTGACATGCAGTGGCGGGCCTGTTAGCTAAAAGGCACGCACACTCACGTGCAAGTCCAGTGCAAAGTTATTAGAACATAAATACCGCGGGACATAAGATGATTTAAATCAGGGATGTACTCCAGTTTGTAGTCAGGATCCGTTGACAATTAGACATGAGAGAGAAAAGTTCATTTTGCCATGATGGATCACGCACCGGCTGGCGGGAGAATTGCGGTCACACCGACATCGGTCCGATGCTTTTGACCAACATCTTTTGTGTCAATGAAAATGAAAACTGGCTGGAAAGCATTTTACGCTTGGTTTAGTCACATCACGCTGAAAAAAGTTCATTTGAACAATGACAATAGTAGTATATAAACCCCGCCCCCCCAGTTAATCAGTTCATTGCTAACTTCTGTGTGAACGGCAGGCGTCACTAAAGGGGTGCGCTTGTTTCATGCACCTTCAAAGCTGTAACAGATACACTGTTTCATAACTGACCTGACGTCAAGAGGTCCTACAGCAAAATCTTGTTACGGCAGATACATCATGGAGCGACTGACACGGCTCTCTTTTTTTTCAACTGACATTGTTATAAAATTGTTTTAAAATTATTTACCAGTTGGGGTGAATGTGAGCATTTTTTCTGCTAAAATGGCCTAAGAACTTCATGAAATTGCTGGGGTTACCACAAATTCAAAGAGTATGAGTATGTGGGGCTGTGAACGGTGAACCGTGAATGGATAAAGGTATACTGTTCACCACTTTGGTCTACTGAGGTGGTTTTAGATGTCCTGTAGAAATAAACGTGACTTGATAAGTAGCGCTCTATGAGTTTATGGGTGAATAAGAACCATTGTAAAGCACTTTAAGTAAATTTAAATAGATACTGCAGTATCAAAGAAAAGCAGTGGAAACCTTTTGGATTTACTGTTATTTTGCATTAATTTGCAGTTAATTAGAAACTGAGTGTGATCTGAGTCATAATATCCAACAAACACAGTGTGTTTAAGCTGATAGCACACAAACAATTATAGTTTCTCATATCTTTAATTAACACTCCCTTTAAACCATTTACAGTTCATATCACAAGTGCAACTCACAAAAACACCATTTTGTTAATTTTCACCATCTTTGGTTAAGAACATTTGATTCATGTTCTGTAGAAGAAAACCTGCTTTTGTTGGTTTATTTGCTGTCATCAAATAAGCATATTAGAGATCTTGGCACTTGTCTAAATTTGATATTCATGTTTTCTTGTTTTATATATTGTTTGATCTCGTCCATTGTGTTAGATTAACCCTTTCCCATCGGTCTCCCGTTTGATTACAGTGATTACTCTCTCTGTTTTCTGTTTTCCCCAGTTTATGTCGCTCATCACTTTCTTTGTGTTATTCCTAACTTTGCTTCTCTTCTCCGACTGCATGGCTCCGGAGCGCAGACATCTAGATGGTGAAAAGAACGTATCTTTACCAACAGATGGGATCAGCAGCACCTGAGCAGGCCCTCCAAAATCTACGAACTAGTACCCAACTAGGATAATTATCTATGCTGAGTACAACACAGTTCATGACTGTAAACCGTTTCAGAGTCACGTTCAAACTGACCAATGGCAGAAACAACCAAAAACAGAGCAAACAGAATGGTACATTTTAAGATACCAGCCATTCGTCTCAAGTTTTTCTTGATGCTTTTAGGGTAAAACAGGAAAAAAGCAAGTATGACAGTTCTTAAATGGTGGCTGCCATCAGTTTCCCTGTCATCGTGCATTCCTCATCAGAGTCTCTATCTCCAACCTCTCAAGGACCACCTTGGGAATATTCTGTTGTTGTGCCTCACCTTATTCCATGAGCCAGGTGACTGAGGAGGAGAATTAAGGGCAGCCAGGCAGAAAATGGTTACAGTAGTGGGCAGCAGCGAATCAACAGCAGCAGATCATTTTCAAAGGGCTCTCTGAAATTTAACTCTGCTGTGCTTTAACTCAGTCACTTAGCAGCTGCATGCTTGGCTTCCAGTGCTTGCATTTCCCCGGTGTCCATTTGGTTTTTGATAATGTTTTTATTTTTTTTGATGGACTCCAAAATGCCCTTTAGATGTTGTTTGAGAGTGTGCGAGACCATTTATGCTGCGAATAATATGTGTTTGAAACATCTTCAATTACTATCCTGGAGCCTTTTTCTTTCAAATACAAAGACCTGGCAAATGGCTCTTTTTAGAAAAAAACAACAACAACAAAAAAAACCCCAAAAAGAAAACTCCATGGATGAGCTTGGTGAATAAATAAATCATTTTTGGTTCTTTTATGAAGTGTAATATTGTTGTCACTGTTGTTTCATTACTTTTGCATTTCAAGATGCTCTCATGTGTGCAGCACCGTATAACTTTTCTCCCCTTGATACTTTAAGGAGACATGTTGTGCCCCTTTTATCAGAAATGAACATGATTTCCTGGTGTGTTGATCAAATGTTTTAGTAAAAAAATACAGTAGATAAACTCTCCTTTTACAAACATGTCGTTACAGCCCATAGCAGGTAGTTTTAAGGGGAGTGGTCAGCATCCCGACTCCACTTCCTACCTGTGTGCCTCTTTTGAAATCTGTGCATTAACTTTAGACTACCCATTTCTAAAGGTATATGAAGCTGAGTGGAAATAAAGATGGGTATTTCTTCTCTGATCTGGGAATGTAAAATGTCAGCAGCCAGAGAGTCTGAATGGCTTATAGTCTCATACTGAATCTGCCGTAAACAAAGTCACGAAGCTGTGTCACGCTGGAAGTTTTGAGTTTCTACAGCTCCCATTTCAAACACTCAAACAAATGCTCTCAGACAAAGTAAGTGTTATTTTTTCATGATATGTCTCCCTTAATAAAAAAGAACCAACGGCAGTATAGTCGAGCAAACCTGGCAGACTACAAGCAAAACAACTTTCTCATAAACATCCATCACTTTTTTATGAGTGGTGGGTAAAGGGACGGAAAAGAAAAAACAACACATACGCACGCGAGGGAAAAGAAAGGAGCAACACTGTCGGTTAATTTTCAGATCTGGTAATCTTCCAAGTCCATTAGCAAAAGCGTGTTTCTCATTTGCGGTGACTTTTGTGAGGAGTTGTTTCGATGTACACCGCAATGAATAAGTGATAAGCTGTTTGGGTAATGTGCGAAGTGACACAACTTTTATTATTTACAGCGTAAACCCTGATGGGTGGAGGGGTGGGCCCAGATAACAATGAGTGAAACTGACAGGATTTTGTGGGCGGTATCCACTATTCCAATCAAGCTTTATTTATATGAACGGCAGACAACCTTCAGTTGACTTTGGTGGCTGCGTCTGGGAATAGCAGACGTGGGTATTGCAGAGCACACTGGTGCATTTGTAATGGGGCGAGGCGGTGGAGTCTAATGCTGACTGGCTCTGCAAAAGAAAGAAAAAAGGTGCTCCAAATGGAAAGAGATCAATTCTCCCCTCCTTCGCGCCGGGTGATAGATGTGACATTCATCAGTGCCCTGTCAACTAATGCATTTGGTTTTATATTACACCTGAGATTTTCTTCTCTCCCTTTTCTTTTATGGCTTCATGAAGCTAGATTAAAATGGTAAAATTGGGAATTAATTTTTTTTTTCAGTCAAGGAAAGGGAAATTTTGATTTTGGAGGAATGATAGAGTATTTTATTTTGATGGAAAAGAGAGAGAGAGGGGGAAGAGGACAAATGGAAATCATTTTTCACATTAGGTAAGACTCCCAACCAGGATAAAGTCATCTATTAATTCACGCTAATTTGTTTTAAAAAAAAGAAATTCACCTCTCACAACTTTAGCTACCCCTTTCGGTAATATCCTAGTAGATTGTGGGACACATTAAAGTGGAACTTTGTGATCAAAAGTCTTGCAAACATGAGAGATTCTTTGATTTTAAAAGTCATCAAACTCCCAAAACACAGGGATACCCTCCCTGATAGCATTTCTCTCATTAAATCTATATAAATCCACATTTTGGACCGCATTCACACTGACAGGAAGCTTTATTTTTGTGCATTTATCATAACAGGTGTGCAATGAGGAGGGACATTAGCGCAGCAATGTACAGTATTACCCACAATATAGAACATACCTCCTCCTAAAAGAGGCTCAAAAACACCTGAGAGACAAAACAGAAAAAGCATCGTAAAATATGTCAAACCCTATATTGTATATTTATATTGTATTGATGCTGTTTTGTAATCAACCAATCAATCACATATTCCCAAAGGTCCTTGGACATGAGAAAGAAACTAAATGCAGATATATATTAACCCTTCACTTACTATTAAAGTAAATCTGAATACATTCACAAGCTTTCTGAGATTATTTTTTTCTGCTGTTCTGTCAGATATATGGTGATAACTTGTATTATTTGGGTGAAAATTCAAAAAACTATGGAATGACATACATGAAAGCTTCAGATTCAATGTATTCCATCTCATTTCCTTAGTATCTTTTTTTCATGGTTTTAAAGCAGAGGCTTTAAAATCCTCACGCCAAGAGGAGCTGTTACATTCCCGCCACAGAGGGACAGGAATACAGGCTCAGTGGACTGGAGCGACAGAGTTCATGTTTGGAGGAGAAGGAACGGTTACCAGTTGCTTTACTAGGCGTACGGTTTTTCCCAGTTACTTCATGTTGTTGTGTGTGTGTGTGTGTGTGTGTGTCCACCTGGAAACAGCACTGTCACCAAGCTTCCTGCTGAAGGCTTTTTTTTTTTTTAATTAAATGATTTTAGCGCAACTGAAGCATGGCACAGTCGAAGCAGACAGAAACCCAACAGCTTGGAAAGCATTTTGCTGATTATGATCACGATTATTATGATTAGCGTCTGTCAAGTGTAAACAAACGGTTGTGATAAACACTCCTCTCCTTCTCCTCACATCCTCCACTAACTCTCCAAATCTCCCAGTAATTCTCACACCACCCTATTTGTATCAGAGGATGCGATGAATTCTTTGGCAGAGACCACAAATCACAAGATGAAGAAAAAGGCACTTTTCTACTTGTTGAACGCTGGCGGATAAAAAAAGCAGCTCATTGTAATCACAGAATCCAGTTTGGTGAGAAAGAAACGAGGATCATTGCGTCCAGCACTTACATTCTGTCATGTTCTCTTTTACTTTTTCTGGAAATCCATTTGCTGCCTTCTCGCATGTTTTATATATGTGCAAATGTGGTCCTACAATAACTCATCAGAACATTCATTCAAAAACGATGTGATTTTACAGATATGCTAAATTTCTGCTCGCAATTAATTGGAGACGTTAAGCCTTACCTTTTAATTAGCCAACTGCCTCTTTTCTAATTTTCTTTTTACTCTTTGACAGCGTTCCGTGTTGCTTTGTAGAGCATTAGAGCGACATTAAATCTCCTAATGCCTTTTATTTTTTATCAGGGTTACGCGAGTGAAAGTACTAACAGTCTGTGAAGCGGGTTGAAGTCAAACAGCGTGCAAGTTCCATTAGAGATCAAACTTTCATTCAATTGATCTCTGAAATTGTAATCTTAAAAAAAAAGCATGTGAACAGATGGAACACGTCTTTATTCATAGTCTACTAACAGTTATCTAAAGTCTGAAAACACCTGTGCTCTTAATACTCTGGTCCCATAGGTTGGTGTAAATATGCACTGATAGAGGTGACCTATTTTATTTTAATGATGGATGAGTTAATTGGGCAATTAACTCAATAACAGGTGTCCGTAATTGGTCGATGCTTTAGAGACTGAGGCTTAAAATGAAGCTTTATCTTCGTATAGCTTCGTAGGTGCAGCTGTTCATTAATGCCTCCTGCTATAAAAAAGAGCCACGAGTGTTTGAAGTTGAAAGGCTCCACTACCAATATGTTGAACATTTACACCATTGGCAGTATTTGATAGATCTCATGCATGCACGATTTATAAAAAAGAGAAGAAAAAGGAAAACTCGCCCAGCCAAATGTAGAATGCAGTGTGCATGGTTGAGCTTACATCAAGCTTTATCCAGCATAGCATCAAGCACAAGTGACAAATTGGTGATGATCAATAGCAAATGATGTGACTGTCAAACTGCTCACTCAGTGTTGCTTTTATGCACGACACATAGATTTTTGTATTTTCCCCTCACAGATTCTTTTGTTACTCCGTACAGTTCTGTGTATTCTGCTTATTTGTCATTCATTGCAGTAGCAAGTTACCATATGGCCCAGGACTGTCTGGGCACCAACATGTTTGTTTTGATTATTTTGAAGAGTGCTTGCACCTTTACAAAAATCCTTCACCCCTCTCTTTTGTTTTTTTTTGGTATAGTACAGTCCTGAAATCTTTAAAGTTAAACCACACAACTATGTGTGTCAGTGTGTGCGTCTGAATACCAGGAAGTGCTTTGCATTAAGATCATAAATCCACAAGGGGCAGCTGGCACTGTAATATACAGTATAAATAAATGATGCATTCATTTGTTCTTATTTAGTTTTACAGTATTTTACAATATCTTTGTAAATTATATTAGTATCAGGTTCTGGTTCTGGTTTCAGCTCCAGCAGACGTGCATTGAAGACCATCAAACCTAGTCTTGTATTTCAAAACTGTAGATGTGTGTGAAGTATATATTAGAGAAAGACTGACATCCACATGAATGTCACTGCTTGAATGGTTGGGTCAAGAGAAGTCAATGTATCTAAAGGAATTTCAGATCTGAAAAAACTGATGCATGGCAATGCCAGGGACTCCCTAAGTCCATCTTCTCCTGCCATGTTGGAATTTTATAGCACCACCTCCCCGTTCACTTTAAGAGTTGGTGTGTCCAAACCTCATGCTCTTCCTGTGAACGGGTCTCTGTAAAGTGCCTAGAGACAATCGATATTGTAACAGAAGCTATACAAATAAAATTGAATTGAATTGAATTGAATTGAATTGAATTGAATTGAACCATCCATCCATCATCTGTGGCTGGTAAGTCGTATTCAGGTCCACAGGGGTCTGCTGGAGTCTTATCCTAACTGTCTTGATGAACCTGTTGACTGTTAAAGACTGTTAACACTTACACAGCCTGAACAGGGATTAAATAAATCAGATACAGTTTTTTTTTTTTTAAGTCGACAAAGCCAATATTGAATATGTTCAGAAATATATTCAGTGCTTATTAAAGTCATGCTCAGGTCCAATTCTGTTTGTAAAAAAAAAAAAAAAAAAGCCACTGCATGTGTTTTTGGTAAATTACAGACACCTGATCATCAACACGTCAGCTTGTTTGTGACCTCAGACTAATTTGAGCTGCTCTTGATAGCTTGTGGTGGCCATTAGTTTAATGAGGAATATGCAGAGTTGTTGGAACTGGCCACTGCCATTTGCACTTTTTCATCATTACAATCTTGTCTCCATTTACTAAATCTGGCCCATATAATAATTAAGGTCTGAATATGTGCCAGCAAAATAGTTAGAACTTAACTTAAAAACTGCTTTGCAATTATAAGCTCAGGTGTTTTTTCACACCTGTCAAAAAAATAAGCACTTTCCCAAACTGTGCTGTGCGCACACACACACACACACAAATCATTCCATACATGACATTTATATTTCACAGGCTGTCAGGGAAGCACATTCTCACATAGTTATTAACATGTTTTTAACACTGATATTTATTTTCTATACTAAATATGAACAAGGCTTTATTCCACTGGTTAGCGAACTGTCTTTTTTAGTATTTTATATTTCGTGACATAAAAGTCATCTGGTCTTATAAAGTAAATGCAACTTTAGATGAACAAAACAAGGGGCTACATTGTTCTTGCTGTTTTGATTCCAGTCATGCAGTGGGAGTAGTGGGAGTTTCTCGACTGATGGCTCCAAAATCAAGTCAGTCTCCATTGACCCCCATATTAAAATAAGGAATAAGGAATAAGAGGATTTATTGTCATTGAACCGGCGTCCCAGTACAACGAAATTGCATTCCAGTACATCATCCAAGAAACAATAAAAAAACAACAACACATTTAGGACATGGATGTCGATGATGACTGAGGCTAAGCAACTAGTGTCGCTCCGCGCTAACTTAGATTGAAAAGGATAACATTGGGGAAGGAGGGGTGGAGGTTAAAAAAAGAACATCTCCCACTACGTGTCAAAAGGACACGTCGTGAGAGGGGAAAAAAAAAAAAAACACCTCAGCACATTTAATTAAGCATGTACAAACTTAACACAGGACATTGATAGAAACATGATGACGGATAACCCAGTTTTGACAGTCTGTGCACGCGCAGGGCGCATTGCGCAGTCAGTCCATCGCCACACGGGGGAGAAGGGGGAGTGCGCTGGGCGGGAGGGGGGCCAGCGAAGACGTTGAAGTGGGGGGGAGTGCGTGTTGATCAGTGTAGTGGGAGTGCAGTCATGTAGATCCTGGTCTCCAGTGCAGAGGGGGGAATGGGGGGGGTAGAAGCGTCCAAGCCACACAGCATCCAGGAGAATAGATAAGGGAGCGGCCTTGAAGGCTGCGCTTCCAGGGAGCCAAAACAGAAAAGAATTGTTTGGGGCAGGCTGAGACACACTCTCCGTCTAGCCTTGAAGTTCTGCTGGATTTCTCTGGTGGGAATACTTCAATATTCCGAATTATTGGCCATTCTCCCTGATCACGCGTGAATCCTTCCAAGATTGTTGTCCATTCGCCAAAGAAGTCCAGAATCATCCCTTGGGTTTGATTCAAGTTCTGAATCGCTCCCAATTTCCGATCCATGTCTTCCAGTTTTTAATCACGTTGTCACTTTCTCACACACGTCCGGCGGGTGGAAGTTTTCCTCGAATCCGAATTTGTAGCCTCCGTGCGTTTAATTTTCCGATAACCAAGAATCCACCTGCGCCGATCAGTAGAAATCCTGTGATCATAAATCCAAAAATGAATGCGTCTTCGACATCCTCCACGTGCAGTGGGCCGAGACAATGAAGTTTCCATTTGCCCCAGGAGTCCATCACGTACCCCGCTGCGTGCATACCCCCCGGGCACGAAGGCTCTCCTTTGCCTTGTCTTGTTGTTGAAAAAATTTGATCAATTGCATTCAGAGACCAGCTTACTAATCCATGGTTTGATTCGGATATTCTGCAGAAAAAACGCTTCAGAAGCACAGACGAGACAAAAGCAGCTGCAGGAACAGATAGATAAGGGAGCTCAGAGAAATGCGTCCGCCTTCGCCGAGAGCAGGAAGTGAAAAAAAAAAAAATGTCAATTTCTGCAACTCAAATAAGCATATTTGAGTTGCAATGTGTTTCAAAAGCTGGTTTTGGTCTTGTGAGGGACCAAGCTAGAGAGAACAGACTAGAGAGACATAGTTTTAAGCATCAAAGGATCCAATTTATTTACAAAAAATAGGTAAAAACTTCAAAATGTTTTTCCAAATCATAAACTGGGCCCATCAAACTGAAAAGAACCAAACCAACCATCAACTGAACTGACTTCCTAAATGACACACAAGGGAAACATTTATAGTCGGTGATCAGTCCACCAACACAGACACATGGGGGAAGACAAACCTAAAAACTAAACTACAAAAGTTACAAGACAGAAATCAATTCATTACTCAAATACAAGTAATCTTAATTAAGCACATAAGAACTACCAAAGTAATGAAAACCCTTAAACTATACAATTTAACTAAAACTCCCATTCTCCAAACTCCAGGAGATGGTACAGTCCATGGCTTCCAATCCATTATGCAGTGCAGGTGTGGTTCTCTGATGGCCCTCCAGAATTCAGCAACCACCTCGTGCACTAGCAAAAAGAAAAAGAAAATAAGTTCCCAAAGCAATATTAACAGGACTAAATAAATGTGTGCTCCCGTTATAAAATCCATATCAAAATTACCATGTGGTCAAATTATAAATTACACATCCAAATAAAAATAAAGTTACCACTGATATTTCAAAATATTTCAAATTTATGACTAATAAGGCCGGATACCTTTTGATTGACATAGCCAATGGCTAGCTGTCATCACTTTAGTGGTCTTTTCATGACTCGTGAGCTGTGAATAAAGCCCTACCAAAGCATAGTCATTTTTACGGTGAAGATGACAGTAATGGCGTGTTGTGTTGTTAACTGTACAAAGAGACACCTGTGAACAGGTTTGGCTTGGCCTGGAACAGGTCAGGGGTGAAGGAACTCAGCTATCTTTGCTCCCTTTTGGATGCTGCTGGCCATGGCTGAGCAGAGGACAACATCTGGACGGTTTCTAACTCATCAGTTTCTACCTCTGGATCCACTGGTTGAGCAACTTTTTCCTCAGATCATTCCAGGACTCTTCCAAGTAGAGTAACCAAACTACTAATAAGCAACTCAAAAGAGTCCTGCCAGAGGAAGAAAGGGGAAGTGGCAGAGGTCCACTGGGAACCACGGTCACTCGGTTTGTAACTTGTGGGCCTGATCCACAGGTGACTGCATTCAGCCTATCCTTAGAGGGCTGGTCCTAGCGGAGCTCCATGTTTTGGCTCTGGCAGCACGTGTTTTGGATGTTCTTTGTGACATTTGTATAGATTTGATCAGAATAAATGTAAAGTAATATAGCTTACTAGCATAAACTTAGCCACCCAAGCTAAACTAGATAACTTGCAGTGAGTGAACTATGATGGGTGTGCTCCAGCCAGATTTGTAACATGTCACCACGCAGTACGAAGGGGTCCAAAATCGCTCTGTAGGAAAACCTGTGGGTGATGTCACAGGTTTTGCCCAGTTCTTAAGCAGTCTATGCGAAGTAAAACCTCTCCCGCACCATGTCAGCATGCCATAATTAATAAAATCTAAGCAAAAAACAGAAGCAGAACTAACTACATTCAAGTGAAATTTAATGTGTACATGGTGGTCAGGTGCTGCTAATCACTTAATAATCACTTTTATTTGACCATCAGAAGGTGTGAGCACCTCTGTAAAAGGCATTTAGCATTTGTACATTTATAATGTACGAATTAAAAAAAAAAAGACTCCCCATGGCATTAAACAGATTTAGATTTGAAATAGATTTCTTTCTTTTTCTGAGGTGTGGTTGCGTGAAGTGCTGAAGGGCCTTCATTGTCTTATTAGCAGTAGAGACAGCTATCACAGAACTGTCATTTTTCAAAATTAAAAATAATTTATGATGGTCAAGTCAAACTAATCAGTTCCCAAAGCTGATGTATGAGGAGAGTAAATTTTTTTCCCCATCTAGAAAAACTTAAACCTCAAAAAGTTCATTGCAGTTCAAGTGAACATTCGCTTCAATAACTTACTTCGTCATTACATTCTCTTATTGCTACACTGTTTTTGGACAGTTTTTCAAACCATAGCTTGATAATGAATCTACACTTGTTTTATTATTTAGTGAATGGCATTTTCTAAATGTGCTGACATATGTAGGTCTTTATTTAAAACTTGGTTCGAGTTCATAATTATTCATCCTAACATTCTTAACAAAAGTGACAATATTTTTTTTTTCTTTTACATGCTGGAAGACAGACAGGGAATGAGATGGAATAAAGAAGTGGCAAAGAAAGAGACAGAAGGTTGCTGCAGATGTTTCAGCAATGCAATGACATTAAAATGTTTTGGGTGAAAGTCTTTTATTCAGTTTGGTATCAACAACATTCCAAAGAGAGCAACTATAAAGGTGATGCCTTGCACTCCTCAAAGCTTTCATTCCAGTCCTAAGCAGAGAGAAAAAACTAACAAACAAACAAACAAACAAAAAGAAAACAAGAAGATATGAATGATATTAGAACCTGTCAAACTCAATAACAGCAGAATTTTTAATATATTACAGCTTCCGCCTTACGCAAACCTCTAATTGGTTTGTGACATTTTGGAGTAATTGAGTCATTTGCTGACAGACAGTACATCTTGGATAACAGCGTGTGGAGTGTTTACTGAAGCAGCAGTCCTGGAGCTAACAGTGTGCATTCATGGCTGCTGTTTTAAAACAGAACTCTGGTAGGTTTTGTGTTGTGCGCGAAGTGTGGAGAGAAAATTATTAAAGCGAAGAGCAAGAAACATTCGTAAAAGGCCAAATAAAGGAAAACCAAAAAAGAAAGAAAGAAAGTACAAAATACTCTCTTTGCTTTTGAGAGAAAAGGAGTCAGAAAACAAATCATTATGCAAAATACACTACAGGTACGTATTCAAAGCAACATTGCTTCTGATCCTAACATGTTTTCATGGTGTGTGTGTGTGTGTGTGTGTGTGTGTGTGTGTGAGGGAGGAGTGACCGATGTGACCATCCATCCATGTTCTACATCCACCAGCCCATCCAGTACCTGAAGAAAACCCATACAAACATGGGACAGAAGACAGAATACCAAGTAGAGAAACCCCTTAAATCTGAATCAGGAACGTGAGCCTGGAACCTGTCAGACAACCACAACCATCAAATCAGAGAAGCCCACTGCTCTAAACAAGAGACTGCATGTGCTGAATTTATCTCTTTAATTTAGAACAAATCAAAAATGAATCACATCTTTTTGGCTCTTCTGACAGGCGGATGTTTCAAAAAGCAAGATATAAATTCAGACTGAATGCAAGATAAGGAGGTCATTATGCCCCTTTCATTTGTTTCCACCAGCCACATGGCCCAGCAGCAATACAAGTGCTAAGCTCATTGGAAACTTGATTTAGGATGTTGTGGTTGTCTTGGTATGACAAATAACTATGACTAACCATGAGTGCGCATGAAGCCATTTATTTCACCCCCCTTCTCTAACCCCTACCTTACAGAGCCACGCTGTCTTTGTGCATGGTGGACTCTTATTAAGTCTGTGTGTGGTCACAGCCTGCGGTCTACAAAGTTTGATTTGTATGTTTTTATTCCTCTCACCATTGCCTTTGTTTGCCTGCCACTGACCTTTCGTCATGGCCTTGATTCAGTGTAAGAAGTGCTGCGGGCTGACAGGAAATGCAGTCTCTAATCTCCACAATGTTGAAAAATGTCACTTCGATATTAATAAGCAGGGGTGGAATTTGGATTTCAAACATGGAGGGGGCACAGACCCTTAAGGGGCTTTCTTTTCCCCCCCCAAATATTCCTTTTATGAGGTATAACACAAGCTAAGTCATCTTAAAATCATAAATCGAGGGGGTATTGGATTTATAAAACTGACTTTAAAATCTTTATTTGGTTATTGATTAACCCTCATACCACCAACTGTGGTGTACTTTTTGTCATATCTCAGAGGTGCTTTATTCTATAATTCCAATTTTTCATGACTTTGTCAATCAATTTGTTCCTAATGATGTCATATGATTTTTTTTCTGTTTCTGTCTTTATCTGTACTTTTTGAAAATTCCAATGCATTGTGGTCCAAGAGGACCCCAGTCAAAATCTCTAATTCCGCCTATGTATTTTTAATAGATGGAATCATTTATTGAGTCAATGTTTGCCATGGGTCCTCTATCTTACTTTTGTATTTTTGATTTTTGTATTAAAATTCAAATAAAATTAAAATGTAGTGACATTTAAATGATTGTGGGTTTATTTAAGTTTTTTATATATATTGGGTTCAAAATGACCTTGGTTGGTTTCACCATATAAATAAAACACAAATGATGTTTACTTGAAATTACTGAACACTAAATTATATCAGAATCAAGTCTAACGTGACTACCATAGAGATGGTAATAGAGAGGGAAAAGCTGCGCTGTAGCCTCATTCTTTAACTGATTTGAAAAATTTCAATGGTTTTGTGCTTAGCTCAGATAGGATCTTAATTGCTGTAAAGGAGATCAGAAAATTCCACTGATGACATTTTTGGGTTAAAGAAAAGTATATTTTCGTTTTATAAAATATGCAAATTAACTATAACTTTCTTAAAATAATAATAATTTGTTGTTGTTTTTTTTTCATACATCAGTAATAATATTCTGAGAAGAAAAAAGTTGTAATTTTTCTTTGATGGTTGTTTATTACAGTATTTATTCTTGGGGTCCGCACGGACCCCAGTCGGTAATCCATGTATGTGAAATGTGTCGGTGGAATGAGGGTTAACCGTCTCCTTGGAGCCATCTCCTCTCTCTCTCTTTGGGTCTCCAGGTCAACAGTATGTGTCTCAACAGTCACTTTTTCGTTATTGAGTCGAAGCGTACTGAGGCCGAACCAGGCCAGTTGTTTTCCAGAGCCAATCCAGGTTGGCCCGGCCCACTGTTTCTGGTCTTACTCTTATGTATGGGCAAACATGGGTTAATAGGGCTGGAGGTGGTGTCCAGGTATGGGTAACGTTTTACAATTCAGCATCTCTGTGGTTTATTATTTTTCCTATAAATTATGGTTAGATAGGCTTGCTTTGCTTACAACTGTTAACACTCATTTACTCCAGTTACCTTCTGGATCGTCTTTTGCTCGCTCCCTTGTATCACTGGTGCCTGTATTGCCGTGTCTCAGCGTGCTTGACTTTATCACACTGACTCGTTGTGCTTTTAATAGTTTCCTTTCTTTGTTGCATTGGGCAAACCTTTCGTTCCTTCTCAAACTGACCGTCATCAGCCAAAACATGACTGAGTCGTTCCTGATTCGCTCATTTTGATAGACACATCAGATTCCTATAATACATCTTCACATTTTAGAAGTTTTTTTTGTGGAACATTAGAGATGAAAACTGGCTTTAAGTTATCTTAAGTCTGTTTAACTAGTGGATAGTTGAACATGTTGAGCATGATTCTGGGAGTTTCAACCCCTGACTACCTGCCAGCGGTCATAGTGTCATTCCTGATCACTGTATACGTGTAACAGTCACAAAAACATGCCTTCAGTCAGCGAAAAAGAAATCAAAAGTATCTCTTTGTGGAGTTAGTAAACCGGTTTGTATATGCAGAGGACCTGCAACAACTGAGGATTCATAAGCCATGCTCCAAATGACATACAGTCTTCTTTGTGTGTGTAATTTCTCCCCTTTCTTTTAGATTAGTGCTGATGGTGTACTGCTGTTCTCTTATTAAGTGATAATGTATTAAATGAGTGTCCCTCCATTGACAGGCAGCATGAGCACAAAACTCATCTTGTTACAGTGCAGGACACCTTCAGATGTTCTTTGTCCAGACTCTGACTGGTCAAAACTCTTTAGGGAGCACAAGGAGGAACTTGTTCATTATCGAGTGGGTAGTCATGAAGCTATGCTTGATCGGTGTATATATTTATAACAGTAAGCGTAAGTGCAACGGTAAGCATGTGATTTTGACATAGCCATATACTTCTTGAAGGGATGGCCTATTTTGCAGTGGGATATGTTAAACAGTATCCCTTGGAGCTCAGATTCACAAGTGAGAAGGATGGTAAGAAATGGTATGGGATCCAAACATTGTCAACACCATTCAAGTGATGCATCACTACCAGTATCATGCACCTTTCAATTTTTTTTTTTTTTATTTTTATATTTACACCAGTATTGCGCTGCATTATGTTGTGTTCTGTATCTTAACAAGAAAGCCATCTTCACAGGACATATATTGTTTATATGCAGTTGTATACATGTGTTTGACATATAAAGAGACTCTGCATGACTTTGACTTTTTGAAATACACAAGAAACAAAAATAATGAAGGCTGACTGGTTCATGGTGGACGTTCCAGTATCAGATGTGCATACTTTATACATGCCTTTATACATGCCTTTGCTTGCTGTTCTGTGATTCTGCATTCATACTTAAGCCTCACTTGTGCTCCTGCCATTACTGTCTGATCCTTATTTGTCACTTTGTTTCTCATTTTTCCACAGAATTTATTAAACTTTTTTTTTTCATACATCTGAACAATCAGACCACACACCAATCCACCTCCCCACAGGCCATTATAAAAAGAGGCATGGCATGCCACATCATTAGAAAAAACCCCAGTGTTGTCGCCTTTATCGCCAGAGAGAAACACACTTATGACGCCTTTGAGGCTGATGGAGTGCCGTGCTGAGCCGAAGCAAAAAGACATTTCTGCAAAGAAGTCACCGTATATTATAATCTGGAATAAAAGACAAAAAAACCTAGACAAAGATCACACCAAAGTAAAAACTGAAAAATCATGAAAAGCTGAAGATCATGAGGTTTTTTGAAGCTTAAATAAAAAGACACAAATGTCTGCAAACTCAATATTCTTTGTAGAGATTAAACTCCTAATTTAAAGGATAATGTGAGATGAAAATACTGGTTGTTTTTTAGCTTGGCGTTTAATTCTTGGCTGCATCAATTCAAATCTGTTCGAAAATACTTCATTGATCCCTGAAAGGAAATTAAACTGTTGCAGTAACTGTCATGATTCAAGTCTCTTCAAAGATAATTATAGATGGTTATTTCTGTGTTCAGGAAGGTTCTCCTGTCGTGGTCTGTGTAGCAGCAGATCTGAAGAAGCCTCTGACTGAAGACTGTTGCTGAATTACTGTGTTGTGGAGAAGATGTTCAAGGTTGTCCATGATGTTCTTCATTTTTTGAGGTATTCTCCCGACCAGAATCAGCTCCAGAGGCTCCAGAACAGAACCAGCACTCTTTATCAGTTTGTTCAGTTTCCTTAAATCACTGCTCCTCCAACAGATGACTGCAGATAGGACTGAACTCTCCATAACAGACTTAGAAGATATGCAACATCCTGCTACAAATACTGAAGGACCTAAGCTTCCTCAAGAAGGAAAGTCTGCTCTGTCTCTTCTTATAAACAGTATCAGTGTTGCATCTCCAGTCCAGCCTGTTGTCTTGGTGAACATCAAGGTATGTATACTCCTCCACCACCTCCACTTAATCTGCCATGATGGTAATGCTGTTTGACTTGCTCCTGGTCCTCCTGGAATCCACAATCCTCTCCTTTGTCTTGTTCATGTAACACTCAATTTAAACAGGTTCGGATTCCCAGCCACACCAACACAGCACAAAGACAGAGATTCCCAAATAAACAGTTTATTGACACTAATTTTAAAACAGTATTAAAACTGTAAAATCTAAAATTGAGATAAAAGCCAATAGAGTATTAAAATGTAAAATCTAAAATAGCTAAAATTCAATGTTCGTCCACCAGTCCAATGCAACAGGGGCAAGCTGGAATTCAGCATACGCTGTCCCGTTTCTGTGTAGTGCTGCGTCTGTCCTTATATCAGCTGTGGGGGGAGCATACTCCAACAAGACTTCCGTAGTAGCAGCTCAGTCAAAATGTTCTGTGCTTGAATGACGTGTGGGTATCTGTCTCGGTCCCAGTCCTCCAACTCCACCAACCTCGGCACAGAACAAGGGGTAGACTCAGCACATGCGGTTCATACAATCAGGGGGTGAAAGATCACAGGCTGTACATTAGAAGTTACCACTTCCCTCAATCGCTATGTTCGAGAGCGTTGAATAGTGTCCGGAGCAGGCCACCTCTCCCAGGCTGTAGGATACGTCCTGTCGACACACGAGTCCAGGACATCCACCCGGCTCTCCCCCTCGCTTCAGACTGCTGGGGCTTCCTAATAAGCTGTGCAATGCAGCTGGCAGGCATGAGCTGATTAGCCACACCTTGATCTGTCAATTAGCTTTGGCAGGTGAGCAGTTTGTCCATTGACAGTTCAAGTCATCTGACCACAGCAAACAAAACACAACTCAAATAAAACCATGCAATAAAACACTGCAAACACTTCGATTTCATAAAACTAGTAAAAACATTCCAATAAAAATCAGCTCAATAAATTACTGCCCTACCACCTATACTGAGTCTGAAGACATTCCTCCCCCCTTTATCCCTGTCACCTTAACGTCCATTACATTCACTTTTAAGATTAGATGATTGTTCCCACACCATGCACCAAAGTGGTCCACCAGTTCTCTGTACTCAGTCTCTTGTCCATCTCTGATACACCCCACAACTGCAGAGACATCTGAGTATTTCTGCAGATGTTAGGACTCCGGCAGGTACTGGAAGTCTGAGGTGTCCAGAGTGAAGAGAAGATTAGATGAGAGTACGGTCCCCTGTGGTGCTCCTGTCCTGCTGACCACCTGGTCAGACACACAACCATTCATTCTCACAAACTGCTCTTTTAGTCAGGTTGTCAGTAATCCAGACGATTGTGGAGGCATCCACCTGTATATTCTAGCTTCTTTTGTGGTAAAGCAGGCTGGGTGATGTTAAACGGACTGAAGAAATCAAAGAACATGACTCTCACAGTGCTTCCTGCTTTGTCCAGGTGACTGTGGGTTCGTTGAAGCAGGTGTATGATGGCGTCTTCAACTTCAACTCCATGATGTTGAGCAAACTGTAGTGGCTCCTGGAAGGTGCTAGTTTGTTTATTCAGGTGGACCAATAAAAGTCTCTGCAGGACTTTCATGATGGGGATGTTAGGACTACAGGTCTACAGTCATTAGAAGAAGATGGATGAGATCTTTTTGGTACTGGAACAAGGCAGGATGTCTTCCACATCAATAGCAGTAATTATTTATATTACAATATCACAAAATGCATCTGAATTATAAAGTATCACAGGTATGGCGGGCGGGAGCCGTTGATCTGGGTGTGTCTGGTCTCTTCCTGTGGATCTGCCCAGCTTTGGCATGCTTATAGCTAGGGTTGGATTTTAACGATTCTGATTCCGATTCTGTTTCGATTTCTGTTCAAAATGATTCTCGATTCCGATTCTTTGATGTGTAGGTCAACAGATTGTGACTCATCTAACAGTAGAATTTTTTTCATTAAAAAAACTGAGACGGTAAGGAGCCTCTTCACCACATAGGCTGTTACTTTTCTGTGGCACTCGTGTGTTTCCTCCGCTGTCATTTTACCCCTCGCAGCCAACCTGAATGGGGTGTCACGTTCTTTGTTCAGCTTGGGAAAAGGAATAAAAATGTCCCCTCCAAACGTTCTGGACACCTCGAGTCACTGTTGCAGGTCCCCAGCAGCAATATTTCACCATTGTGTTATTCTAGTATAATATTAATACTGATGATACACATCAGAAAAAAAAGCCAAAACAAGGCATACTGATCATTCATTTTATGTCATTTTTTTTTTTTTTTTAACCTTCGAATAGCCAATGCTGGAGTGTACGTCACATGGCTCCAAGGCAAAGAAGCTATACAAGTTACTATAAAAAAGTAATAAGTGATAGATACTAGTTACTTTCCCCAAAAAGTATTTGAATTAGTAACTGAATTACTGCTTAATAAAAGTAATTAGTTACCAGGGAAAGTAGGGTGAAAGTGAAAGTGAGTTACTTTTCTAAAAAAGTTCAAATATGTCAAAGATTTTCACAGGCCAGTTTGCATAGAGTAGAACAGCATAGACGGTAATTCATTTAACTTTTAATATTTAGTTAAACAATAAAGTGCATTCAAGTCCTTGTACTGTAAATTCAATAAGACAACTGGCTCATACTGTAGGCCTACTTCAAGTATTTTCTTCAATACAAAAAGTAAACAGTTTAACAATATACAGTCATGGGAAAATTTTATAGACTGCCCTTGTTTTCTTCAGTTTCTTGTTCATTTTAATGCCTGGTACAATTAAAGTACTTTTGTTTGGACAAACATAACGATAACCACAAAAATAGCTCATAAGAGTTTTATTTAAGAGCTGATATCTTACCATTTTCCATGGTTTTCTTGATTATAACCTAAATCACTTAAGTTTTTTACATCAATAACTATGGCATTGCACTTCTAAAAACACTGCTTTTATACACTAAATCTTTTCTGTCTGTTTTAGTCACACGATGACCTTTAGTGGTACCAGGTATTGAATAAGAAATTGAAGAAAAAAGGGTGGTTTAATAATTTTTCAATGACTTTAAGTGGTTTTAAAATAGAACTGAAGAGAAAGATATGGACAAATCCAACATTAGCTCCTAAACATTCATTCATTCATTCATTCATCCGTATACTCTGAACACTCTTAACTTCAACTTCTGTTGACTTCTGTTAGAACAGCAGCTCTCTGTGAGAAACTGAGTGAAACCAGTGATTGTATCTTAAAAGTGGCAGCTTTTCAAACTTCTCGTCCGAAAGCTTCTTGTGTCACAAGTTTTGGCGGGGCAGAAAATTCCAGTTTTGCTGCTTGGTGGGTGTGGCTCCACCTCCGTCTCCGTCTCCGTCTCCGTGTCCTTCCTTCTGGAGCTCAAATTAACTACACCTGGCCTGCTACTAGCAGCGCTAGCATCATCATCAATGGCGTTATCAGTGTTTTTCGCCACTAGCTTTGTAGCAGCGTGTGCTTTTGAGAGATGTTTCATCAGATTAGAGTTACTCACAACAGACATGGACAAACACTTTGCTCTGGGACATAATGTACACTTCACATGTACGTTCTTGCCATTTATATCAGTGAGGTTAAAGTAGTATTTATATTTCCATCCTGAAAATGGCAGTTTTCCCTCGACAGACCGCTCCAGACTCGCCATTCCTGCATCTCAAGTGAGACTGTTTGTGGCGCGTTTGTAACACCGACCTACCTGAACTCTGGCACTGATTGGCTCACCATGAAATTGTACTCTACCTTTAGCTAATCATCTTCACTTATGCGTCGGTCACCCCTCCCTCTCCCTCACCAAAGAACTCAATCAGAAATAAAACATCTTTTATTTGCAGCTCCTGTGGCTGCCGGGCTGAGTGAGTCAGGTCAGATAACAGCAATTAGATTTCATATCAGTGCATAGTAATGCGCCACATTTCACTGTCAGTAACAGTAATGGCGTTGTAACATTTGAAATAGTAATGAGTTAGATTACCCGGAAAAAAAAAAACGCCATTAGTAACGCTGCTATTTTTAACACCCTTTTAATTTTAATTTTAATTTTAACAAGGAAAAGATCAGCACTGATGGCTACAAAAGCAATGATAATGTCTACTTTGCCTGGAATAAGAGGAGGAGGGCACTGGGGAAGACTGGAAAGGCACAAATCTGAAAAGCTCCAGATAAGTGTAAGTGCTGCCATCTTACATGTTATGTTCTGTAGTATTTGGGTAGCCTCTATTGGTCTCTTTAGGTCTCCAAATCCTAAAGATTCCTATGCAATGCATTACAGTGATCCCTCGCCAATTCGCGGTTTAAGTTCCGCGGTTTTAGTTATTCGCGGATTTTTCAGAAATAAATAATATAATTTGAAAAAAAATTAAAATATCGCGGAAACATCACAGGATGTTGCGCGCGTTCTCTCACAGTGAAGAAATGCTGTGAGCCAGCCTGGCCCCTTTAAGAAGGTAGCCTTATGGGTAATGGAGTGTGTGTGTCGTGGGACAGCAGAATGAAAACAGGGTTAGATTAAAAGTGTAGTGAGCATCAACAGCAGCCCAGCGTGTATAGATTTACATTCTCTGTTAACCGACAGGAGCCCAACAATACAACCTGTGTGATGTTACAAGTTCCTGCAGTGCCAGAATAAAGTTCTCGTTTCATGCAGAGAAAACCGGACTTTTTGTTTTGTTGTTGTTAGCGTGTTAGCCGCTAATTACGAGCCAAAATAGCACAATACCAGCAGTTTGTTTACTATGGTTCAGAGATCAGAGGCTGTGAAGGAAACAGAAAGACCACAGTTGAGCCTTTGTCTTGTTTCGCTGCAGTGCCTCGCTACTTTTTTTGGGTTTTTAAACATATTTTAAACACATTATTGAGGCTCGGGGGGCTCCGGCTTCAGTTTTCGGATTTTGATTTCGCAGGGGGGGGGGCGCCGGTCCCCATTAACCGTGAAAAATAAGAGATCACTATATGTCCAGCTCCATTTTGTCATATGTGCTGATTAACTAGTCTTACATGGCCTGACAGGGAACACTTATATAGATCCTCACAAAAAACTGAAGACGTGTTTCCCTTCCACTTTCAACATGGACTTCTTTAGAAAAAAAGCAGAAGAAATCACCATGGGTACACCACAACTTGCTCTCTCTGACTTTAAGAGCAATGTGAATGTCAGCTTATTCTGCATCATATTCACCTTTGCTAAAATCAAATGGAATATATTTTTGTATTCATTACGCATACTGTAACTACAGAGAAGCAGTCTTGTCTGTCAGGTAAGTGTGTGTTAAGAGGTCTTAGCAAGGCAAGTCATTTGATCAATGGAGGCAGTTAGGCTTATTCAGTTCATTACAACCTCCCCCTTCGTGCTCCTCTGTAACTTTAGAGATTAGGCTGGTGTGCACAGACTGAACACTACACCTACCGCAAAAGAGATCACTGTTCAGGCTCAGCACATACAGGCCTTTCAAAGGCTCCCTATCCGAGCTTACAGTGTGAAATTGAAGCAAAAATAGCACAGTGTGAAATGGTATTCAGTTAAGATGAGAGGAACATACTGGCCGTCCTTTGCTACTGCTGTCAATTCCTCATCCCTGGAAATCTCCCCCAATTCTGACAGTGTGAGTGGTGAGCCATGGTTGTCACTGCAGAGTCACTCATCCCCACACCCTCTCAGACCTCCAGCTTAAAAATGGAACCTCAACATTTGCATTCCAATTAGCATAAATGTAAGAAAGTGGAACAAGTAGCTTTGAAAGTCATCCAGCAGGGCGCATATTTAACCAAAAGCAGGAAAAAAAAAAAGGAGGCTTGTGTAAGCGAGCAAAGGAGTGAGGGCGTGGAGAAGGAGAGGAGGGCAGGAGAGAAACAGAGAAACAAGAAAAGGAACAAGCGTGAGCTTGGGCCACATGGTTGAATCAGTGGTGTAGTGGTGTATGTCTTTTATGAGCTTATGACTTCACACTGTGTGGAAAATCCGCCCTGCTGCCAGGTTTCTCCAGCATTCAGAATGTCACTTATAATTATATTACCCACTGAGATCTGATCCTGCTGATGAAAAGAAACTGACTTTAACCTAACATGTTGTCAAAGGTGTGTGTGAAAATACTGGAAATAAGTGAAAAAAAAGGTGAAGGTGGTTTTCTGTTTGCTGTTGGAAAGGTTAACATTCAGTCAACTTGTTACAGAGCTGGTGAAAAAATTCAAATATAGTGGGGAAAGGAAGATTGAAAGACAGAGAAGAAGAGATCTTACAATGAGAAACTGAATCACAATGCCAAGGAACGAGACAAACGACGTACATCATTTTGTTAAACCTGATAACGCGGCCTGATTTGCTACTTCTTTCCCAGTACCACTGTTTACAAAGAACCTTTTAGACAGAATAAAAACACGACGCATCACACTTCACTTAAAGCTACAAATCCCCAAAAGACTGTTGCTGTTGAGAAAGATCTGCTAGTTAACTAGCCAGTGTTTTGCTGAAATACGATACCCTGCAGAATCTAACCCTGGTTTGTGGCCCAGTTTTGAAATACAGCACTTCTTAAACTTCTAAAAATGTAGCGATATGTTTATTTAATGGAGTTGTAGAAGGGTAGATTCTAACTGCTGGAGTAATCCTATTAAAGATGTACTCATTTTGGACCTTGTTAAAAGCACAGTATTCATACTTGTAGTGGGCATCTACAGTCATGGAAAAAATTATTAGACCAGCATTTTTTCTTCAGTTTCTTGTTCATTTTAATACCTGGTACCACTAAACGCCATCACGTGACTAAAACAAAAAGAAAACACTGAATGCATAAAAGCAGTGTTTTTGGCAGTACAATGCCATAGCTATTGATGTAAACACTTAAGTGATTTAGGTTATAATCAAGAAAACCATGGAAAATGGTAAGATATCAGCTCTTAAATAAAACTCTTATGAGCAATCTTTGTGGTTATCATTATGTTTGTCCAAACAAATGTACCTTTAGTTGTACCAGGCATTAAAATGAACAAGAAACTGAAGAAAACAAGGGTGGTATAATAATTTTTTCCATGACTGTATGTCAGGAATTTGATTATGTGAAGGAGAAGTGGACTCAGACATAATTTTAGAAGCTCTTCCTACCGTAGAAGTTCAAATGGCAGCTTCAATGCAAGAAAATAAAAAGAAAACAATGTTATGTGTAACCAAAACAATGACTCTAATTATTCTAAATTAAATATGGCACCATGTCAACTTAAAATTTTTTGTTGCAGCATAAGGGGGGGGGGGGGGGGGGGGGGGGGGGAGGGGGAGGGGGGGGGGGGGGGGGGGGGGGGCAGAGGACCCAGGGGACAACCAAGTTCAACACCACAAATCCTCCTGTCAGGAACATGACCACTTTACTAAAGAATCCAAGCCAGTTTTTGAGACAATGAAGAAGTTTGAAACTGTCCATTGTGGGATATGCTGCTCTCATATTAAAGAAAACAAAAGCTGAACACCACATTACTGCCACATTAACCTGAAGGATGGCACATCTCTGAGAACATAAATGAAAGTTTAACAAGATGAAAAAGGTCAGAGGGAAGAAGATGAGATTAGGACAGAGTCTGGTGTCTTTCAGTTCTCAGGAAGAAGCTCTGCTTTAAATTATGAGCTATTCCGGAGAAAACTGAGTATGGCACTGACATTGACTAAGGACAGTTTCACGCTGGTTAGTGCAGACACAAATGGAGACTGTTAAATTTAAGTTTCAATTGTTTATGAGTGGTGTAATTCATTAGGGTTCATTTCGTTGTTTGAACTTGATTGGAATGGTTTTGACAGTTTGAATGGCTGAAATCAGTGTAAAATAAACAAAAAAAAACAAAAAGAACAAAGGCCAGCTATTAATTTGTTAAATTAAATTATGAGTAGTGTTTGAGTAGTTTTGTACCCAGCTGGCCTTCAGCAGGAAGTATGAGGAAGAAAATATGAGCCAGGTCCTGCGCAAGGTTTCTTCTTCTTAAAGGGGAGTTTTTTCTTGCCACTTATTGGCTTACAGTTTTTTTTTCTCCTGCTGTGGCAGTTTTTTACTTTCCATTATCCTTGATTAGGATTTAATATTATAATTTCAGTTAATGATATTTGCTCGGGGGTCATGCTCTGGGTCTCTGTAAAGCGCCTAGAGACAATTGACATTGTAACAGATGCTATACAAATAAAATTGAACTGAATTGAATTGAATTGAATTGAATTGAACTGAACTGTAATGGAGATGGTAATTGGCACCTGGGAGGTTTTTGTTGTTGCCACTAATATATAACAGTAATAAATGAATTACAAAGTACAACATGTCTTCTTATTCTGTTTTTCAGAAAGATGAGAACAGTTGCTTCACTTCTCTCTTTGCCTTTCAGCCAGAAACTACATCCAAATGTAGCCCTGTGTGAGTTTAAATCAATGTCTTTACTGCAGTCCAGTAAAAGTTAGAGGATCAATGAGAAAGTTACTCTCAGGCATGGACATTTTACACCATCATCTGCCTCAAATCCACTGAACACATCAGTGGCACTGTAAACTGTAGCTAAAAATGTGTCACAAAACATTGAGGGTTTAGAAATTGTTAAAATATTTATATATTTTTTAACAATGTTACGTAACAGGAAATGATCATTAAAACACATGTTTTGGGAAATGCTTGGTCTTGGACAACACATTAATATCCTTCATTGTTGTTCACAGAAAAAAGGTTGGGTAAATTAAGTTATTAACACTTGTTGATAATACCAAGAGATTTTGCTGACATTGAGCATCCCGAGCTGATAAAGTTTTTGGTGTTGTTTTGTCCCTTTCTTCCTGCATAAATGTCTTAGAAAAGCACAAGAGGACTTTTGGCATTTTAACCTCAGAGAAGTCCACCTAGAGGCAAGGAGGTTAAGTCACTTTTATGACACTGTTGCCCTTCTACGCATTTATGTGTTTGCAAACCAGGACAGAGGAACACAACCGGAGGCAACTGGAGATGTAAAAAAAATAAAATAAATAAATATAAAACAGGCAAAGTCTCAGGATTTTTACACAAACTCTTTCTTCTGCAATTCTCTTATAATATTATGCACTAAAAAGGAGCAACATGCTAATTCCTTTCAGTTCTTCCTTTTTTTTTTAGCATTTCTGTGATCCCTCACACAGCTCAATGACTCAGCCTTTCATGGAAACCATTTTTGTACCAAATCAGTTCAATCACCCTTTCACATCACTTGTTTGAAATAATATTTTTTTTTTCTTGTACTATCTTACCAGCACTAAACTGTCTCCGTCACAACTTCTTTGAGGAATGTATTAAAGACCTGAATTAAGAAAATTGATATAAATTAACATAAAGATGTTGATGAAAGAGAACGTAAGTGCATGTAAGAATCACTGCATGTATTTTTTTTTTATTTCTTTGCATTCTTTATATCATCTCAAACAAACTCACTTGTGTAAAAGAGGATGACGGGTTTTATTGCTGCAGTCTGGCTGAAGGCTTCTCCCATTTTGGGCAAAAATAAAAAACAAACAAAAAGAATATTCAAAAAACAAACAGAAAAATGTTCTGTTTAGTGTCTGAAGAACAGAACCAAAGAAGAAGCCACCTAAACACAAGGCAAAGAAGTGCAACCTGATTCATTTTTTTTAAGCCACAGGGTCTTCAGTATACCTCTCACAGTATATGATTTCAACATTGTGGAATTACCCTGAGGAACACTATGTATAGTAGTAACATCATTTTGCATGTTGTTGCAAAGGGACAATATAAAGCAAGTGGGTTGTATTTCAACATTTCTCAGAAACAGAATTCTACTGGAGGCAATATTCTTATAGTTTGACTCAAATCTCTTGAGGCACAGCCAAAGAACCAGCCTTTTCTGCTTAAGTAACTTTGGCTTAAGCCCTCTGAATGAAAGGGTAAGGAAAAGGGGAAGTTAATGGGAGGGAAACTTTGCAATGAAAAACAACATGATTGAGCCTGACTGACTTATTCAATTAAACTGTAACCATTGTTTTAGTGACTCTCCTTTGCGGGAAACAAGACAGAGTTTCTGCAGCGTCTACACTGTTAGCACAGACACAACCACAGATAAACAGATTGGGTCTCTGATAGTTGACATTTGTCTTTTCATTTGCCATTTTTTTTTCAAACTGATATTTCTGCCCTGTGTCCTTTTCCCTTGAAGGATTTCTGTCCCATATGACCCCCCCCCCCCTCACCACCCCATCCCTCCATAATAATCTCCATCTAAGCTCCGTGAGCTTCCCCGTCTCCAGGGGGTTGACCCTGGAGGAGCCCACTCTTTGGCAAGAAGCCCTTAGTGGCAAGAGGCTGGGGGAAATGCCACTCTCTAGGCATTGTGCTGCATATATGATGGCGTCAACAAGCATCCAGTCGAGGTAGAGACATTTGAGTGTGTCTTGGTGGGGGAAGGTGCTTATTTATGTGTATTTGCACGCTTGAAGAATGCTCACTCACTGAAGAAGATCCTGAAGTACCTTCAGTTCAGTCTGTAGATGCATTATAAATGGAGATGTCTGACAATGTGAAGCACCGTCTGTATCATTACATTCAGCTGTGACTTCTCAAAGAAAGAAGCCTCACACAGAATATAACTTTAATATAACCTTAACTTTTTATTCTCGCCATCCCAGACATCTGAGACATACATACTGCTGCCATTTACTCACTCAATTTCAAGAGTCTCTCTTGAATGTTATTTTCCTGAGAGCTCCTTTGAAAGAAACAAAATAGTGGCACTATGGCAGGCCACTAATGTACAGCATACTACACGTACGTGCGTACTACAAAGAAAAAAATTATCTGACTCATACTGAGAAAGCAGCGGTCAAAAGAAAAGCCTTCTCTTAGCTAAAAAAAAAAAAGGGGGCGGGGTGGGGGGGGGGGGGGGGGGGGGGGGTTGTTCATTCATTGAAAATACACTCCTAAGCCACAACATTAACCAGTGACAGACGATATGATGCTCATCCACCTGTTACAGCGCAATATTCTGCTGGAAAACCTTGTGTCCTGGAAAATGTAATACATAATCTTTCTGTGAAAATGAAATAAGCTTAAAACAGAACCCTCTTTTTCAGTTCTTACCTCATAACTAAATATTACCTTTAGGTTATCGACAAGTGACTCAGCATGGTCAGTGATGCAGCTTCGAATGATTAATAACATATGAAACCTTACTGTCATATATAAAGTAAAACCTTAGCATTTAGAGTTGGGTCTTTGTGTTCATGCAAGCAAAAAAAGAAAAGCTTTTACACCTCTAAACAAAGATATTCATAGTGCCCAGTAAAGTAGCAATTTTCCATTAAAAGAGATCACATTTATGACTCTTTTCCAAACTGGACTCACACACATGAAATTAGAATAAAATGTGTTAAAATGTGCTAAACTGTGCTGACGAACGCCTCTACATCATTTATGCAGAAATCATCATTTTCCAGGTCATGTCTCACTGTCTAAACCTTTGATTTTCCTGATCTTGACTGAGTAGTCTTCGAGCCTCTCCAATAAAACACAGATTTGAATGCAAAAGCTTTTCATTTGGCCTGCAGTGGTGCTTCTCGGCCCCGTGACCCTTCGGAGGATGAAACGGGTATAGATAATGGATGGTTGGACGGATGGTGTTTCTTGGAATTCTGACATTAAAAGCCTGTTTCTGGAAAGAACAAACCTGGTCATATGTCCAGTATACACTGATTAAAATAAATAAATAAATAAATTCATTTCAAAAGACACTTAGAGGCTTGTGATTTCCTCACTCTTACGCATTCTGTTGAGAATGTAGGCAGCGTTTTCATTTTTTGACTTTTTGTTGTTTTTCTTGGTGGCTAAGGTTAGCACACCCTGGTTGGTGCTAAAGAAGACACACTTTCTTGTCTCTGTTCAACACAAACATGCTTCTGCTTCCCAACTCTCTAATCTGCTTCATAAGGCTTCTAATTTATATGCTTGTCCTTACATGTACTCCCGGACCAGATAAAAGGTGGTGGTGGTCCCGGTTTGTATCATGGACCTGCAGTTTGACCATATGCCCAAATGCAACAGAATAGTAAGAAACAGAACTCACTTATTAAAGAACATGTTTTAAATCTTATAGTGTTGTACATCTGTCACATTGCTCAGATACCAGTACTGTGACACAAAGTGCTAATTCCGTTAGAATGTATTTACATTAAGAGTCCTGGGATCCCCTCACAGATGAGAATAGCCATTATTTCTGCCAGGCTGATGGTGAAGAAACATATGCACAGATCCTAGAACCAGCTAATTATCAGATCTCGGCATAATTAGGGCTTATAGATGAGCAAATGTAATTAGTAGACATTATGCAGACCTAATGGGTGGAATGAACAGGTGAACATGTTTCCAGTCCTTTGTTTATTAGCTAAGGGTATGGTATAATGAGGCAGGAGAATAAAAGTTGATTAGTTGTGACCTGAATGTCTCCTTATGTTGCTTTGATAGAGAGCAGAATGTGATATGTAGCTGCAGCATCAGATTCACTGCTGTGTTACTGACTAATCAACATCTATATGGGTCATGTTTGGAAGACAGAGCTTTTGATGTGAAAGTATTGAAATTGACAGAGTGAATTGTCATACACTCAGTCAGCAGACAGCAAGCGATAGAAGATTTATGTGACACCAAAATGATACAGACTCTGCAGTAGAGTAACCAAAATGTTACTAACAATGTGCTGCATTATTAGCTTTCAGGGGGGAAAGAAATCATTGATCTGGCTGCAGGTATTGGTATAGTACCTTGTTTATGATGAGACTTAGCTGGGGTGGGAAACATTAGAGCTTGTGTGGAGGACTCCATAATTGAGAACATGTCGCCCCTGAATAAAACAGTAGTCCCAACGGCAAGACCAGTCCTGTTCAATATGACACGTTATAAAACACTGCAAGGATAAATCTTGCAATATGCTGAGAAAAAAAAGTACTTTCTGTGTGATGCTGTGTTCGTATTAATGTAACTGAGACTACAATTTGGCAACCACAGACTAGAGAACATAACCAGATACCTCCCAACAAAGGTTGGGTACTTCAAAACAAGCTTTAATAAAACCAGTTGTCTTGAATAAGCGTGTTTGTGTCCTTGTTCATTTCCCTCATGAGCCTTGATGCTAGATTGTGGGTGGGGACGGAGGGGGGCTTAATTTGTTGAGAAGAAACCATTTCTCTTGGGGTGTCCTAATGAACGTGAGATCAAAAGATAAGTTAATATTCAGCCACATGTGTTAAACACAATGCTGATTGTGAGCAAATGGCAGTATTAGACTGAATGCTTGCAGGGCATCGACTGTGGCTGATAAAGCGTCGACTGAAATGTTGTAATATCACATGAGCACCACTCAGAGCCTTGCTGGGAACAGAATAATGTTTATTCCCACTCTGAAATTTAATTCTATCTTAGCTGATCAGCCAGACCTAGTTTGGAAAGATGGTTCACATCCTAGCGTGAGACTAATGGCCAAGCTTTTGACCTCCTGCCATCATTCAACAGGTGTTTGATCATCATAACTTGTAGTTACGGTGATGCTGCTTGTTATTAGTAGTTGAGTGGACCTTCAAGTAACACTGAAACACGATGCTCTTGCCCATGCTCATTGTTGGGATCTTTGGAAGGACAATCCGAACATACAGGGTGCCTTGAGGGTCAAAGAATTTGTTTTCTGGGATTGTTGCTACTAGTGTGCCATACTGATTTTATGTTTAGTTAATATGTATTTATTAGTAAGCAAATGTTCAAATTGCCATCTGTAATTTTTTCCCCACAGTCCAGCCAATACATAAAACTGTCCAATGACACACAAGAATGAAAATCATCATGTACAATTAGATAATAAATCTATCAATGTGCAATGTTGTAGCTGGTCAAGCTTCCCTATGAGTTTAGTTCAATACTTGCAGCGCATCACAGTAACATTCTCATTTTCAAAACTGAAGCAGTGACGTGCGGTGAGATTCATGGCTGGTGAGGCACTGACTTCATCAGTCAGATTTACAAGCATATGAACCCTCCAGAACAACTTATTCACCATTTGATTGGCAGTAGTTAACTGTTTATGTTTAAAACCTCCTATCGTCATTCACATATAAATGCTTTACACATACAAACTGTAGCGCACAAAAAAGCACATTTAATTAAAAAAAAAGTTATTATGGTCTTACCTTTACTTATAAATAAAGTCCATGCACCACTCCTTCTGCAGAATAAGTGACAGCAAGCGCTGTCACTTATTCTGCAGCCAATGTGTCACAAGGAGAATCCCTGTGCTCACTAGCGCCCCCTAACGTGAGGCAGGAGAAGTGCGTGCCTCACCCCGTGCCTCTTCTCAGCCGTTTTATGATCGCGCCGGCACAAGAAACACATTACACACATATAGTTGCTGTTCATTATATAAGTCAGCTAAACTATGGAAACTTATTTCATATAGCAAACGTGTTTGAACATTTTAATAGTGACATACAAAGAGACGGCGATCTGGTCTCACTACATAGCATGGCAGCACAGTTAGCCGAGTCATTGCGCAATCCATGGTGAGGCTCAGCGGGGTGCTGCCTCACCGCCCGCATCTTCTCAGTATTTGAATGGTAAATGTGAAAATTCGGCGATTTTGAATAAAAAATAATCTAAAAATGGTGAAGTTAAATGGAAAATTACTTTATATATTTATATATATACAAATCAATTGATAAATATAAAATATATATATATATATTTTGAGTTCTTTCTTTCCATGATGGCAGGTAAGGCACGGCCTCACCTGACCACACGTCACAGAAAATGAAGCCATATAGAGGCTTGTCCATAACATTGTAACTTAGTTTGTTTTGAAGGTTAAAATGTCCAGGAGGCAAATACTGTATGTTCCAGACAATATTAAACTAATATCAACAAATCAATAAATGTATTTAATAATTTATTAAATATTTATATTAGGATTTAGAATTAACTCAGTTAGAACTTTAAACTGTAAAAGCTTAAACTTTATTGCCTGTAGGCTGGCTGTTTTTATGAGGGTGAAGTCCTCAGTGTTGCTGCTTTATGACCTAACGACTGGGCTCTCCTGACTTCCTGACCTGCTGTCTTCCAAGGAAGTATGTGACCGAACTCAACCACCTGTGATTGGACATCTGGACTTTCGAAGACAAAGAGCAATAAACTCAGAGGAGAACGGAGTCCGCCTTCCTCTGGATCTTTAAAGACAGGCGCAATCTAACTTGGGGTGTGCATTTTGTCGATGGCAGCATCTTGGTGATGTTGTGGACAAGTGTACCATCGGCTGATTAAAATATTCTGCATGGCATAATAATTCTTTGTATTCATGATTGTATTAAATTCTTGATTGATCTTTGTCTTTAGTCTTGTCATTTAGGCACCAGATAAAAAGAACACGGAAAGAGACTTTTCAATTACAAAAATTACACAACACACGTCTAAACAGCTAATCCCATCCAGGCTTTGTAAATCTGTCCCTAGTTCTGGAAATCCAACTGGATTCTTGACTTTTGTCATTATGTGCCACTCATCAGGGTATCTCATTTTTTACGTTAAGACTTCAAACCCATGTTGAAGATGTCAATGTACACTATTCCAGCTACTTAGTTAATGTATTCCGTGCTGGCCATGCCCTACGACAGCAGGGCACACTGGGCGTAGTCTACACCTGGGGCCATGTCTAGGTAGACCCCAGCCTCTACTGCTACTCTTGTGCTGCCATGTCCAGGAGCTCAGTACTGTCTTTCAAACCACCCTTTTCTAGAAACTGGCCAGTCTTAACATCAGACCTTTTTTGTTTGTTTTAATATTCAGGTACTCCATGCTTTACAAGGCCTTATCCTTCTATAATGGTTCCTCCACCCCCTTTTTGGTTTTCTGCTGCCTGAGACATTCTCTTAGCAATTCATCACTGGGGGCTATCTGTCTGATTTATTCTTGGATCACTCTTGTTGTGTCCGATGGTGGCTCTGATGTTAGTCCTTGGTATCCATTCTTCTGCTCGCATATTGTATTCTGTCTACAGACATCAGAACAGTGAGTTAGAAGCCAGTTGTGTTCGTGAGCTCAGATCTGGGGTCTCCAACTCCAGACCTCGAGGGCCGCTGTCCTGGATGTCTCAGATGTTTTCCTGCTTCAGGGCACCTGATTCCAATGGATGGGTCATTAACAGACTTGTTTAGACCTGACAAGCTGATGATGATCCATTCGTTTCAATCAGGGAAGCAGGGAACATCTAAGACATGCAGAACAGTGGTCCTCAAGGACTGGAGTTTGAGACCCCTGGTTTAGATATTGTCAAAGTATAAATAGGTTCCAGGTCCTCTGCATATAGCCTGTATCTGAATGTTACTTAGCCTCCTCATTTCTACAGAAGCTGTAAGTGTGTACTTAGTTGCTCACATAGACTTTTGTTAAATAAGTAATGACACGGTGCACATCAGTGTATATCATCTGATTTATCTGAAGTTGTTCAGGTCCCAAACCTAATTTTGTGACCTTTTACGAATTTATATGTGAAACCTTTGACTTGAGAGACAGCTTTTTCACATGACTATAGCTGCAGTGGTGCATTTACAATAGCATCATGTCTGACATACAACCTGATTTGTTTTATTTTGTTTTTTGGTACCAGTAACCCAGTGAACATTCATAACATTGAGGTTGGAGGGAGTTTATCACATATATAAAAAAATAAGGCTATGCATCAGATGTATGTATGTTAATGTCACTGCACTGATGGATAATTTTGACCTTCCTCAGGCTCACTGAATCAGTCCTATTGGGCCAGCCAGCAGAGTTCCATCTCCCTGGTGTGGACAGAACCCCTGGAGGTGGTTAACACCCTCATCTACCTGCTCTCCAAGCTCCAGAAGCCCCACCACAGTGCGACTGCCCTGTGAATATTATTTAGCCCTGACTCACTCTCCCATGTTCCATCAGACTCACTTTTCTTCGTTTCTCATAGTCTGCCATTAGAAAACTCAGTGTGACACTCTCCTTATCAGTATCACTCTTGTTGCTTTCTATCAGTTCTCACTCTTCTGTGTAAGCCATCATTTTCCCAGAGGTCCCTGGCTCGGGTTACCATTAAACTCTTAATTATCAGTCTTCACGGGCATACAGGCATAAAGGAGCTCTGCAGAGAAGAAAAACAAACCATATTGCTTTAAAGTAAATTGATGGAAAGCTAAACAACGGCTGAATGCTTTTGGAAAAAACAACTTCTCTGGAGATGCACAAGTGTCATAGATGACAGATAAGATATTAATATAAGAAAACATAAGGTCCCATGTGAGACAATATTTACTACATTTGTCTCATTGATGTCCACTGTACTATGACTGATCATTTATCAGTTTATACAACTTTGAGCTGTAATTCAAATACGTACATCCTAGTTACCAACCGCTCCTCCTCAGAGGTGAAAAGAGATTTCCCTTTCTTCCTGAAATCGTAACTGTTTGTCATAGCCTCACATGTCCAGCCAGCACTAAGCAGTGTGCTTGTAAACATGACGTTCATATAATTGTTCACAACTATTACAACCAGTATCTGTTTTCAATATTGATATTATTACTCATGAAAGTTTTATTATAGTGGTTTAAATGGAGTTTATATGACACAACAAGTGCGAGTGCATGTACGGTTCATAACCTCCCTGGAAGGAAAACATTGGCTCTAAAGTACAAGCAGTTCCTCTGTAAGAGTCCTGGCAGCAGGGGGTTGTCTGTTTGTCCTTCATTTATTTAAGAAATTGCTTGGGATATGATGCAATACACATTTGCAGCTAAAGTCCTATAGAACTGGAAATAAAATAAGTTTGTTCTCATTTTGAGTAAGTTTAGTAGACGATCACAGAGACTTTGGTCAGAGGGAATGACTTTGAAGCAGTAAATAAAGAGGCAAAGTGCTGCTGAAGATGGTGTAATGTTACCAGATACCACCAGCTACTGCTGTGACTGGTTCTGATGGTGGTTTTTGGAGAGGGAGCTTGTCTGTTCTCTTGCCATGACTGTTAACTATCTAAGAATCTTTTACCAAAACATAGTTACAGGCTGTTCTGACGACCATCGTCACTAATCACATGGAACAGTCAACCCATTGATATGACATGACACTAATGTCTGGAAAAAAGACAAAACAAAAAATACATATATAATCCATGGCAGCATCTAAGATTCAGTAACTTTTATATCAGAAACTGTTATATCACTTTTATTAGAAAGTGCTCAAACAATGTGCACACACACACACCTATATTTATATACACACACACACATACATATATATATATATATATATATATATATATATATATATATATATATATATATATATATATATATATATATATATATATACATATATATTTATATATAGGGCTGGGCAAGTTAACGCATTATTATCGCATTAACTCATTAATTTATTAACGCCGACATTTATTTTATCGCGCGTTAACGCATGTTGCTCACATGCTTTTGTTTTGAAAAGTCAATTACTGGCTGCTGCGGAACTGGAACAGAATTGGCAGGTAAACATGCGGAAAAGCTAAAATAGACATGGAGAACGTTAAAAATCCGTGTACTTTACAGTTTGGGTAGCAACTCAGGTAGCAATATTAACAATTCTGTCTGAAAACAAAAATTCTGGACTGCAACAAAACTTTCGAACCCCATTGTTCAAGATGATCGCATCATTCCTCCATTTTACATCAGATCTGCTCCATGTGTTCACTGTCGTGCTGTTCTCTTATTGGTTACTTCATCTAGTGGCACAGGTGTGTAATGACAATAGAAAGTCCAGTCCTTGATTATAAAATGTCCCCCATTTTTTGAGAATATGACTTCTAGAGTAAAATATCGTCCTTTATTCGGGCCAATACGGTAGTTTGATCAAGGACTTATTTAACAGCAGATGGGTGTCCTGCAATGCTGGAAATGAGCATCAGAAGATTCTGATGTCACGCACAAAAGCCATTTCCGGGTCAAGTAAACCGGACAATTAAATATTAAAAACAAATCCAGTCCTGTGACCTGATTTTTAAATTCGTATTTTTGATCCAAGTCTAAAAAACGAAATATATAAAAAAAAACCAGGCTTTTTTTTTTTTGTTTTTTTATGTTAGATTATATGTCCCCCTCGCTATACGCTCTGATTATAGCTTGTCAGTGAATTAAACACCTTTCGTTCATCAAAACTCTGGAGACAGTGATCAGTTTGTCCACAGGTTTCAATTCAAATTCAAATTCAAAATACTTTATTAAATACAAGTTTCAGTACACCAGGAAAAATCTGGTGTACTAGGGGAGCTGCTAGTGTCCAGCGCTCCTTTTCATGCCAGGTCCCGTGGTCCGAGTGCTAACTCCAGGTAACCGCCGTTAGCAGCCGTTAAAACAGTTAACAGCTGTTAAAACCAGTATATCTCCATAATGATAACAAGCGAGATATCTCCAGGTCAGAGGAGGAAACACCGATGAACCAGACCGTCTCCCCTGGGCAGACCGAGCTCAGGGGATACGGTCTGGTTCATCGGTTTATTGACTGAGAGAGGGTGAAACGACGATGCTTCGTATTGCATACGATGTGACAGATGTTTTCAGCTTGAAACAGGCAGGCAGACGATGGCTGTTATCTGGCATGTGAATGATCCACTTCCTGAGCAGGTGAACAGAACTTCCTGTCTCTCTTAAAGGGACCACTATCCTACAAGCCCTGAACTAAACTACAATACAGAACAGATTAAAGAAGGAAAAACAAAATAAACTGTCAATTTTTAATTTTAACTGAAAATGGAAAGACCGAATGATACACGGATTGATAAAGTTAAAGAACTTTTACAAGGACATTTTCATTTTAAAGTTCTCCCAGACGGAGGATGTGACAGAAGCAAGGTTATGTAACAACTGACAAGTTGAACTCCCCGTTAAAAGTTTCTGCTGTTACCTCAGAAATTACCTGTTTTAATGTTCTGATTGTGGCTTAGAATTTTGTTGGTAGACTTTTTTTATTTTTCATAAAAAACAGGATGACATTAATGCCCTGGCAGTGGCGATAAGCTTTATTTTATTTTACGTTTTTTAAGATGAGATTTACACTAAATATGTGTTAATACAAATGCTGATGTTAAGTGTTTGAACGACAAATGTTATGGCACTTTAGTTCAAATGGCAGCAGAACATTTAAATAAAAGGGACCTTTCACTACTTTTAAATTCATTATTTGATTTTGCGTATACAATGCGATTAATTGTGATTAGTGAATCAGTGAAATCATGCAATTAATCGCAACTAAAAATTATAATCGTTGCCGAACCCATATATATATATATATATATATATATATATTATATATATATAGATATATATATATATATATATATATATATATATATATATATATATATATATATCAAGAGATCAATTCTTATCTTATTAGAAATACTACAAAATTAAGGATTTTTAGCATGTGAAGGTCCTGAGATAGGTCTTCTAATCTGAATTTTGTGTTAATAACCTCTATAATTTACATCTCTCAGTAGATTACAACATGCTGTTTTAACAACTTTGCTTGAAAAACTATTAGGAAAAAAATATAGCCAATTATGCTTTTTGAATTAAGAATTCAAAGAGCATGTGATGTCAATTAACACATTTCACAGAGAGAATTTTCGGGTACCCCTGCTGCTCAGATATCTTTAACAAGGGTAAGAGGGAATATCACTTATGCAATAATATGTCCATGCCAGTGAGCTGGAGCTGACAGCATCATAGACATTCCCAGTTTTGTTTTGATCTTGAATTCTTCAAATGGCTTTTTTAAAATAATAATTTTGCAAAAGAGGAGGACAGAAATTGACTAGATTAATTAGCAACTGTGCTTTAGGTAACACAGTTGTGCAGTGCAAATGTAGCTCCAGTTGAGCAACTATAACAATTGAACACCAACAGGATGTCAGTTTGTGGCTTTGTCCTGTTACAGTGTGCACCTTTTGCTGAGTTTTAGAAAATTCCACAGCACAATTTTTTCAACACTTTTAACCAAGAAATGTATAAAATATTTGCTTACTGAGAAGAAAGTGTAAGGTTTTCACTTTCACATTCTCTTATCTTAAGCACCATTTAACTTAAGGGCAATATTCAAAAGAGAACTACTCTACAAAAAAAAAAAAGTCAATCGTCACCCAGAACTTTACCTACTACATTAAATCTGCATCTAGAGTCTGATTTTTGGAAGAGGACACATGTGATTGCTCTTCCATTCAGACCATGTTTATACATCAGCTCTGCAGAGTGAAATGATGCACTGCAGTGTCAGCTACGCCTTCCTGTTACATATGTACACTGCCAAAAGGCAGTCTCTCTGTAGAGAAAGAGAAATAAATCTCCCAAGTTCAAATGAGTCATGTCAGTCATGACAGAGACTAATTACTTTTAGCTGAGCATACGCATGTTGTTTTTGTGGGAATATTCAGCTTAATCTGCCTTTAAAAAACAACTCCAGACTTCATAGAATTAGTCTTATAAATTGAAAACCAGTGATACTCAACTAGTTTGAGACTACCCCTTCACCATGTGCTCACTGATTTCACTAAATAAATGGTGTTGAAACGGCTAAGATTGGGATTGGACAAGGTGCACTTCTACACTTAATAATCCCTGTGATTTCCTTCCATGCAATCTCAAAGCACAACAAAACAGTCCCATTTTCCGGCCTACATGGCAAGTAATATCTACAACTGTTACACCTTAAATCGGGTTAGACATTTGAGTAAATTTAGCTGTGTCTACTCTACTCTACTTGTCAGTGTGCCACAGCATGAAAGGGGTGATATCAATCAATTAATCCTTGTGCATGTACAACTTAAAAGTCAAACTGATTGAATAATAAAAAATAGGTGAACAACAACCAGGAATGTGATCTAAACTGTTAAAAAATAAAGGCATTTTTCATTTCAGATGTTGTACACATGCCTTTCACCCGTAGACGGCTGGGATTGGCTCCAGCAGATCCCCGTGACCCTTCAGAGGATGAAACGGGTATAGATAATGGATGGATGGATGTTGTACACATGTAAAACTTTGTGGAAACATGAGCACCCCTATCTCTACCAAATAAGATAAAATAAAATTTGCAGCTATTTGACAGAGGAAGTTGGAGCTGCTCCGATCTTATGTAGAGACCTACTGAAGTGAAGCTTGGAGGGATTCCCAGCCATCTTCGGAGGTACTTGTTGATCTTTCTCTCCACTCCTTCAACGATTGTCACGGGAACTTCATACACCATCAACAGCCACATGAATCTTGGCAGCAATCCATGTTGGTAAAGCCATGTTTTGAACTTCCCTGGGAGCCCTGATTCTTCGATCTACCCCAGCCATTCCTCTGTCTGCTTTTCTCTACTGCTGATGTTGTTCCTGTCGGTAAGTGAGTAGTCAAATCAAATCAAATCAAATATACTTTATTAATATCCCAAGGGGGAAATTCAAGTTTCAAGTAGACCAGACGCTGCAGTCTGGTGGGTCTGGTCTGGCGGGTCCAGTTCTTAGGAGTAAACACCGATGAACCAGACTGTCTCTTCTAGGAAGAGCGCGCTCCCTCAGTCCGGCGAGTGATGGAGCCGACCGTTCCAGAGCCCGGTTCATCATACGGACCAGGTTGTTAGCGTCACCCCCGGCGGTTCCGGGCCCGCCAGGTCTTCAGATGACCCCCGCCAGGTCAGCTGACTCACCCCGGCGTGTAGACTGCTGGATAGGGGCAGCATGCCGCTGTTCTGGGAAATATGGGGGCGCCGGGAAATTTGGGGCCACTTCCATATTTGGCAGAAGGGGGCGCGGCCTGAAGCGCCGCAGAAAGCCGGCCACGGGCAGTCGGGGCCCCATTAGGGGGGGTTCCAAACATGTCGCTGCAGTGTCTATGGAGTTTCAGGTTGTGTCATTGTTATGGATCGATATTGGCCGGCTTTAAGCCGGGCATACACTGTGCGACTGTCGGCTCGTTTTGAGCCGATTTTCCAGTCGTGCGACTATTTTTTGGATCGGGCCGAATTTCGACCCTATCGTGGGTCGTGCTTCGTGCAGTATACGTGGGGTAACGACGAGAGATTAACACCTCCCGACGAGCTCCCGATCAAAGTCGTGTGCTCGCAAGAAAATCAAACGTGTTTGAAATCCTGGTCGCTCCTCGTGAAGGTATCTCACAGTAGAAGCAGCAGGTGCGTTTGAGATGAACTGCGGCTCGCCTGGCGAGTAGACGAGATCAGGCGGACGCAGCAGGAGGTGGAGACAAAAAGCTGCAGTCAAGTCGGACAGTTTCCAGCACATACAGGAGGAGACACTTACTTCCTGTTAGATCACCTGTATGTAGTTTACAGACCACGTTCTTAGATAAAGTGTCCTCGATCGCTGATTGAAGTTAAAATAAAAGTGATCCTCCTGTTGCATGAAACGTGTTCTTATCTGCATTGTGCGCCGCCCGCCGGTGATCGATTCTGCGCAGGCCTGACTCATTTCGAACGCACCCTTAGGTGCGTTATGAACGTATAGTGTGAGCAGTCAAGTCGCATCAGAGCATCGGGCCGTACAGTGTGAGAGCATTACTCGTGGGCTGTGAACTTTTGAACTCAGCGATCTAGTCGTGCAGTTTGAGATAGGGCTGATTCAAACGATTTAAAATATCGCACAGTGTATGCCCAGCCTTAGTGTCTTTCATAAGGGGGGACAAAAATCCCGGGATTTTTGGTCCCCCCTTATGAAAGACAATAAAGTGATGAAATATGACAGCATGTTGGATGCAAACCTTTGAACGCGACTTAAATGTTCTGTTGATGTCTCAAAAATGTCAGGTAAGCAGTAAAAACGTGATTTTGAGAAGACAATGTTAGCTCTAATGGGGGGACCCAAATATCCCGGGTTCCAAATTTTCCGGGATTTTTGGTCCCCCCTTATGAAAGACACTAAAGCCGGCCAATATCGATCCATAACAATGACACAACCTGAAACCTCCATAGACACTGCAGCGACATGTTTGGAACCCCCCCTAATGGGGCCCCGACTGCCCGTGGCCGGCTTTCTGCGGCGCTTCAGGCCGCACCCCCTTCTGCCAAATATGGAAGTGACCCCGGAAGTGGCCCCAAATTTCCCGGCACCCCCATATTTCCCGGAACACCGCCACGTCGGGGGCTCCCGTCCCAGCTCAGTCGACGCTGCATCCCGGATCCAGGAGTCTAGCAGTTCTAGCAGTTCAGGATTAGCTTCCCTGAACCGGCCCCCAGCGACACCGTCCATGTCCGCGGCGGCACGTCTCAGCTAGCTGCAAGAGGACCGCAGACAGCAAAATCACCACACACCGGTCACAAACTGAAGCGTCCAGTAGCCTCCATGCCAGGTGTCGTTCGGGAAACACAGTTGTAGTTGTAGTAGTACCACTTTCTGAGGCACTTGATTGGATTCTCCTTTATCAATGGAATTAATCACCTTGCACATGCAGCATGACCCTGTTTGTCAGTTCACCTTTCCTGATCACCATGCACCTGGATTTTTTTGGCTTAAACTGATTCTGGCCCACGTTGCCATGCGGTCCAGAGCAGCAGGCACCCACCTCGTCTCCACATGAGTTGTGGTCATCACAGTAAGGTTGTCCATGTAACCTCTTATTGGGGGTTGTCGGATGCCCGATTGCATCTTCGGGCCTCAGGCTTCTTTTCCAGCAGTTGTTATCATGAGGTTCATTCCCATGATGAAGAGTATGGGGGAGATTGTACAGTCAGTTACGATTCCTTTTTCCAGTTTTGCCACTGGCTGGTAAAGTGGGCTGTCTTGAATCGTAGCTGGATTTCACCAAAGACACTGATGATCATTCCCTTGATGTGCTGAGAGATGAGGTAATGGTCTAATGCTGCATGGACAAGGGCGTGAGGGATTGATCTGTAGGCAATAGCCAAGTCCAGCCAAAAAACAGTCAGGTTGCCATTGCTGGCCTTGGCCTCCTGAATCATCTGACTGAGAACTCCTATGTGTTCCAGACACCCAGAGAATCCTGGGATTCCACCTTTCTGGACAGTGGTGTCGATAAATCCATTCTCAGTCATGTTTGAGGTCATCCTCTCAGCCAGTACAGAGAAGAAAATCTTGCTTTCTACACTTAGCAATGAGATTGTTCTGAATTGATCAATGGTTGGTGAGTTCACTACATTTTGCCAGTTATAGTAACATTAATTTATTTCTATTTTTACACCTGAAGGCAAAGAACAAAATGTGTCTGAAAGTGGCAACATGGATGAAGATGATGTCATTTCCCCATCTTCTCTGGACATCAGTGAATCCTCGGACAGTGATGAAGTCATCCAAAGAAGGAAGAAACGCCGGACACAGCCACCTGCATCTCCAACTGTGGCTGTGCCTGGAAAAGCTCATGTAAGAAGGGGATAACTTGATAAAAGCATTGGAAGAGCTGTTATAAATATGTCCTGAAGTAATTATGAGGCAAACATACAGATCTTCAGTTCTAAATTCTGAATATACTAGGAATCTGATGATGAATAAAAATTAAATGTCCAAAGTCAAAAATTTGACTGTCATCAAGAATAAAACTCAATTTCATTTTGGAACATTCACACTAATTATTATTCAACATCAAATGTATGGCTAGAAAGATTCATCTCTCAGAATTAAACAAAATTCAGAACCATAAGACTTACCAAGCAAACAGATCTTACAGAGTAACATTTTTGTATTGAATTCTGAACCACATATTATGCGTGGAATCATTTCAGGAGATGAGCAGATTCGTCAGTTCCTAGAATATGCTTCATACTTTTCTCAAAAGAAAAGTGACCACTTTGAGCAATTTCACATGACTGTGATGATTGTTTGATATATTTTTCAGCGAAAGGGCCAGCTGAGGTTATCAGCAGATATAAAAAGTCTTGTAAAGTTTAAGCAAAGTCCGCACCATGACTGAAGCCTTCAGAATCATTGGCTTGGACTGGGAACCATCAAGATGACTGCTGCTCAACAAAGTGGATCCTGTAACATTCAACACCCTGAAGTATGATCCTGCAACTGAGACCCTGCAGTCCTTTACTACAGGTGTGCAACGCACATAACCCTTGAGAAGAAACACATTATAGAGGACAAATGTAAACTCCTCCCCTTGTTGATGAAATATTAAGACTTGAGTGAGCTTCTTTGTTTAGTTAAAATTCTGCACAGGGAAATAGATGACCTGATGCAGTAATTATAGAGCAAGTTTAGGCTGTGGAAGTGCAATGTTTGTACAGTTCAGTACATTTGTTCTAACCATTAACAACAGCCGTGCAGGTTTTATAGTTTTGATTTTCAATTTTTTGTATTTTTGTACTTTATATTGTACAGTATCTTTCAACAAAAGAGTACCTGTATTATCATACAAGATGAGCTGCATTTGATACCATGTTGTATGACATATTTACATACACTGATACAGTTGTCAGTGTTTGAAATTTCAGGAAAACCTCATTACCTGTTCAAACAGTATTTGTTGTCAGCCTTAGGAAAACCTGAACCAGTGGTTTAATAAATGAGGTATTTGTACTTGTGCTGTCTTTGTTGTTCTACCACTGAATGAGAGCGAAGCAACAGTATAGATAGATCCATTTTTCAAAGGTCTAACCCAGGGATGTCAGACTCATTTTCACATCAGCACCATGGTTGCCCTCGAAGGGCCAGATTGGCAGCACGAACGTAACAAAATGCAAAGTAAATCAAAATAAATTAAACTACACTTGAATATATTTTAAAATAACGGTTTCTGTATTTATTATGTATTCAAGTTTCAAATATTTAACTCATTATTATATTAAACTCAAGGTTTGTGGTTGTAAACCTGCTCTCACACAGGTGATGTTTAAAGAGTCCATTGCCATGGTAACGGACTGAGTAACACTGAAAACAATATGTGCGTTAGTTGTAAACTGTTGATGTGGTTGTTATCGGAGTAGCCCGACCGCTAAACGTTATTATTAGGGGCCAGGTAGCCTAATGTTTTTGTTGTTCTCATGGTTTGTTAGACTTCATGTCGGTTTTGTCGGGTTACTCTTGCAAAAAGGTTCGTACAAC
>JAGFBZ010002431.1:60000-148443 GCA_018398805.1 Hirundichthys speculiger | reverse complement strand
CTGAGGACCATGAACTCTCCTGAGGACCATGAGGACCTCTCTGAGGACTAAACCAAACTCCTCTGAGGACCATGAACTCTTCTGAGGACCATGACCTCTTCTGAGGACCATGAACTCTCCTGAGGACCATAAACTCTCCTGAGGACCATAAACTCTCCTGAGGACCATAAACTCTCCTGAGGACCATGAACTCTTCCTGAGGACCATGAACTCTCCTGAGGACCATAAACTCTCCTGAGGACCATGAACTCTCCTGAGGACCATGAACTCTTCTGAGGACCATGAACTCTCCTGAGGACCATAAACTCTCCTGAGGACCACTCTCCTGACCTAACTCTCCTGAGGACCATAAACTCTCCTGAGGACCATAAACTCTCCTGAGGACCATGAACTCTTCTGAGGACCATGAACTCTCCTGAGGACCATAAACTCCTCCTGAGGACCATGAACTCTCCTGAGGACCATGAACTCTCCTGAGGACCATAAACTCCTCTGAGGACCATGAACTCTCTGAGGACCATGAACTCTCCTGAGGACCATAAACTCCTCTGAGGACCATGAACTCTCCTGAGGACCATGAACTCCCCTGAAGACCATGAACTCCTCTGAGGACCATGAACTCCCCTGAGGACCATGAACTCCCCTGGGACCATGACTCTGGACCATTACTCCCTGATGACCATGAGGACCATGAACCCCTTTGGACGATGAACTCCTCTGGGGACCATGAACTCCCCTGTGGACCATGAACTCCCCTGAGGACCATGAACTCCTTTGAAGACCATGAACTCCCCTGTGGACCATGAACTCCTTTGAAGACCATGAACTCCCCTGTGGACGATGAACTCCTCTGAGGACCATGAACTCCCCTGTGGACCATGAACTCCTCTGAGGACCATGAACTCCTTTGAAGACCATGAACTCCCCTGTGGACCATGAACTCCTTTGAAGACCATGAACTCCCCTGTGGACGATGAACTCCTCTGAGGACCATGAACTCCCCTGTGGACCATGAACTCCCCTGAGGACCATGAACTCCCCTGAGGACCATGAACTCCCCTGAGGACCATGAACTCCCCTGAGGACCATGAACTCCCCTGTGGACCATGAACTCCCCTGTGGACCATGAACTCCCCTGTGGACCATGAACTCCCCTGTGGACCATGAACTCCTCTGTGAACCATGAACTCCTCTGAGGACCATGAACTCCTCTGAGGACCATGATGAACTCCTCTTAGGACCATGAACTCCCCTGTGGACCAAATGCTCTGCATCAGAACGGCTGAAGAACGAAGACGCTGGGCCGTCCCAGTAGGTCAGTGTTTCCGGCAGCTCCAGTCCTCGTGCAGCTGGTCGCAGGTTCAACTCCCGGCCTGGATGACCCTTGGCTCATTCTCTCTGCCCCCTTCCTGTCTCACTCTACTATGAATAAAGGCCACTAGTGCCAAAAAAAAAGAAGCAAACCAGATCTCTACAGGACTGGAGAACCGTTGAGGAACCTTAATAGAGCCGTCTGTCAAGAAACATCTAAAAAGCTCAATGAAGTGAACCAAAGAGGAACATGCAGAACTGCTCCACACCTGTTACCGTCACTGAAGGAGGGTTTACTGACTACAGCATAAATAATGTTTTCATCTATAATCAGATGTTCTGACACTAATAACTACTGGCGGATTACTACATTTTACACATCATTATAGTTTAAGCTCCCCACATCTTCTGACAGACTTCAGTCCTGAAGCACCGACTCATTCATTAATCCTCTAAATTCAACGCTCATCTACGTGGGTTTACTGCGTCTCTGGCTTGAACAAAAATAAAATCTTTCAACATGAAATTTTTTCTGAAAAGTGTCTCTTTTGTTAAAAAGCAACAAAAACAGAGTAAATTCAGATAAACATCACTGTGGCATCTCTGCCCACAGAGAGGCCTGAAAAAACAACAGTTCACAGATCCCAGACCAGCTCAGCTCCCAGAGGGGCTCCCAGACTGGCAGTCGGCCCTTCATGTCAGCATCAGCACACCCGAAATACAGCCAACAGGTAACCATGGAAACAGGTGGGGGAGTTCACATGCTGCTGTTTCCTCAGATCTGACAGGAAGGAAGTGTGTGTGTGGTCTGTGCACGTGACCCTGCTGAGACCAGCGGGCCTCTCAGGGACCAGAGTCTGGTCTGTGCAACGTCACAGGCAGAACCACGTTAAACCAGTACAACCAGTCAGGACCAGACTGACCTGCAAGGCTTCGGCGAGGCTGCGTCTCTGTCCGTCCACCAGGATGAAGGGCCGTGTTTTCTCCAGGAAGGGCCGCCGCCTGTCCACACCTGAGGAAACAGACAGTCAGCTGGTGTTGTTGCTGGGAGAGCTGGGAACACTGGGAACACTGGGAGCACTGCTTTATGAGGGAGCATCCTGTCAGAAATAACCAGCACTGATCAGATCAAACTGTGGGACCGTCTCAGTCCAGTCTGGACATGACACCATCTCCTCTGAAAGACCTGCTCTCTGGGTTTTTTCTGGAAAACTAGAAATAGTTTGGTCTTAGTATCAGATCAATACAACAACCAATAACTTATTACACCGTTCCATCATCTTTCACTAAACTGAGACCAAAAAGAAAATCCAAAGCAGCGTCAGTCCTGAGGACCCCTCGGTGTCCCCACAGGGGCCCCTCAGGAGCTGCTACTGGTCCTGGATCAGCTGGTCCTGCACAGACCTCCAGGAACCATCCATCCCATCCATCCACCATCCCCCCATACCCCATCCATCCCATCCATCCATCCATCCATCACCCATCCATCCATCCATCCATCCATCCACCCACCCTCCATCCATCCATCCAGCCATCCATCCATCATCACCATCTACCATCCATCCATCCACCATCCACCCATCCATCCATCCATCCATCCATCCATCCATCCACCCACCCATCCATCCAGCCATCCATCCAGCCATCCACCATCCTACCCAGCCATCCAGCCATCCATCCATCCACCATCCACCCCTCCCCATCCATCCATCCAATCCACCATCCACCCAGCCAGCCAGCCAGCCAGCCAGCCATGCCACCCAGCCACCCAGCCAGCCATCCAGCCATCCAGACCCATCCAGCCAGCCAGCCATCGACCCATCCAGCCATCCACCAGCCAGCCACCAGCGACCCAGCCAGCCAGCCAGCCCATCCCATCCAGCCAGCAGCCACCCTCCCAGCAGCCAGCCATCCATCCAGCCATCCAAAGCCACCATCAGCCAGCCCATCCAGCCATCCAGCCAGCCAGCGACCCATCCAGCCAGCCAGCCATCCAGCCAGCCATCTACCCATCCATCCAGCCATCCAGCCAGCTACCAGCCATCCAGCCACCCATCCACCACATCCAGCCAGCCACAGCCATCCAGCATCCATCCATCCATCAGCCAGCCAGCCACCCAGCCAGCCAGACCCCCAGCCAGCCAGCCAGCCAGCCCATCCCCAGCCAGCCACCAGCCACCAGCCCCAGCCAGCCATCCAGCCATCCAGCCATCATCCAGCCAGCCATCACCCAGCCCCATCCAGCATCCATCCATCATCAGCCCACCCATCCATCCATCCAGCCATCACCCACCATCATCCATCCATCCATCCATCCACCATCTACCCATCCACCCATCCATCCATCCATCATCCATCCATCCATCCACCATCTACCCATCCATCCATCCATCATCATCCATCCATCCATCATCCATCCATCCATCCATCCACCATCTACCCATCCACCATCCATCCATCCACCCAAACACAGGGCATAAATTTATAATTTTTACCCAGCAGCCCCCTGGTTACCAGGTTTTTGACGTTGGTAGCCAGCTAGCAATTTTGGTCGCCAGTGTTTTTCGTCGCCCCATACGCCCCCGTAGACTGCTGACATCATCATGGACGCTCCCAGCATGTTCAGCAACTTCAGCCAGCCATGTTGTTTCCTGTGTGCCATTATTGGACAAACTGATCAATCCAGGTGTGTCTGACCATTGCTGTGAGGTCAGACACACCTGGATTAATCAGTTTATCAATTAATGGAACACAGGAAACAAAGCAGCTGGCTGAAGTTCAGGAAGTAGTGCAGCTGTGACATATTGTGAACATTCATTATAGCCTAAATGAAAACACAAAGGAGTTTATATGAAGAGCATTTATTTGAAGGGATTTGTGTATTTTTTGTTCATTTAACATTGTTTTTATTTACATTTACATTTGATTTCATTCACACACATTGTTTTCGTTTCATATTGCTCTTCTTTTACAGTTTTTCATCTCATTTCACGTGACTTTTCTTTACTCTTTTAATGACTTGTACTCATTTGTAGCAGACTTTGCATTTTTTTTTTTTTACTGTTTTGGAAGGACTGTATTTGTGGACCGTTCCAGAGTAGTTTATTTTACATGAGAGAGGAGCGCAATCCTATTCTCTGTAACAATCTTTTTTTTCTTCTCGCGCGGTCACTCATCGGATGTCACACATTAACCTCGCTACATCTTCCACCTACAGTACCTGTAGTAGCTACAGCTATATATATATATATATATATATTATCGCGAGGCAACTAACAGATCTCAGATTTGGGAATGTTTTTTTTTTTTTTTTTTTTTTTTTTTTTACACCGGTATTATTATTGTTGTTTTAATAACGTATGTTAAAATACGGAAGATTTACAGGATAAATACTAATCCAGGAGGACGGAGGGAGAGAAGGGTAAAAATACGGGACTTTCCCGGCCAAAACGGGATACTTGACAGGTATAATTACAAGCATGAAAGCGCATTTTATTCTGATTCCATGATGCTACATATGAAAACTAATATAATTTCTTCTTGTTAACTATTCTGTTGTGTATTTATATGAGATTATTTTCCAAAATGATCCATTTTTCTGTGGAGTAGATTCAGTGATAGGTTTTTGCATTCCTCCGCCTTCAGTTTTGTCCATCTGTCCATCGCTGGGTTAGACGCACGTGTAGTTATGACTTCCGGCAAACGATGTGCACCCTAAACATGGCCACTTTTCGCCAAATAAACTTTGTTTTTTATATTATTTAGATATGTTTTCCTTGGTGACACATGACAAATGTGCAGAAATTATAGAAAAAAAATTTTTTTTTTCTAAGTTGATGGTGCATTTTGTGGCCCTCGCCACTGGCAACAAGACAGAAAAAAAAACGGTCGAAATGGTCAAATTTTGGTCGCATTTGGTGACCAGTTAGTCGCTATTTTATACCCTGGACCCAAAACTTCTGATCTTCTCCTGCAGCTCTGCTGAGAGATGTAACCTCTCCAGTGTGTCCCGGGTCTGTCCTGGGTTTGTCCAACGTCTCCAGGCTGGACATCACAGAAACACCTCTCCTCCTTTAATCACCACCTCATCATGGTGGACTGGTCTGTGGAGCCTGAATGATCCCAGGAGGTGTGTAGGGTCTCCTGAGGCAAACTGGTCCTGAGGCCTGAACCCACGGGGCCGGTACCCACGGGGCCTGTTACCCCATGTGAACTCAGAACTTGCAGGAAGTGCTGTGCAGGTCGGGTTATCTTTGCAGCTAATTTACTCCAAGGTCAGACCGTGTGATGCTCAGAGAAACAGCAAAAACCCAAAAGCTCCACCTCAGAGGGTCCCAGCTCCACTGAGCGTAGTAAATACATTAAAAAAAAAAAAAAAAAAGATTAAGTCCTTCACAGTACAAGTAGAAGAAGACTGAAGACTCCACGATCATGTGAGAGACAGATTAAGTCACACAGGAAATCAATACTTCAAGTTACTGCTGCTAAAGGTGGAAGTGTGAGCTCCTGAACATGGAGTAGTAGTTATTATTACATTATTACTCCTTTATGGCTCCACTTCTGCTGAATAATTAGAGCTAGATATTGGATGATAATGTTACTTTTATGTGGTTCTCACAAAAAAGAGGGGTTAAAACTAACTTTTTCACATGAACAACATGATTAGGTAGAAAATCTAAATGTTTTAGTACCTGAAGTTTCAAAGTAAAACGGAGGTTTTACGTCCCTATTGTTGAATAAAAAGCAGTAAAATGACCCGTCGGGAGTGGATCCTGTCAGCTACCTGTCACCGCAGCGGCCAGAGGGTCCGGATCGTCCGTCTGTCCGTCCACGGCCAGAACCCCTCCATCCCGTGCTGCGTTCAGGGACCGGCAGACCGTGAAGGCAGCGCGGCCGCTGAGAGCAGCAGCAGCAGCGGCAGCAGCGGCGGCGGCAGTCCGGCGGCTCCTCTCATCCTCTCTGCGTCACCGGTAACCGGCAACAGGTTGCTGCTGTCTGATGTCTGTGTGTGCGCGCACGAGTGCGCGTGTGAGGCGAACCCGTCCCGCTCCCGTTACCTCACTGTGTCCGAGCACCGGGGCAGGCTCCACCGAAACTCCATGGTGCCTCCCCCCCACCCCCCCAAAAAAGAAACCGACACCGCGGGTCGGGTCTGCTGCTTCGCCGGACCACCGGCGGGGCAGCGACCGTTACTCGGCGGTATAAACGTGGCGGGTAAACCGTCCGGGACGTTGTTCGTGTCGCTCCCAGAAAAAAACTGCTGCTATCTCCTGAAAGCTTCCGTCAGCACCGAAACCCCGGCTCGGTTTGTGTCCGCCGAGTCCGTGAGGACGGCCGGGAGTTCAGTCGGGCCGCTGGAAGAGGCGCAGTAGCGGAGGACGGCGGACCGCCCGTGTTTATACCGGGAGATAACGCAGACGTCATTCCGCCAGTCAGGCTGGTCGCAGCGAGGCCGGACACCGGAAGAGACTTTCAAAATAAAAGTCAGTGCCGCCGACGAACGAATGCTCTTCACTTGGTTCTGTAGTTACAGATTATTTACAAACTGGTATCACTTTTAGCAACTGTTAGGTCAGAATTTTTCTTAACTTTTCAGATCCAGAGATGTGCAGCTTGTGGTTCTCATTTCTGTACAAGTTACACATTAGTTACATATTGTTATCAATAGTATTAATATTCTAGCATTGGAAACATAAATGACATTATCCCTTGGTTTATATCATACTGTTTTATTGTTGCTTTTTGTTTTTATTATACTGTTTTGTTTAATGAACTCTATGTCCACCTCACAGTGTCCTAGATCAGTGTTTCTCAACCTTTTTTCAGGGGAGGCTCCCTTTAAATTCATGAAATATCTGAAGGCACCCCAAACTTCAGATAGGCTATTTGTTGTCGGGCCTGAATTTACTAACTGTTGTGTCCTATGCTTTTATTATGAAAGATTCCACTGCCTTAGTATTTTAGTATTAATTTAGACAATTATTTATTATATTACATTATGTATTTAATAACTTTCCTTATTTTGCATACTGTCAGATGCGTTTCTGCGGCACCCCTGAGGGGGGCGCGTGGCACCCCGGTTGAGAAACACTGTCTTAGATCATTCTTAGTGTATGTTTTGTCTTCACTTTATATCAGAAATGTAGCAAACTAGCCCAGCTGTAGCCGGTTAGAAACACGTGTTTGGAAACAAAGACCTGACCAGGTAAACGGAATAGCATTGTGGGATAGGTAATCATCATTCCTTTTTAGGAAATGCCGGCAGTGGATTGGACGAGAGGACCAGACCGGCCAATGGGAGAGCCAAGTCTAAACCGCGGCTCCTCCCCATCTAGTGACGCACATTTCTGTATAAATTGTTGTTGCTTTGTTTCGTTCGACCTCTCCTCGTGTTAGAGACTGCCTCTACCAGGGAATGATATCACGTTTATTACAATTAAACATCTGTGTTGTACTTGTACTACTGACCGGGACTCTCCTTTCCAGCAAAGAATACGCAGTTAGAATCTTTTAAAAAAGATCCTAACACAACACAAAAAAACTTCCAGGTCGAAGCAACTGGTAAATAGGTTTTGTTGCAGTTCCTGGACTGATCACTAGGGTCTCCTGACTCCAAAACAGAGAACATCTCCGTTGACCTTCATGTTAAAATGTCCAACATTGGAGCAGAAATAATCATACTTACAATCTGGTACATTAAAAAAGATTTTGGTCGCTATAGCTAGATTTTACATTCATGATAGCTGTACGGTGGGGAGCATTATTTAAAACAATAGAGCCATCCAATCAAATGGCCGGACGCTATTTGATTGACAGCTAGTTATTGGCACTCCCAGAGGCTGGCCCCTGGCATTAGACAAGGGCTGTCTCAATGCCAAGTAGGTGGTAGAGAACACCAAGTTTGGTTAGGAATAAGGTGGTAAAGAAACCAAGTTGGTAAGGTGGAAGAGACTAAGGTTGGTAGAGACACCAAGGTGGTAAAGACACCAAGCTGGTAGAGACACTAAGGTGGTAGAGACACCAAGGTGGTAGGATCACAAGGTGGTTGGGACTACCAGGTGGTAAAGACACCAAGCTGGTAGGACACTAAGGTGGTAAAGACACCAAGGTGGGAGCAACCAACTCGGTTAGAGACTCTAAGGTGGTAGAGACACCAAGGTTGGTAAAGACCAAGCGGTAGAGAACAAGGTGGAAACCTCCTTAAAAACCAAGCTGGTACAGACACTTAATGTGGTAGAGACACCAAGGTGGTAGAGACACCAAGGTGGTAAAGACACCAAGCTGGTAGAGACACTAAGGTGGTAGAGACACCAAGTTGGTAGAGACACCAAGGTGGTAGAGACTCTAAGGTGGTGAGAACCAATTGTTTTGAAAACAAGCCAAGCGGGAGGAATAAGGTGGTCATCGCAGACACAAGGGGCAAGAGAACTAATGTGGAAAGAACCGGTAGAGACACTAAGGTGGTAGAGACACCAAGGTGGTAGAGATACCAAGGTGGTAGAGACAACAAGGTGGTAGAGACACTAAGGTGGTAGAGACACCAAGGTGCTAGAGACACCAAGGTGGTAGAGAGACTAAGGTTGTAGAGACACCAAGGTGGTAGAGACACTAAGGTGGTAGAGACACCAAGGTGGTAGAGACACCAAGGTGGTAGAGAGACTAAGGTGGTAGAGACAACAAGGTGGTAGAGACACTAAGGTGGTAGAGACACCAAGGTTGTAGAGAGACTAAGGTGGTAGAGACAACAAGGTGGTAGAGAGACTAAGGTGCTCCAAGTCAATCAAGGTAGACAGTCTCTCTCAGTCTCAGACATGTGGACTCAGATCCAGTAATGACGATTAGAAAATCAGTCATGGAGCTGCAGTCACAGGAGCACTGAAACAGCCCTACCATAAGAGAGTGGTGGTTCATGGAGGCGTCCATCATAGAATGATAGTTACGTTGAGACGAGCAGAAAACTGCCTGAAAAACCTGTCCTGATCCTTCAGAGCTCCACCGGCTTTTCAAACTTGACTAACGGCACAGTAATGACTTTTACTTTGAAAGACACAACAGGATGCAGTACTCATACATGAGAAACTTAGCAAAGGGGTTTGAGTTGGTACAATTACACACCAACACACAAAAGATATTGACTTATATTAATTTTCTGAACACTCAAACCCTTGAACAAAACCTATCTGAAGTTGAAAGATTTACTTTTTTTCTTGCCTAAAATAAAAGCGGGCCATCACGTTGCCACGTTGGTAACTGATTCATGTCCCTTGCTGATAAGTGAAACAAGCACAGAGAGCCAGAGGGCATTTCCTCAGGGATTTAACCCCTTCCTGTCTGCAGCTGATCAGCCTTCAACAGGCCTCTGAGCTCCATCATCCACATCTACATTCAGGAGCATCAGGTGGAACGTTCACTGCTTCAGCAGCAAAAGCTGAATTGGTTTTTGAGAAGTGAACGTTACTGTTTAATCCTTTTTAAACTGCATTTCTAACAAGTTTTATCCAGAAGCTTCTTTCTCTTCCACCTAGAGCTGAGCCAGTCAGGAGAATGGCGGCGAGTATGCCCCAAAACTCAATGTTTACAAAGTATATTGTCCAATGATAACAGACTGGTGTATGATGACACGTGCTGATCAGGGAACTGTGATAGGCTACGCCGACCTGCATGTATACGTTGCTATGGGAGACGGTTGTAATCAGTGAAGTTTACTGAGGGAAATGGATGAACCAGCTAAAAAAAGAGACTTTGCAGATAAAAGGTCGTGGGTTAAAGCGCACTACAGACCCTAGACGAGCATTTTGTACTTTATGCCGCCGCAGATATCGATTGGCCATGGTGGCGAGCACGACTCATCCCGTCATGAAGACACCGAGTGTCATTAAAAAAGGTGCTAGCTAAAGGAGCAAGCAAAATCACTTCATTCTTCGCCGCATCTACTGCTGAAATTGACAACAGTTCTGCAAGCGAGGGTCCTATATATACCACACCATGAAACACGTTCACAGCTATAACAGCGCTGACTGCCACCGTGAAATTAAACGGGGCTTTATTTCAAGACTCGAGTGTCGCTAAGAAGATGCAGTTGGGAAGAACCAAAGCGGAGATGATCACCATGAATGTGTTGGGTCCAAGCACTGTGGGGAAAATAGTCTCCGATCTTTCTTCAGGTGATGGTGAGCTCCTTTATTTTTTACTCGCTAGCGATGCCTCTAACAAGGAAACAGAAAAATGTTTCCAGTGTGTGTGAGCTACTTTTCCGCGTCTGATGGCGTGATGTCCAAGTTGTTGGATTTCTACGAAAACAGCGACAAATTTGCGAATGGCACACATAAGGCTCTCCTTTCCTGTCTTGACACATATGGTCTTAATGTTGAAAACATCACCGCATATGCCGCCGACAATGCAAATGTTAACTTCAGAAAGCACCATTCTGTCTACAAATCGCTCACCAGCGTAAACGATGGCATTCTAAAAGCTACCTGCCCGGCCCATGTTGCACACAAGATGTGTGCAACATGCATAATTAATTTCACAAAATTATCCTGAAATTAGTAGGATTGTGGTCTGGATAAGAAAACATAATCATTTCTGGCTGGGTAGGGTGGCAAGACGTCAGTCTTTTCAATGCCTTAAAATGCAGGAAATTGCATCTAAGAAACACAAAATTTTTGGGGGGAGGACCCCCCAGACCCCCCATCCAAAAAATGTCCCTCTTTCCAGCTTCAGGTAGTTGGCAACCCTAATTGTTATCCACTATGCACATTTCAAAATATTTGTATCAACCACCTCTACCACCTTAGTGTCTATTTAAATTTGGCCCAACTTGGTCCGTATCTGCGGTTCTGGTCGTGTCTCGCTCTGACCGACAGCATCGCCTCAACAGACACGGATTGTTCCTAACTGTCTTTGGGCCTTCAGGCCACGCCCGGCCCTCACAACGCCCTCCCTATCCCATGTAAAAACAAGCTTATGAAATCTGGGCCTCATCTGAGTCTACAACACATGCCAACACCCGGGTTTGGCCCAGTTCATGAGCTTCAGGACAGGCGCAGGGCTGTAACTGAGTATCCCAGGTCGGACCCAAACGTGTCTGCTGACTGGGATGAAGGACATTAAGACAAACTGGGAATGTTATCAACAGTTTTGAGTCTTGAAGTGCTGCCGTATTTAAATTCCGAAGCTGTTGCTGGATCCGGGAACGCTGAGAAGACATTGTCTGGTTTATTCTGTCGTCTTCTCTCCTCAGTCGCTGTACGTCTGCGTGAAACACTGATCTTCTTTTTCCCACTTTGTGTGTTTTAGAGGCTTTAATCGTGGGAGGATTACCGATCTCCAGAGTTTAAGTTGCGTGGGGGTCAGGGCTCCAGGTCATTAACGGGACATTAAATGGAAACACAGGAGTGGTTCATGTGAAGCAGAGGGGAGCGGCTCCCAGCGGGCCCCCCGCTAGAAATCTCACATGAATGAGCGCACAGTTAATGGCAGTTTGAAATCAGATTTGGGGCGTTGGTGCTGGGATCCACTCGGCCGGCTGACAGCGGAATAATTAGCGCTTTCAGGAGGATTAGCGGTCAGCCGGGTCAGGGGCAGTTCAAAGGCCTCGCTCGGAGGACCGCGGCCGCGAACCGATCCAGAGTCAGTCGGCGGCTGTGTGCGGACCAGATTAAAAGCCTGAATGGAGCGGGCGCTGCACGTGCCGCTGAGGATCAGCTGGTTACATAACTCTCCTGTACATACGCCGGGTAATCGGATCATGTGATCACAGACACGATACTGTACATTAGCTTCGTTTGCTCCTGTACGGTGACGATGAAGGCTCGATTGTTCCTTCTTTAGCGGCTCAGCTCGGCCCCGCTGAGGCTCTGGTGGTTTTTATGTACCTCAACACATTTAACAGCTGTTTAGCAATAAAAACCAACTAACAGGTGAAACAAGTCATTTCTCTTGTACTAGTTACTAGCCCTCCTTTCATCCTGTGTGTCAGTAAAAGCAGAACCAACATCATGTGATGGTACTGGGTCCTGGTATCAGGCAGGTACCAACAGACCAACAGAAACGTAACTTCTTCCACTGTGACATCATTTACTTAATAATGAACGTGAAAAGATGAAAACGAATAGTTTGGGTAATGCCAAGTACCTCCTGTCTTTACACGATTTAAGAGGTTCAGCTGCAGCCAGGTGCTGCTAATCATCCCTCTTTGAATGAACTAATCATTAGGGATGGGAATTGATAAGATTTTTCCGATTTTGATTCCATTAACGATACTGTTTAACGATTCGATTCTTTATCGATTCTCTTATCGATTCTAATTTTGAGAAAAAGGAGAACAAACAGTTTTATTAGCATATTTTTTTTACTTAGAAGTCACGACTTTACAAACTCAACAGCGAGGTCAAAAGAAGGCCCAAAGCCTGGATAACGTGTTAACTGTTGTAATATGTAACTGTGCAAATACACAAGCATGTGTAACATTTTACTAACAGATTTTTCCTAATAGAAATAAAAAAAATATCTCCCTTTTAAATGGATATATGAGCTCACCATGGGCGAGGCTAGCCCTGTTTAGGGGTGCTTCAGCACCCCTAAATTGAAATTCAGCGCCCCAAAAACCTGGAAAGATAAATACTATTAAATACAACAGAACAGAGCATGTACAAATCTGCAAATACTATGAAGAATTAACAATTCTTTTGCAGAAAAATAATCATGTCTTCCAGCCTCTGGAGGAGGAACCAGCCAGACTCTCTCTCTCATCACGGTCATCTTCTAAATGTAATGCAGAAGGCATTCGTTTAATAGCATAGCGTTAATGTTATAGCGTGTTTTACAAAGAAGCACATAGGCAGCGGGATAGCTACTTACCAGAGTTACCAGAGGTGATCTTAGCTTGGCTACTGCTGCTGGGTTGAGATCCATCAGTCCGAAGAACGTCAAAAACACGACACTCGTTATCGCATGTTGTGTGCGCAAATGTTTCTGCATGTTAGCCGTGTTCCCCTTCCCCCCCGACGCTGTTATCTCCACTTTACAATGACTGCTAGTTGCCTTGTTGCCATCTTTCATTGGTGAAGTGAAGCCAAACTTTGGAGCGTTTGAACCTGGTGGGCGCCATTGTTGTTTACAACTGCAATGCGCGTGCTAAAGCGACGTAGCTTAGTCACGTAAGTGCTTTCTGGAATTGACTGTTCATAACTTGCGTAAATTAGGTGAGATTCGTGCTGGTTGGAATCGATAAGAGAATCGCTGGATAAACTGTTAAACAATTCCATGGAATTGAAACACATGGAACCGGTTCTCTACAGGAACCGGTTCTCTACAGGAACTGGTTCTCTGCAGGAACTGGTTCTCTACAGGAACCGGTTCTCTACAGGAACTGGTTCTTGATTCCCAACCCTACTGATTATCAGGACGTGTGCAGACCTGAAAAAAGGAGAACAACAGTACTGAACTGTACTGGGACTTTGGTTAAAGAATGAAAACAAGATGACAATATTCAGTCCTAACTAGTTGTGTAAAAACCCAGGAGGAGTCGGGGAGGGAGCCAATCAGAACTAACTTCCTGGTGGAAGGAGGTCACAGTCACACATCTGATCAATTAGCTCTCAGCCAAATGAATCACGCTGTGAAGCAACACCCAGACGAAAAAGAGAGAAGGCAGTAATCTACTGTTGGGATCCAGGCTGCCGTAAGAATCCACAGAAGAAAAGAGAGGGAGATAAGCAGACATATGGATACACTTAAAACTTCATCTGATTACTGATGAAAACACAACAAACCTGAAAGGATGCTGCCAGAGCCTGATGAAACCATAGACAGGAAACATGCTCAAGCTAACATTGTTTTTGCTCACAGAACTACAGAATACAACCGTTGTCATATAAAGACCTAACAACCATTATCATGTTACTGATTAGAGACGTGGTTGATGAAAGACGGGCATCAACATCCGGCACAGAGTCTAAACAGAAGAGCAGGATGAAGAGAGACTGAAGAGGAAAGAACTGAATGAGGACTGCTGTTTAGATCAGAGGACAATTAAAGACGTGAATCAGAGTCAGGAGGAGGTGTTGATGCTCAAAGACTTTACTGCTAACAGACTCTGGAGGAGGTTTATCTGGACACGATGAAGAGCTGGATGTCTTCCCTCCTAACTGCAGGCGTAGCGTGTCTCCTCCAAGTCTGACGCCTCCTGTTTGTGGTGAGGAAAGAGGCCACGCCCCCACCTGCTCAGGCGCTGGAACACCTGCAGACAGACGGCAGAGAAGAAGAGAACAGAGACATGATGGAAGACTTTTTATGATTCAAAAAAATTAAATGAATAAATTACTGCCAATGAAAAGAAACATGTTTGTGAGGAATGTTGATGTTATTTTAGCTGAACAGTGATTCAGTTTAAATAGTTTAAATCTGCAGCTTTCTGACACAAAGGCTCAGACAGCGATGCGTGTTCTGATGTTTGTTGACGCTCACAGCAGATCTGAGAGCTGAGGGACAGAAAAACTTTCTGATTTACAGCTTAACTAAGAATGTATGAAAATAACTGGACAAAGCTGAACATTAAATGTAGAAATGGTGAGCAACATCATTTAAATTTCTTTAAGCAGGCTGTAAATACACCAGTCAAGCATAACATCATGACCACTGACAGCTAACAAGAGTAAACAACTCTCATCTTGTTATACTACATTATTCAGCCTCCTGACATTCACTCTCATCCTATTTTGGCACAAACATGTTTACAGGGATGAAAAATCCTTCAACCTTCGGCGAAATCCGCCGTTTTGAAGTCAAAAAGGGTGACTACGTGAATCATGTAGATCCGAGGAGTTTTCTTTTTTGAGGGGGGGGAGGAGAAGGGGGTGTCGGAGTCAGATTTTTTTTTTTTTTTAATTATCATATAATTGCCATAATAAGCAAACTGAGCACTTCAGAAATTGGCCCTCTAAATGACACTTGGACCAATCAGGCTAAATTTATTCCAGTCAGACCAACGTTCTTCATTCATGTGTTCTTGGAGAAACTTGGCGGTCGCATTGCTAAGCGGGACTAGAAGCAGGAGCTAGTGCTGTCCACGCCAGGGACAAGGCAGACGTTTCCTACCTGCATTTACTACTGGATTGAATTTGGTGAGTAATGGTTTCAATCGTTTTCATATTTTGCGGTATAACAAAGTTACTGCCGTTCGCTACAGCTAACGTTGAACACTGTCAGAGCTAGCCAAAGCTCCGGTGAAAAACAGCTCCGGTTTGCTAGGAGTTTGCGTCAAGCTTGTGTAGAATAGAATAGATCTTTATTAATCCCACAGCGGGGAAATGCACTTGTTACAGCAGCACAAGTTGGACACATTAAAAGTAAAATTGCAACAGGGCTTGCAGCAAACACTTATAAAAAATAGGCTAAAAAATAATATAAAATGTGTATATATAGCTCTCAAAAGTATTTTGTGTGGTTTTGTGGTGTTGTGGAGACTCAATTAACAAATTGTTAAGAAAATAAGCTATACACACAGAACTATTTACAATATATACACATATATGAACATTTCGCTTATTGACATGAGATGGAGCGGCGGATATTTTACAATGGGATCTATTATAATAAATAAATGTGGATAATAATAAAAGAAAGTCTAAAACAAAAATAATTGAATGAGGTAGGAGTCACCCTCTGATATTCCTGTCCAGACTCTGACTGTCACAGCTCATTTCTGAGGTCTTCTCTCATCACTAAGTGGGGGCCATCATCATTTTTAATGCTTGATCAGTGTGTGTTTATCTCTGCTGTACAGTTTGACATTTTAACATGGAGGTCGATGGGACTGACTCTTTTGGAGACGGCCCCCTACTGGTCACTTATGGAACTGTATTCTGGATTAGATTCAGAGAGGAACCAATCACTCACGGTCCTGCTCCTCTGTCCTGGGCTGGTCGTGCGTGGCCCGTTAGCCGCCGAGATCCTTCTGTGGAGCTGCAGGTTGTAGAGAAACAAGACCCTCTTCTTCTCCCTCTGACGGACACAAACACCTGGTTACACTTCACCTTCACAGCTTATCCAGCTCACAGTTCTGATCAAAACAGGATGAGGATGTAAATCTGTCACTTGTACAGAAACGATTATTCAACACAGGTCTGGAGAAAAAGCTGCAGCGCCTTTAAATGTAAATGAAACCTGAATGTGATGATCTGCAAAATTTAAAACACTAATTTTAATTTCCATTCAAACACAGATTCAAACATATAAAGTGCTTTAAGTGAGAACTTTTATTCCAAGAGGCTCAGAACCAGGACCTGCTGCCTCACAGCCAGGAGGTTCCTGGTTTAAACCCCGGCTGGGACCGCTCTGTGGGGGGCTAGGGTGGTCTCCCTGAGCTCCGGTCCATGTCTCTGCAGGGTTAGGGTTAGGGTTCTGACTGGGACTGAGGTGGGGGTGGACTGGAGCGGTCCAGGAGAACCCCGGGCTCCACCTGAGGACAGCTGCTGCTGGCCCCAGGGCTCTGCTGAGACCGGGGGCCGGGTGTTTCTCTCTCAGGGCTTATTTGTGACCCACTCTGCTCAACGTGCACTCATTTCCCACATTCCTCTCATTCAGCACCTCTCTCTCTCTTTCTTTCTGCCTTAATATCTCTCCACCAGTGTTAAGCACATCAGCTCAGCTGTCATAAAGCTCTTACAATAATCTGCTCTCAGATCAGATTTCCTGCAGCTCATGAGGCGCGCGCGTGTGTGTGTGTGTGTGTTAATGAGATTGAGCAGTTTGCATCTTCATCAGTTCTGGACAGGAAATGACATCACAACAGTAAACTGTTTGAACCAAAACAAACAGTCGTGCTTGTGTTTGGTGTTTTTCTCATGTTTACGTTTACATCCTGCAGACGCCGCTCCAACCAGCGGAGGAGACGTCAGTCTGAGTGATGGCGCCGCCGCAGCCTCACCAGACAGACCGCCGCGCTGCCCTCCGCCGCTTTGGAACCCTTTCTGTGGGTTCCTGCAGTCAGTGGCACATAAACAACAAAGAAGGAGCTGAGAAAGAGGAGACGAGCAGAGATGAGAGGCAGCGTGTGGGTTTATCACAAATGAAAGACTGCAGACAGAGACGGAGAAGTTGATGCTGAAGAGACTTCTGACTGCAGATGGTCTCTGGGCACAGAGAGCTAGGACTGTTTGCGTCGTGGACGCTGGCCTCTGTGTGAGGAATATCTGAGGTGGTGCGTAAAACATACAAGCAGAATGCAAAGATGAACTTCAGTGAAAATAGAAGAGAGGCAGCAGGGACGTCTCCACTGATGGAAGTGCTTCAGGCTCAGGAACGTGATGAGCGCAGAGAGCCTCTCTGAGAAGGTCTTTGACATCTACTCACCACTGGACTGTGGTCCGTCTCTGTTCAGACGTGCCGCTAAATAAATAAGGTCATATCGTTCATGAAAATGGATCTGGGAACGTCTCAGGTTCAACATTTGTTCTGATGTCCTGTTTGGAATAAAACACCGTAACCCTCTTGGAGCCGGCGCTGCATCTATGATGGTTGTCTGCTGATCAGGAACAACTGAAGTCAACGCTGAGACACTCATAAATGGAGCTTCATGGTTCACCATGGCAACGGAAGTTGCAGCGGAAGAGATCCTCCACCTGTTTCTTTGTTAAACCAGAGCTTTTTTGACAATGACGGGGTACATTTGAGCAGATACCGGCTGCAGCGGTGATGTGGAGATGTTTCAGAGCCAGTGGACACGTAGTTTAAATGTTGAATGGCTGTTTTTATTGAGTGACAGCTGGTGGACTGACTGTAGCTGCTGCTGAGACAAACAACATGGAATTATTAAAAACCCATTTCACATCGGTCACTAACTGACTTGCTGTCACTCACTTTAATGACATTCTGCTTCAGTAAAGGAAAAGAGAAACCATTCAAGGTGCCATTAATCCATCCAAGAGTCCTCTACTGATGAGGTGGCAGCAGCATGCTGTTAACATCTAGATCCTTACTGACATCAGGTCTGGTTAGGGTTAGAGGATGGCTCTGAGGACTGCAGCAGGTATCTGGACAGGGACTCATCAAATTAACGCTCTGACAGGTGAGGTGTTCTCCATCTGTTCCTTAAACAGCGTCACAGAAAAGGGTCTTCGTTCCATCTTAAAGATGTGTTCAACGTCAGTCCTTTCATCCATGGGATCATCTTCCTCCCACTGCACATCTGGAGCAGACGTTTAGCTCCATACGTCACATTCTCTACTTCCAAACCAAGCCAGAGATAGACTTCCTGGACTAAAGGAAGGTCCATCTTTCTTTACAACTTTGTGAACCTCTTTCCAGAAAGGAATTACTAAAGGTCAAGACCAAAGTATCCGACAGTTTCAGCTTCCAAAACTTCCACACTGTCTCCAGCATTTAATACGCTGCTGTAACGCTGAGTTACAGACGATCTAACAGGGTCCTTCAAGATTCCCTCCTTGAAACAGAGTTGGAGCTCACACAGATTTTCAACCTTCTTGCTCTGTTATAAATGCTTTTCCTTCCTTTTCCGGTGCCATGCTGTGATGTTAAAATTCATGCTGTGTTCATTCTGAGGCCTAAACGTGCTAAAGTTGCTGTGTCATGCTGTGGCATAAATTAAGGCCATGACTCTTCGCCTCAAATCCTGCCTCATTTGAGGCCACCGGTTGTTTTGTGTTTTGGTTGTCTCTATCAAGTAGCTAAGTTAGGTCTAGACAGATTCCAAGTTACTGTGTTTTTTTTCCACTTGGTATTAGATGAACTGCCGGCCTTCTGTCTTTGTCATTCTGAAGAATCCAGCGTTCTGTGATGACCTCTCTGAATTTTGAATGCAGCCTCCATTTTGCACCTCCGTCGTTTGTCAGTGCCTTGTTTAACAACCGAATAGATTGCATCACCAGTGCACATTAATAATAATTCTTACGACTAAGAAGATATCCAAATTCTTAGGTAACACGTGCACTCTCTCTCTTTGGTTTGTAAAGTCTCAAGATCACATTTGGTTGCTCGTCAAAGTGCAAGCTTCCATAAAAACATTCATTAAACTATCCTGGTACTTCTGTTCACTTTCAATCGTTTTTGGATATAACGTGCGACCTGTAGGAATCAGTAAAGGTTTTACTTAGGTTGTAGTCTGAAGGTTCTTCAGAGTTCCTTGATGTAGAAAGGTGCAGTCATCTGGAGAAGACCCCTCTCTAAATCTATCATCTAGTCTATTAGATATAAAACAACTGAACCTCGTTACTTGGAGCCAAATAAAGCAGATAAAAGGACTGGAGCTGATATCAGCTACTGAGTTGGCATTTGGCAGCGATAGGTTCAGGAGACCACTGACCTGCTGAAAAACAGTAACACATAAATCTATAAAAGAGTCAGCAACATCTTACATGTGGCCAAAGCAACAGTTTGGGACATTCTTGAAAAGAAAAAAGAGCTCAGCAACACCAAAAGTTCTAGAAGACCTGGAAGACTGTAGAATCCTTTGCTTTGAGAAGATCAACCTTTCACAACCTCTGAGGAAGTGAAGAATGTGCTGGAGAAGGTGGTGGGTGCATCACTGCTAAAATCTACAATCGACTATCATCACTGTGAATACAGAGTCCACCGGTGACATTCAAACAGGAAACCAGATTAGACCTTCCCAGAAAACATCTTCAAACACTTCACATGTTGATGAAGCAGTCGCATCATCAACAGACAAACAATACGGGCCCATACCATGACACTGCCTCCACCATGCTGGACACATGATGAGGTCTTTGAATCATGAGCTCTACCCTTTTTCTTCTCTTTTCTCTTCCTGTCATTCTCATACAGGTATATGTTGGTTTCACTGGTCCAAATGATCTGATTCCAGAACATGTGAGGCGTTTCAGGACGTCTTCTGAGAAAGTCTAATCTTGAATGCTTCCAGTAGGTTGTACCTTGTAGTAAACCGTCTGTATTTATATTCTTGATTGTAGATGTTGACAGTGACACTCCTGCCTCCTCCAGAGTATTCTTGACTCCTTGACTTCACCAAGGAAAGGATTTGTGATCATCCACGACAGCTGATTGTGTGGCTCTAGTGGACTTTATTAACGGTATCCTTGACAGGAAAGTGGGGCAGAGAGAGGGAGCCAATGAGGGAGGAGGAGGAGCCAATGAGGAAGGAGGAGGAGCCAATGAGGAAGGAGGGGGGCCAATGAGAGAGGAGGAGGAGCCAATGAGGGAGGAGGAGGGGCCAATGAGGGAGGAGGAGGAGCAATGAGGAGGAGGAGGAGGAGCCATGAGGATGAGGAGGAGGAGGGCCAATGAGGAGGAGGAGCCAATGAGGGAGGAGGAGGAGCCATGAGGGGGAAGGAGGAGCCAATGAGGGAGGAGGAGGGGCCATGAGGAGGAGGGGCCAATGAGGGAGGAGGAGGAGGAGCCAATGAGGGAGTCGTGCAGCAAAAGGTTGCTGGCTGGGAGTTGAACCTGCGACCGCTCCAGGAGGCTTGTGGCCAGATGGGCTGCCTGCTGACACCAGCGACCTACCTGTTGGCCCACCTGTTGATGTTGTTGAACTCACCAGAGCTTTTCTAAGAACGTACTGAACTGTTGATTTGAACACCTCTGTTTTTTGCTACCTCCCCTCTCTCTACCTCCCTCTGTGCTACCAGCCTGATGACAGCAAAAATCAAAAAACCATTCCAAACGTGATATCAACTCCAGACCTTTTATTTCTAATTTATTTGTCTTGAAGTAATGAGGGAAGGTCAGACTAACTTCTTTTCAGTCAAATGTCCAAATGGCTCTGAGCCCCTGAAAGTGGAGGAACATTAGTCAGTAAAGGTATGTTTGTGAAACCTCTTAAAGCTAAAGGCTACACCGTGATGCAGATACTTCAGGACCTCTCGGTGTGTGTTTGCGTACCTTGGGGTGGTAGAAGGCAGCGATGGCCCGTCTGAGACGGTTGGTGTACACCTGAAGGCAGCTGAACAGCGCCACCAGCAGGATACAACCCACACAGGTGACGTAGACGCTGGCAGACAGGGAGGAGGGGGGAGACACACAGGCTGAGAGGGGAGAGAGAGGGGAGTAGTCATGGAGTCTGACTGCAGAGACGGAGGGGAAATGGCACCCTCTGCTGGTTCACTATAGTATCAACCACAGCACGACCAGATCTCTGTGGACGGACCTGTTTCATCATCATGTGTCTCAGAACTGACCCACATGGCTTCAATACCAACATATTATAACCAAATATTCACAGCAAATAAAGTCAGAGCACTAAAGAAACTGAATTCATCTAATTTAGTAGCTCATGACACGTTGCACCTCAATCCTCTGACTGTTTCAGAATAAAAGATTCCTGAAATATGTCAAGATACAGAAGCTATTTCAGCCATTAATAACCTCAGTTTCTCCAAAATAATTTGTTTGAGATGACTTGGTATCTAAAATACAACCCCTAGCAAAAAGTCTGGAATCACCAGCCTTGAACGAGCTCTCACTCAGACATTTTATTCTGTAGAACAAACTCAGATAAGAAGCATGAAACAATAATGAAGTTTTTCAAAAGTGCAACTCCTTGGCATTCAGGAACACTAAAAGAAATGAATAAAAAACATTGTGGGGGTCAGTAAATGTTACTTTTATAGAGCAAGTGCAAGTGCAGGGAAATAAATATGGGAATCACTCCATTTTGAGTAGAAAAAAAGGGTACACCCAGTTAATTTCCTTTCCTTAACTGGGCACCTGGCTCAGATTAGATCTGCTCTGTCAGCCGTTAAAAACAGTGCAGTTATCACACCTTAGAGGGCTGCTGGACTAGATGGATTGGCAAGAATCATGGCTCCAACTAGAGAGATGTCTGTTGAGACCAAAGACGGGATTATCAAACTTCTTAAAGAAGGTAACTCTACACGTATGGTTCCCAAAGATGTGGGCTGTTCAGTCAGCTGTATCGAAGATATGGACCAAGTACAAACAGCATGGGAAGGTTGTTAAAGTCAGGCATACTGGTGGACCAAGGAAGACATCTAAGCGTCAAGACAAACAACTAAAGGTCATATGTCTTGAAAACAGAAAATGTACAAGACAAATGAAGAAGAAATGGGAGGAAGCTGGAGTCGATGTATGTGACAGAACTGTGTAAAATATCCTAAAGGAAATGGGATTTTCATCCAGGAAAGCTAAAAGGAAACCATCATTGACGCTTAAACAGAAAAGAACAAGACTACAATGAGCTAAGGAGAGGCAGTCATGGACTGTGGATGACTGGATGAAGGTTATCTTCAGTGATGAGTCATGAATCTGCATTGGACAAGGCGATGATGCTGGAACTTTTGTTCGGTGCCGTTCCAGTGAGATTTAGAGGACTCCCTAAAGAAAACATCAAAATTCCAACAATCCTTGATGATATGGGGCTGCATGTCAGGCAAAGGCATTGGGGAGATGGCTGTGGTTAAATCCTCAGTAAATGCACAAGTTCACATTGACATTTTGGACAGCTTTCTTATCCCTTTAATTGAAAAAATGTTTGGGGATGATGAAATCATCTTCCAAGGTGACAATGCATCATGCCACAGAGCAAAAACTGTGAGAGCATTCCTTGGTGAAAGACACATCCAATCAGTGTCATGGCCTGCAAACAGCCCAGATCTCAACCAAACTGAAAACCGGTGGTGGAAATTGAAAATAAAAGGTCCACAGCAAGGCTCCAACCTGCAAAGATGATCTGGCAACTGCAATCACAGAGAGTTGGCACCAGATTGATGAAGAATACTGCAGTCCATGCCTCAGTGTAAGCTGTCATAAAAGCCAGAGGTGGTGCAACTAAATACTAGTGATGTGTTTTGATTGTTTTTTCTTTGTCTGTTTTTCATGATTCCATTTTTTTTTGTGAGTGATTCTATATTTATTTCCCTGGCTCTATAAAAGTAACATTTACTGACCACCCCAATGTTTTTAATTCATTTCTTTTAGTGTTCTGAATGCCAAGGAGTTGCACTTTTGAAAAACTTCATTATTGTTTCATGCTTCTTATCTGAGTTTGTTCTACAGAATAAAATGTCTGAGCGAGCGCTCGTCCAAGGCTGGTGATTCCATACTTTTTGCTTGGGGTTGTATAATGAAATCATTTCATGTAAAGTTTGAGAAAATATTATAAATCGATCAGTGTCTCAGAACACTGACTTTGTCTCAGCATATTCACCATGGATGGATTAGTAACTTTTAAAACTGTTAAAACTGAAGACAGTTTCTTCAAGCGTTGATCTGTTATCTCTGAGTTAAATACGCAATCATAACATTTAAAGTGCTGATTTTATTCCTCTCAGACAGTTTCTGGAATTTTTGAGATAGAAAATTCATCACTTAGTAAATAATGACTTCAGATGCTTTATTACTTTAGATTTGAAGACTGTGTCTTTCATCTTTGCTAGACGCTGTCAGGCTGTGAAGCTAGGATTCCTTTCCGACCCCAGAGATGAGACTTGTTTGTGGTTTTTGGAGGCTTCAGTTTTCAGGCTCCTCAGCTCCCAGTTAGTGTTAGAACCTAGAACTTTCCTCATAATTACTGCTGGATCAGGATCCCTGAACTGTCCTTTCAGTTACGCTGCTCTAGACCCAGACCTCCCATAATGCACTGGGCTCTTTCCTCACCCTGCCTCTCAGTCGTCTTGTATCTATAGTTTTTCTCTTAATAAACGCTCCCAGACGTGATGCTCAACACGACCAGCAGGTGTCTACTTTCACCCCCAAAGTTCCAGATGCTGTTCCTACATCCTTTACACATGATTTTACGTCATTTGTTTTTAGCTACTAAGCTGTTTTTTACCCTTAGAACGTGAAAATCTGCCCGTGGCCTCAGCCCATGTGGTGACATCACACTACCACATAATGGTGACAACAGCGGTCGTTCTCAGAGTCTTTCAGACTGACCGTTGGTGAGACTGCTGCTGCTTTTACGGTTGACAGGAAGAAGGTGCAGGAGCTTCATTTCCATCCTGTCAAACCAGTGGGGCTGTGATTATTAGGAACGGAGCGGCGCTCATGAACTGGGATGGTATAAATTTAAGATGTGGACTCAGGCTGAATGGTTTTCTAACTGTTCTAATCTCCATGTTCTGGTTGGATGTACCCAACTTTAGATGACTTTAGATAACTTTTCATCTCTGAACAGATGTGACATTACTCTGATAGAGACAATAAGACATTAAATCTTTAATCTATGATAGCACCTCAAAGACGTTTAACATGCATTTTAAAGTGCTGTGGTTTTAGTGGTCCAGAAACAAATAAAGGTCTTCTCTAAATACATCCACTTCAACTCTGGATGTACTTAACCCTAACCCCTAACTCTAACCCTAACCCCTAACCCTAGCCCTAACCCTTAACCCTAACCCCTAACCCCTAACCCTAACCGTACCCAAACCCCTAACCCCTGACCCCTAAACCTAACCCCTAACCCCTAACCCCTAACCCTAACCGTATCCCTAACCCTTAACCCCTAACCCTAACCCCTAACCCTAACCCTAACCCTAACCCTAACCCTAACCCTAACCCTAACCCTAACCCTAACCCCTAAACCTAACCCTAACCCTAACCCTAACCCCTAACCCCTAACCCTAACCCTAACCCCTAACCTTAACCCTAACCCCTAACCCCTAACCCTAACCCTAAACCTAATCCCTAACCCTAACTCGTCACCATGATCAGTGTCACATAGGATGACTAAAAGGATTTTTTTTCCACCTTTTTGACTGACATGGGGTTCTCTGCTTTAGAGGGTTAACATGAAAGCTTGAATCCCAGGTAGCTTGTGGAGCCAGATGTTCACAGCAGTGCTGAACTGACTCTGCTGGTTCTGCTCATGTGTAACATAATCCCCGTGATCTGGGACCTACCCTGGTTGTCGCTGTGGATGTTGAGGCTGGACGAACTGTTGAAGGCTGAAACTGTCTTCCTCAGGAGGCGGGCCATCATGGAGTCTCCACCCACTCTGATGTCAACCTGGTGCACACCTGCAGATAGTGGGTGGAGTCACACACAGACAGGAAAAGACTCTCTCTGACATGCTCTGTTCTGCTCTGTTCTCTGAGGACATGGCAGGTTTTAGCAACATCTGCAGTGGTGCGGTTTACAGAAACATCTGGATCTAGTCTGGGCTACTCATGAACCAGTTACAGCACTACCAAGTCTTACGTGGGCCAGACGTGTCCTTAACTTCTTGAACTGGGCCAGACTTGGGTTTTGGTATGTGTTGAAGGAGCCAGATGTGGCCCAAATGTCATGAGCTGGTTTCATAGGATACAACAAGAGTTATGAGTTCCAGATGTGGGCCACAGGCACAAAGAAACTGATCAGCCTCTCTTAGACAGCCGGTCCCACCTGGTGTTAGTGCTGCCAGTTTAAGGCCAAAGAAAACTGTAGATACTTGCTGTTTGGGCAAATCAGTCTTTTAAAACCTAAAAGCTGAATGTTTTATGTTGATGAAGTTCAAGTCTAGAGACCAGTGGACCCCTTTAGACTGTTTCTGTTGGAGCAGCCTGAACGTCACGCACATACACATCTGTATGCGCAGCACAGACCCATGTGACGTGGCTTCTCTGTACTTACTGGTCACGTTGAACTGGGTGAAGGTGTGTCTGCTGATGATGTCCAGAACGTGGAACACAGCGAAGTCGACCGTCAGCAGGACGAAAGACAGCAGCGAGACGGACAGCACCTGAAACACGCCCGCCATCTGAAAACACGCACGTTAGTACACATGAATCTACATCTGAAGGGATTGTTTCTGGCCTGTTCAATCAGCAAAAGGAACTTTTGTCATGTTTAGGTCAGCAGGTCCTTTGTGCTGCTTCAAAGCTCTTGAACAGAACTGAATCTGATGTCTTTCTTTGTGTGGTAATAGTCAATTTGTTTGGTTTTTTTTTCTGTAACTTAGATGAGAGAAGAAGTCTGGAAACCTGTTTGAAACAATCATTTCCTCTGTTGTTACTGTAGATCGCTGACACTGATGCGTCGCGTTGGTACGATGATAGAAGTACAGTACAGAAGTACCGCTACTTATGAAATTAATTGGTTCTGGAAGTAGTTTCATAACCTGAACATTTCATAAGTAGAGCCGCGTTTTCCATATAAATGCCCTAATCCATTCAAAGCCCCCCAAAATTTGAATATAAATGTTTTATAAATTACATGAAATGACATAAAAACCTGTAAGAAATACATGTTAGAACTAGAAAAGCACTCGGAGAGTGCAGACTTCCACCAAGCAAAACAATTATCGAAATTTGAAAGTGATCCAGAATCCAGGATTTCTTCTGGATCACAAAATTAAAAATCAGTTCTTCCTTTTCACATTTCTGACAACTCCTGAAAATGTAATCAAAATCCATCCATAACTTTTTGAGTTATCTTGAACACAGACAGACAGACAGATAAACGCCGGCAAAACATAACCTCCTTGGCGGAGGTAAAAATTGTTTGTTTACCTGGTTGCTGGGTTACGCTCATACAGACAAGAGGCCCTCCTAGCCAATAGGATGCCAGGAAGATGCTAACCGATAGCCAATGGCAGAGCAGCTCGGACGCACCACTTTCAAACCGAGATACAGTGCCGACAGCTATGTTTATGTTCTGTAAACTCTGGGAGCTGCGAGTAGCAGCGCTACTGTAGTTTTGCCTTTTGTATCCTGAAATTTCTTTCGTAACAAGAGGCAATATTTTCCCGTTGAGACGTTTCGTAACCTGAAAATTTTGTATGTAGAGGTACCACTGTACTACTAGCTTCCCTAAAGTTAGCTGGAAGCTGCAGGTTGGAACAGATACACCGACTTCTCTTTGGTGCTGAACTGGAGCTCTGGTGTTAAACTGTTAAATTCAGTATCTGCGTTAACTTCACTCTAAGCCAGGGGTGTCCAACTCCAGTCCTCGAGGGCCGCTGTCCTGCAAGTCTTAGATGTTTCTCTGCTTCAGCACACCTGATTCAAATGAATGGGTCGTTAACAGACTTGTGCAGACCTGGATGACAAGCTGATGGTGATCAAATCATTAGAATCAGGTGTGTTATTTCAGGGAAACATCTAAGATATGCAGGACAGCAGCCCTCGAGGACCGAGTTTGGACACCCCTGCTCTAAGCACTCTTTTATAGAAGTTAGAATGGAAACGGACAGTTTTTTCCTAAATCAGTATATATGTTCTCCTCTGAGCTCACTAGACTCCCCCATCTGCCCCATCTACCTGGCTGTCTTCGGTCTGAGAGGAAACATGTGCTGTTTTTGAACGCACCACTTGTTTGAGCTCTGCGGGGTAAATCTTTGGACTCCAGGGGTGGATGAGCTTGTTGCTCTCTGATTTTTTCAGAGGCAGCAGGCAGCGTTTCCCCTAAACACGACAGAGGACACAACAGTTAGACCAGTTAGGGATCAAGTGAGAGTGACGACGATGACGGAAGCTGATGAAGATCAGGAACATACCGCCTGTCGCCTGTGGGCGTCAACCCGTCTGAAGTAAGAGGTGATGTAGACGTTGTCAAAGCATATGTCTCTATGATAACATCTGATGTAATCAAACGCCCTGGAGAAGAGGAAGAGGAAGAGAGAGAGAAAAAGAGAAAACTTGGGAGGAAGAAATGCATAAATATTAAGAGCCTGCATCTATGGAGCCCCGTTTGGGTCAAAATTCAATGAATAAATGAGTCTATTATTATGAAATACAGGCGTTTATTAATATGAAATATTTCCCATTATTATGATAATAGTTTCGTTATTCATAAGAATGAACTTTTACATAATAATGGCTTTGTTTTTCATAAGAATGATTTGTGTGTCAATCACAGCAGAGAGGGCGGCGCCATTTATGTGATTGGCTGCTCTTTCATTCAGGCATAAGCAACAGAACAGTGAATATCGATAGTGGGCGAGAGGTGCAATGTATATACTCCAGGGCAGTAGGGGGCAGAATGCACCTCAGTTTACGGTTAAAAGTTGACATCGACTAAGAAACGTAGTGCGAAATGTAGGGAAAACTTGATTTTGACAACAGGACAGGAGAAAGATCCTTTTCTGCCATAGCTACACTCGAACTAGGAGCGCACCTTGATGACGCCACGGCCCACTGCTAACGCGACCTCACGGCCAAAACTAGTCGATGTCAGAGAAGATGGAGAAGGATCAGCCAATGAGTGTGCAGGTGTCAACACTGGTCCCGCCCAGTGGCAAAATGTCATTATTATGTAAAAGCTCATTCTTGTGAAAAACAAGCCATTATGTAAAAACTTATTCTTAGATTTAAAAAAAGCCATTCTGAAATAAACTATTATGCATTAAACTAAGATTAAATAATAATAAAAAATATATTTTATAATAATTAAAATTTTTCATAATAATGGGAAAATTTTCATAATAATAAACATGTATTTCATAATAATGGGAAACATTTCATAATATTATGAAATGTTTCCCATTATTTCACAATAATGGGAAACATTTCATAATAATGGATACGTATTTTCATAATAATAAACACCTGTATTTTACAATAATAGACTCATTTATTCATTGAATTTTGACTCAAACGGGGCTCCATATGCATCAGCAGGGCAAATGGACAACCGTCACGTGAGCTGACATGCCAGGTCAGCTGCCACCAATAACACGTTTCCTGCTCCCTGGAACCTCCAGCTGGTTTGGTGCAGGAGACACCTGCCAAACATGCAGCTGCAAATATTATACTTTATGTTTGAAGCCTGAAATATAGCAAAAGATTGTAAAGCTCAAGGGGGCCGAATACTTTCACAAGGAACTGTAGATCCTACTTGTTGTCCTGGTCCAGACCAGGCTGCACAGAATCAACCTCCATGGTAACTTTCATGTTTGTGTTTTTATTGTTATCAATATTTTTTTTAATCAGATTTATCAGATTTGATCTGTTTTGAGTGTCTGTGGGCCCAAAATGTTGATACACTTGGTCAACTTGTAAAAATAACAGCTCGGTTAAAAAGGTGAATGTGCGCTGGAAAAAAGATACCAGACATTGATATCAGAACAATTCTGTATCTGGTCGATGAAGACAGAATCAAAGATCTCTAAATCAATGGATTAATGAAGATCAATGTATGACTGCAGCCCTACAGCCTCACTGGATGAAGACAGTGATGAAGGTGTGAATGTTACTAGATGCAGATAGTGATGAAAGTGTGAATCTTACTGGACGAAGATAGTGATGAAGTTGTGAATCTTACTGGACGTAGACAGTGATGAAGGTGTGAATCTTACTGGACGAAGATAGTGATGAAGGTGTGAATCTTACTGGATGAAGATAGTGATGAAGGTGAAGGACAGCAGCACCTGCAGGATGTTCAGCATCCGTTGCATCGTCGTTTTCAGTTTCAGGAAGGACTCCTTGATGGCCTGAGTGAACTCCTGATCCATCAGAGGTCCGTCAATCATGGACTGCTGCTCCTGCTCCTGCAGGACGGTAGAAGAAGAAGAGTGATGGTACAGGATACTGGGGCCCTGGGAACCATGTTGGAGCACATGTGATGAACGTCTGACCTCTACGACGAGCTCAGTGCTGAACTCTCTGGACAGCAGGTCCACTGAAACGTTGAGCTGATCGAACAGCTGACCGAAGTTTCCCTCGATAGGAATGTGCTCTTTGCACCACGGAGTCATGACTGATTGGAAGAGGAAGAGAAGGGAAGAGATCACTGTCCTCAGAGATGACTGTCTTCAACTTCAGGCTCCTGAAGCTTCTTCAGCCCTGATGCATTATCAGATTCCTACTGAACTGGAACAGGTAAATGTCTTTGTTTCCATGTCGTCTAAACATGTCAGCGGGTGATGATGAAGTCCTTAAAGGACCCATCACATTCAGCTGTCATGAATAACTATAATATTGGACTATATTATGTATATATATATATATATATATATATATATATATATATATATATATATATATATATCTATCTCTATATCTATATATATATAGATATATATATATATATATATATCTATCTATATATCTATATATATAGATATATATATATATATATATATATCTATATATATCTATATATATATATATCCCTATATCCTATCTATATATATATATATATACACACACACACACCACACACACATATATATACATATATATCGTTACCGAGGGATTATTACAGTAATCGTCAGTACATCGCCTCAGTACATCGCGGAGGTTTCAAAAATATTCATTAAAAAATATATATTAAAAAAAATTCAAACGAAGCGCGCGAGGCTGAAGCGAAACACATCACATCAACGAGTCTCAGGAAGCAACAAGAGCCTACACAGGATGCCCCATGAATGAATATCGAGGCCTGTGATTGGCTACAAAGACGGCCATTACTGTGCCGTCAGTTGTCTGTACGCTGATTGGCTGACACGCGTCCCTGCATCTCCCATCTCTTGCTCTCGTGAGACAAAGGTTTAGGGCTGTTTTAAAGTCAAAATTAATCCCAAAGGACGCCGACCATCGCGACGCCGACCTATTTTATTAAAGCGACCATTATGTATATAGATAATTATTATTATTATGATACTGTTTTATTCCTCTATTATCATTTCAGAGAACAGACCACTGGTAGATAATCAACGACCTCTCAGCTGTCATCTGAACAGTGATGTGGAGCTCATGACTCACCTCTCATGACATCACACAGGAAGTGGAATTTCATGGAGACACAGAGGATGTGGTTGATGACTGGGACGGGGATCGCCGCCATACAATCCTCCCACCTGCGGCCAAACCAATCAGCACAGCGCTGCACGCCCTCGTCGACCACACCTGGAGATGCGCAGATGAATGACATCACACACATTCATAAGAACAAGAAGAAGAAAGAAGGTATGCGTGGAGAAGAAGAGAGGATACAAGAGCAGGACATTTCTCTGACTTCCATGTAAATCTGGAGAAAGTATCAAGACAAATTTAAAGCCTTAACTGTCACAGGTAAATCAGAAACTTTGGTTTAAGATTCAGATCTACAGCAGGTGAAATGAAGCTAGCTATGCTTGTTACTGTTACTGAGAGGAGGAGGCGACTCGGACTCGGATCTGGAGGAGTGGCTCACCGTCACACTGCATCATGGTCTTGGTGGTGAACTGCTCCTGTGTGCTGTTCCCGCCGCCGCCGCTGCTGCCGCCGCCGCCGCCCGGTCTGGGTTTGAAGCGGTCATATCCGTACTGAAGAACCACCTCGTCTCTGATGTTCTGGAACTTTCTGCTGACGCTCAGAGCCTCTGACTCAAACTCCACTTTATCATCCTGAGACAAAAAAAAAAGGAGCCGTATCCACGGATCGTTGATCCTGATAACTTTAGTCATCAAGTAAAAATCTCAAAACTCATCTGTTCCTGCAGCAAAAAAACAAACTGCAGGATGAATCAAAATGTTTTGAAGATATAACAGAAATCAAACTAATGAAAAATAAATCATGGTGGGTTTGAACTCCTGAGGGGTCCCTCAGGGCCCTGAGGACGGCTCTGCTGTTTCACTGTGCCATTATTTATCTAACGTAACAAAAAAATCCACATGAGCAACACCGTATTTTTGTGAGCTTCCAGGTCTGGAGCATTCAGATGTGTGTTAACACAACGCCAAGAGAGAAAGACACAAGCGGTGGTTTTAGAGAATAAATTCTTGCTGCAGCTCAATACACAAGTGGTTATAAAACCATTTCCAAACAATTTAAAATTCAACTTTCTACACTGAGAAAGACTATAAACAAGAGAAAAAACAATAAAGACAGTTGTCAGTCTTTCCAGGAGTGGACACCTCAGCAGAAACGCTACTGTCATAGCTCATAGCTACTCATAGCTACTGTCAAGCACGGTGGAGGAGTGGTGGTCATTTTGAATTATTTTGTGGTCCAGTCTGCCATCTACTGAAGCTTTTAGGATCACCATGACCGCTAACACGGTGTTGCAGTGACCCGGTCAGTGAGAGGACCTGAAGAGAGCTGTGCAGAAGTCAATGTCCACAAAGCTCAGCGAACATGTTTGAATGTTTCATCCACAAACTACTGAATCAGTCGAGCATTTCCTACATGATCTTTCTTGGCTTTATTTTTGTTCGATAATGGCACTGTGAAAAGTTATGTTGTTGATCTGTTATTAGTCAGGACGCCTAATATGAAGACTCACTACAACCAAATAATTTCTTTTTTAGATTTTATTATTACTAGGGCTGGGCAAGTTAAGGCGTTATTATTGTGTTAACGCATTAATTTATTAACGCCGACATTTATATTAACGAACGTTAGCGCATGTTGCTCACATGCTTTTGTTTTGAAAATTCTGTTACTGGCTGCTGCGGAACCGGAAAACAGTAAACATAAGGAAAAGCTAAAAATGACATGGAGAACAGTAAAAATCTGTGTACTTTACAGTTCAGGTAGCAACTCAGGTAGCAATATTAACAATTCTGTCTGAAAAAATATTCTGGACTGCAACAAAACTTTCACGTCATTCCTCCATGTTCCATCAGATCTGCTCCATGTGTTCACTGTCCTGCTGTTCTCTAGCTGGTTACTGCAGTGCGGCTCCATCTAGTGGCACAGATGTGTAATGACAACAGAAAGTCCAGTCCTCGATTACAAAACAAAAACAGTTCTGTGGCCCGTTTTTTAATTTTGTATTTTTTATCCAAGTCTAAATTTGAAATATAAAAAAACAGGCATTTTTTTTTTTTTTTTTGTTCGATTAAAAAAACCAAAACCGTAATAAAATGTCACTTTTTAATTTTTTTAAAATTTTTAATTGACAATTGAAAATGGAAAGAATGAATGATACACGGATTGGTAAAGTTACTGAACTTTAACATGGACATTTTCATTTTAAAGTTCTCCCAGACGGAGGATTCAACAGAAACAAGGTTATTTGTAACAACTGACAAGTTGAACTCCCCGTTAAAAGTTTCTGCTGTTACCTCAGAAATTACCTGTTTTAATGTTCTGATTGTGCTGAGACACAATCATTTTGTTTGATTTTGTTTGTAGACTTTTTTTTATTTTTTATAAAAACAGGATGACATTAATGCCCCGGCAGTGGCAATAAGCTTTATTTTATTTAACATTATTTAAGATGAGATTTATACTAAATTTGTGTTACTGACAAGTGCTGATGTTAAAAGTGTTTGAACAACAAATGTTATGACACTTTAGTTCATATGGCAGCAGAACATTTCAATAAAAGTGCATTTTACACTACTTTTGAATTCATTATTTGATTTTTTGTATACAATGCGATTAATCGTGATTAATCAGGGAAATAATGCGATTAATCGCGATTAAAAATTTTAATCGTTGCCCAGCCCTAATTATTACACTAAAAAGCATAGCAGAATAACAGCGGGTACTTTGGAACATGATTGTAATACCAGATTAATCCCCCCCCCTCCTCTCTCACCATGAGTTCCTGAGTGACATCTACGAACGGCTTGATGGCGTGTTGCCATAGTAAGCGGCTATTATGAACCTGCAGGTCCAGGTTACAGCTCACAGACAGAGCAGCTCCCTCTGCGTTCTGCTGGATGTTTGAGATGGGACCTGCAACAACATGGTGGCACTCACAGGACACGTCGTCACATGACAGCTCAAATCAAATCAAATCAAACTTTATTTATATAGCACTTTTCATACATTAAAAATGAAACCGAATGAAACACACACACACATACACAGCACACACATGCACACTCACAGCACAAAGTAAAATAGTTCAGTAACATGGCAGGACACTGAGGATCCAGGTAAGGAAATACCACCTCTGGGAGGCCATCCACACTGAGAGGCGCCACAGCCCGCAACCACAGGGGGCGCCGTCCCAGAGACCACCTCAACCCAGGTAGACTAGGGGAGACTCTACACCACGCGTGTCAAACACAAGGCCCGCGGGCCAAATGTGGCCCACCACGTCATTTTATTGGCTTAAATTTTAAACCGAAATTTTAAGACTTAAAATAAGCTTACACCGCTCTAAAGCGCATATTGACAATAAACTACATCTCCCACAATGCATTTCAACACCTCCCAGTGTGGAGGGTCCCCAAGAGGAAACACTGGAGCTAAAAACTAAAAGATTAAAAGACAATAAAAAAAGGAAAAAAACAGAAAGTAGGTAAAATAATAATAAAATGTAATGTATAAAATGTGAAAATGTAAAAGTTTAGAATTTATAAATAAAATGTAAAAATGTAATGATAATAAAATGCAGCTTTAAAATAAATTTAAGACTTAAATTAAATCATTAAAATCAATTAGATTAAGAACAGTAGAATAAAAGATCTAAGAGTAAAAGAATCATGTAAAAGCCAAGTTAAAAAGGTGAGTCTTGAGCATCGGTTTAAAAATCTCAACAGCCTCTTTGGTCCTGATGTTCTCTGGCAGGCTGTTCCACAGATGAGACCATCATGGCTGAATGCAGTCTCACCGTGGGTTTTTGTTTTAACTCTTGGGATGATTAAAAGGCCAGAACCAGAGGACCTCAGGGTCTGCGAGGGTTGATATGATAAAAGCAGGTCAGATAAATGAGATGTTATAAGATAACATGTTCGGGAGATGAAGCCCTGGGCCTTCAGACTGCATCACACGGACATCGAGTGGGTCGTAGAGAGAACTCACCAGTCGTTCAGCGGCTGAGTTCACAGTTTTAGCTTCATGTTTGACATTAATGCTGTAATTAACCAACCGTCCTCAAAACAGGTGTGAAAAATCTTCTCTTTGACATCAACAGTAAATGTGATGAGTTCAAGGGAAGATGAGGAGAATGAATGAGGAGAAGACAACTGCACCCCAGAGAGAACTGCAATTACTCTCAGCTGTGATTAAAGGAAAGGCTTAAATGTGATGTTATACCAGAGGAACATGCAGAACCGTTGCTCACACATGATTACCAGCTAGAACGACTGCACTAAAACAACTGATGATCCATGATGCAATGCTCTCTGCACGAGAACGTTGCATCAACATTACAACTGAGGACGACCCAGCTGGTCCCTCTGCCAAAGAACATAACAAAGGAAACCCTGTTGCTCCTTTTCTGAGTTTTTCCAGGACTCAGTCATGACTGACACCGAGGTATTTGGATGTAATTTCACTCGCTTAAAGCCTCCAGCAAACGTAGGACCAAAAAGGTGATTTCACATTACGGCGCGCTAATGTTCCTGGACAGAGAATGAACTGTGTGTGAGCGTTTGTGTACCTCTGTACAGCACCGACATGATCAGTACCATCAAGTAGGCACGGCCCCGGGAGCCGAGCATGCTGGGAAACACGAGGAGAACCGTACACCTGAAGGAGGACGAGAGCGCTCCGCCGACGGCACACACACCTGGAACGCACAGCTGGTTAGGTGTTGTTGATGTGTTTGAGAGAGCGCACGTGAACGTTGACGTCTCCTCACCGACGAACACAAAGGCTGCTGCCAGCTTCAGGTCAAAGGTCAGGGGGACGCTGTGGCCGACTCCCAGGAACAAGGCTGACAGACACAAGAAAAATTAGTCTTTGCTTTTTATTTTCTGATCCATCATCATGAATGTGAGCTTTCTTTCTTTTTTTTTTTTTTTACAAAAAAAGGCAAAATGATGGCGATATTATGGAGTTTGTTAAGTAAAGCAAGTTTTCATGTACATGTTAAATGTTTTGTACAGATGATTATATCTGCTGCCAAGTTGAACATTTTAACATGGAGGTCAATGAGGATTTGCTCTGTTCTGCAGTCAGCACCTAGTGGTCAGTGGAGGAATTGCAGTTTTTGCTGCTTCCTGGAGTAGCCTCAACTGGGAATATTGGTGCTTTGTGCTATCAGACAAGTGTTTGAGCTCGATGAACAATAGAAGTTTCTTACTGCACGCTGTCGCCCATGTGATCATCTCAACAGCTTTTTCTGGGTCTCCATGTGAAGTTTAATACTGACTCATTTTTCCTGATTTTGTGTCTCCCCTAAAACATATCATGTGCTATGCGGTAGATATAATATCATTATATCAACTGCAGCTGGCACAATTACTGGATCAAAGCAGAAAAAAAAATCCCGAGTTACTAAAAGGAGCATTTGTACAGGATTAAGATGATGCTGTGAACTCAGTGTTTGCTAAAATAAGGTAATCTCTACTTTACAAGTCACAGAAATCCCTGTGACCCTGAATAGGAATATGGATGGAGCATGGATGGCTGGATGGATGGATGGATGGATGGATGGATGGATGGATGGATGGATGGATGGATGGATGGATGGATGGATGGATGGATGGATGGATGGATGGATGGATGGATGGATGGATGGATGGATGGATGGATGGATGGATGGATGGATGGATGGATGGATGGATGGATGGATGGATGGATGATGGGCTGGCTGGATGGATGGATGGCTGATGGATGGATGGATGGATGGATGGATGGCTGGCTGGATGGCTGGATGGCTGGATGGCTGCTGGCTGCTGCTGGCTGGCTGGCTGGATGGATGGCTGGCTGGCTGGATGGCTGGCTGGCTGCTGGCTGGCTGATGGATGGCTGGCTGGCTGGCTGGCTGGCATGGCTGCTGCTGCTGGCTGGATGCTGGATGGCTGGCTGGCTGGCTGGCTGCTGGCTGGCTGGATGGCTGGCTGGCTGGCTGGCTGGATGGCTGCTGGCTGGCTGGCTGGCTGGCTGGCTGGCTGGCTGGCTGGCTGCTGGCTGGCTGGATGGATGGCTGGCTGGGCTGGCTGGCTGGCTGTGGCTGCTGGCTGGCTGGCTGGCTGGCCTGGCTGGCTGGCTGCTGGCTGGCTGGCTGCTGGCTGGCTTGGCTGGATGGCTGGCTGCTGGCTGGCTGCTGGCTGGCTGGCTGCTGCTGCTGGCTGGCTGGCTGCTGGCTGGCTGGACTGGCTGATGGCTGCTGGCTGGCTGGCTGCTGGCTGGCTGGCTGGCCTGGCTGGCTGGCTGGATGGCTGCTGGCTGGCTGGCTGGCTGGCTGCTGGCTGGATGGCTGGCTGGCTGGCTGGCTGGCTGGCTGGCTGGATGGCTGGCTGGCTGGCTGGATGGCTGGCTGGCTGGCTGGCTGGCTGGCTGGCTGGACTGGCTGGCTGGCTGGATGGATGGCTGGCCGCTGGCTGGGCGGATGGGATGGATGGATGGATGATGATTGCTGGCTGGATGGATGGCCTGGCTGGCTGGGGCTGGCTGGCTGGATGGCTGGATGCTGGATGGCTGGATGGATGGCTGGCTGGCTGGATGGCTGGCTGGATGGCTGGCTGGCTGGATGGATGGATGGATGGATGATGCTGATGCTGGATGGATGGATGGCTGGATGGCTGGATGGATGGATGGATGGCGATGGATGGATGGATGGATGGATGGATGGATGGCGGATGGATGGATGGATGGATGGATGGATGGATGGATGGATGGATGGATGGCATGGATGATGGCGATGGAGGATGGATGGATGGATGGATGGATGGATGGATGGATGGCTGGATGGATGGGATGGATGGATGGATGGATGGATGGATGGATGATGGATGGATGTATGGATGGATGGATGATGGATGGATGGATGAATGGATGGATGGATGGATTGAAATCACAGACATGGGCATTCTTACTGGATTAACATCATCCTCTGTAATTATTACAGGTTACAGCAGGTCTTCTATGGAGCCCCGTTTGGGTCATAATTCAATGAATAAATTAGTCTATTATTATGAAATACAGGCATTTATTATTATGAAATATGTATCCATTATTATGAAATGTTTCCCATTCTTATGAAATACATGTTTATTATTATGAAATGTTTCCCATTATTATGACATTTTTTTGTATTATTATGAAATATATTTTTATTATTATTTAATCTTAGTTTAATGCATAATAGTTTATTGCAGAATGGCATTTTTTATATCTAAGAATGAGTTTTTAAATTATATTTGACATTTTGCCACTGGGCGGGACCAGTGGTTGACCTGCATGCTCATTGGCTGATCCTTCTCCATTCTACGCTCTGACATCGACTAGTTTTGGAGGATCTTTCTCCTGTCGCCATGCCGTCAAAATAAAGTTTTCCCTACATTTCGCGCTACGTTTCTTAGTCGATGTCAACTTTAAACTGTAAACTGAGGTGCATTCTGCCACCTACTGCCCTGGAGTGTATACATTGCACCTCTCGCCCACTATCGATATTCACTGTTCTGTTGCTTATGCCTGAATGAAAGAGCAGCCAATCACATAAATGGCTCCGCCCTCTCTGCTGTGATTGACACACAAATCATTCTTATGAAAAACGAATCTATTATTATGTAAAAGCTCATTCTTATGAAAAACGAAACCATTATCATAATAATGGGAAATATTTCATAATAATAAACATGCATTTCATAATAATGGGAAATATTTCATAATAATAAATGCCTGTATTTAATAATAATAGACTCATTAATTCATTGAATTATGACCCAAACGGGCCTCCATAGTCTCCAGGTAATGCCAGTCCAGTGTGAATAAGGCATAAATTTAACTAACTGATGTACGACTACGGATAATCTTAAAGGGTCTGAACTCACCCACACCTCTATATTTTTTACAAAATAGGGGCCACAAAGCATAATCCGGCGCAGGGCCCCCAAAAAGAAATAAATGGTCCCGATTTTCAGGTTCTGCCGGATCTTTTTTTATCACTTTTATTTCTTTTTATATTAACTTCCCTGTTTAACGTTTGTTGCCTCAGTCGGATGGGCTTCAAGTTGTGGTTGGTGATGGTTGGGGATGTTACCTGCGCCGCTCAGCGCTCCGAACAGAGCTCTGAGGACCAGGTGAGCCGCCGGAAACTCCTCTGATTGGCTGGAGAGGAACCGCCGGACGGTCGGGAACCACCTGCGCGCAGCTGGAGGAAGAACAGACAGTTAAAAAGAAAAAAAAAAGAGGAGAAAAATGGTTTCTACTTAGTGAACTTACTGCTGCGAGGAGCTGGACGTCTCTGCGGATCCATCATTCACCTGAACTGTCATTCAACCGCAACGACACGCGGATAGCGGTTATAAATGCGGTCCTGGAGCTTCTGGAAGCTTCTTTAACGGTCGACTGGTCTCCGCGTTTAAGTCCTTCAGCTCCCGGGAAAGTGTGACGGAAATAAAAGATGAGAAGTCAGGAGATAAAAAGACACCAGCTGAAGAGCGAAATCAGAGTCCAGGTGTTGAGAGAGGGAGGCACGACGGTGACTGGCAGAGTCCTGAACAGGTAACAGGAGTGAGACTGTGACGAGCGGAGCGCGCCTGAACGACCGTTAGCAGCAGCCGTTACAGCAGGCTAACCGTTAGCCTAGCTGCCATTGTTGTTCTAGTTTCTGCTTTTTTTTTAGCTGAAGGCTACGGTGTGTAGCAGATATGGGGAAAAAAGTGGTGATACACTTCTTGCGAAAGATTAAAAAAGAAATACATTTAAAGAAAGAAAATTATTTTTTTTAAGAGGAATGGTTAGCCCAAACTTTTTCATACAATATATATATATATTTTTACTCTGTGCTCTAGGCTGGTCATTTGTGTCCAGTTCACTTTTTTTTCTTCTTTTTTACTGTTTTACTGTTTTGCCTGTGCTAATGCATATGAAATTAAATGTCTTAAGGGTCTGGATATTTTTCAGAATGTTTTTTTTTTTTTATTTTAAACTTCATCCCTTTAAATATGTCGGCAGTATACTGTATACATCCAGTTATACATCTAGGCTCCATCAAGACCACTTCTGACCAGTTGAAACCCATGACAACAAAAATTACATATATATAGTACATACAGAAGTATTAAATTGTACAATTGGATAAAGTGGGTTTAATTCTAAACCCAGTACTTGAAAATTATGTTTTCTATGAGATTATGTCATTTGTAAATTGTTTGCCAAGGGGACAATTTAATGTATATTTGTAGTTTCCAGTGGGGGTGTATGAGTTTTACTGATGAAGCCAATGAATGACACAATTTTAATGTAGGTGTAATCTTAAAAACATATATTACGTTGCATCCATGGGCGAAGCTAGCCCTTTTTAGGGGTGCTTCAGCACCCCTAAATTGAAATTCAGAACTCCAAAAACCTGAAGTAAGAAATTTTGTTATTCTAAAATTCTAGTTCGCATTTGACAGGCTTAGATAATGTCCAAAACTTAATCCATAGTTTGTGGTTTAAGTTTATATTTTAAGAATGAAAATGAAAACGACCCCGCCTACTGGTATCGTCCTCTTCTCACTAACGTTACTTGTGGGTTGTGGTGGGGCTCATTGGGTGCTCAGCACCCCTAAAGCTCTGACCCTAGAAGGTCCAAGTCGTCCAAGGTCACGAAAACTTGGTTGCAGAAGTCAGTATTTGACGGTGAAGCAGGTTTCCTTTGACTGTGAGTAGGAGGGGCACTTTTCCATGACTGTAGAATGTGGCTTGGACCTTGTCTCCATTGGTAAGAGGGAAGGTCTGCATGGAAAGTTCTTCTCCGTTTGAGGGTCAAACTCACAAGATGAAGGTCTCAGGTCATGAAATCTTGGTTGTGGAAGCCAGTGTATGATGGTGGAGCAGGTTTCCTTTGACTGTGAGTAGGAGGTGCACTTTTTCATGACTGTAGAGAATTGTAGAGAACTGCTTGGACCTTGTCTGCATTGGTCAGAGGGACCAATGCCAATGGTCAAAAGTTCTGCCCAGTGTGAGGGTCGAACTCACAACCTTCAGATTATGAGACTGACGCGCTGCCTACTGCACCAACTAGGCCATGGAAAACCACAAAAAAGACATACATCCTTCCACTGGATCCACCACCAGAGTACAACATCTCAACCACTCATCCTCTGGTTTCACACTATGACACCTGCGTAGTTTAGATCAATGTGAATCACAGAAGAGGCTAGAAACTGAGTCTAGGCCTTTTTGAGGAGTTTATTCAGAGCTCCAGTGTACACAAATATTGGTTTTCTGCTTGCAGCCCAAAGCATGTGACATATAGCAGCCCAGGTTACCTTCGGTGTGAGGTGGAGCACTGGACACGAAAAACTTCTTTTACTCACATTTTATTCTCCAAATGTTGTCTACAAACTGTACAGAAGGACGTTCAGGTGAGAAGGGTCTTCCATTTCTGCAGAGGATGGCTTTGACCATGTCTCAGTTGGTAAGAGGGAATGTCTGCATTAAAAGTTCTTGTCGGTTTGAGGCTCAAATACATGAGATAAAGGCCCAAGGTCAAAAAGTCAAGGTTGCAGAAGTCAGTATATGATGGTGGAGCAAGTTTCCTTTGACTGTGAGCTGGGGTGCCCTTTTCCATGACTGTAGAGCATGGCTTAGACCTTGTCTGTACTGGTCAGAGGGAAGGTCTGCATCAAAAGTCCTGCCCAGTGTGAGGGTTGAACTCACAACCTTCAGATTACGAGACTGACGCGCTGCCTACTGCGCCAACTAGGCCACAAAAAAGACATACATCCTTCCACTGGATCCACCACCAGAGTACAACATCTCAACCACTCATCCTCTGGTTTCACACTATGACACCTGCGTAGTTTAGATCAATGTGAATCACAGAAGAGGCTAGAAACTGAGTCTAGGCCTTTTTGAGGAGTTCATGCAGAGCTCCAGTGTACACAAATATTGGTTTTCAGCTTGCAGCCCAAAGCGTGTGACATATAGCAGCCCAGGTTACCTTCGGTGTGAGGTGGAGCACTGGACACGAAAAACTTCTTTTACTCACATTTTATTCTCCAAATGTTGTCTACAAACTGTACAGAAGGACGTTCAGGTGAGAAGGGTCTTCCATTCCTGCAGAGGATGGCTTTGACCTTGTCTCAGTTGGTAAGAGGGAATGTCTGCATTAAAAGTTCTTGTCGGTTTGAGGCTCAAACACATGAGATAAAGGCCCAAGGGCAAAAAATCAAGGTTGCAGAAGTCAGTATATGATGGTGGAGCAAGTTTCCTTTGACTGTCAGTAGGAGGTGCACTTTTTCATGACTGTAGAGAATTGCTTGGACCTTGTCTGTATTGGTCAGAGGGAAGGTCTGCATCAGAAGTTCTTCTCTGTTGGAGGGTGGAACTCACGAGACGAAGGTCTTAGGTCACGAAATCTTGGTTGCAGAAGTCAGTATGTGATGGTGAAGAACGTTTCCTTTGACTGTGAGTAGGAGGTGACCTTTTCCATGACTGTAGAGCATGGCTTGGACCTTGTCTGCATTAGTCAGAGGGAAGGTCTGCATCGAAAGTCCTGCCCAGTGTGAAGGTCGAACTCAAGAGATGAAGGTCTCAAGTCACGAAATCTTGGTTGTGGAAGCCAGTATATGATGGTGGAGCAGGTTTCTTTTGACTGTGAGTAGGAGGTGCACTTTTTCATGACTGTAGAGAATTGTAGAGAACTGCTTGGACCTTGTCTGCATTGGTTAGAGGGAAGGTCTGCATCAAAATTCCTGCCCAGTGTGAGGGTTGAACTCACGACCTTCAGATTATGAGACTGACGCGCTGCCTACTGCGCCAACTAGGCCATGGAAAACCACAAAAAAGAGATACATCCTTCCAGTGGATCCACCACCAGAGTACTACATCTCAACCACTCATCCTCTGGTTTCACACTATGACACCTGCGTAGTTTAGATCAATGTGAATCACAGAAGAGGCTAGAAACTGAGTCTAGGCCTTTTTGAGGAGTTCATGCAGAGCTCCAGTGTACACAAATATTGGTTTTCAGCTTGCAGCCCAAAGCGTGTGACATATAGCAGCCCAGGTTACCTTCGGTGTGAGGTGGAGCACTGGACACCAAAAACTTCTTTTACTCACATTTTATTCTCCAAATGTTGTCTACAAACTGTACAGAAGGACGTTCAGGTGAGAAGGGTCTTCCATTCCTGCAGAGGATGGCTTTGACCTTGTCTCAGTTGGTAAGAGGGAATGTCTGCATTAAAAGTTCTTGTCGGTTTGAGGCTCAAACACATGAGATAAAGGCCCAAGGGCAAAAAATCAAGGTTGCAGAAGTCAGTATATGATGGTGGAGCAAGTTTCCTTTGACTGTGAGCTGGGGTGCCCTTTTCCATGACTGTAGAGCATGGCTTAGACCTTGTCTGTACTGGTCAGAGGGAAGGTCTGCATCAAAAGTCCTGCCCAGTGTGAGGGTTGAACTCACAACCTTCAGATTACGAGACTGACGCGCTGCCTACTGCGCCAACTAGGCCACAAAAAAGACAGACATCCTTCCAGTGGATCCACCACCAGAGTACTACATCTCAACCACTCATCCTCTGGTTTCACACTATGACACCTGTGTAGTTTAGATCAATGTGAATCACAGAAGAGGCTAGAAACTGAGTCTAGGCCTTTTTGAGGAGTTTATGCAGAGCTCCAGTGTACACAGATATTGGTTTTCTGCTTACAGCCCAAAGCTTGTGACAGATAGCAGTCCAGGTTACCTCAGGTGTGAGGTGGAGCACTGGACACCAAAAACTTCTTTTACTCACATTTTATTCTCCAAATGTTGTCTACAAACTGTACAGAAGGACGTTCAGGTGAGAAGGGTCTTCCATTCCTGCAGAGGATGGCTTTGACCTTGTCTCAGTTGGTAAGAGGGAATGTCTGCATTAAAAGTTCTTGTCGGTTTGAGGCTCAAACACATGAGATAAAGGCCCAAGGGCAAAAAATCAAGGTTGCAGAAGTCAGTATATGATGGTGGAGCAAGTTTCCTTTGACTGTCAGTAGGAGGTGCACTTTTTCATGACTGTAGAGAATTGCTTGGACCTTGTCTGTATTGGTCAGAGGGAAGGTCTGCATCAGAAGTTCTTCTCTGTTGGAGGGTGGAACTCACGAGACGAAGGTCTTAGGTCACGAAATCTTGGTTGCAGAAGTCAGTATGTGATGGTGAAGAACGTTTCCTTTGACTGTGAGTAGGAGGTGACCTTTTCCATGACTGTAGAGCATGGCTTGGACCTTGTCTGCATTAGTCAGAGGGAAGGTCTGCATCGAAAGTCCTGCCCAGTGTGAAGGTCGAACTCAAGAGATGAAGGTCTCAAGTCACGAAATCTTGGTTGTGGAAGCCAGTATATGATGGTGGAGCAGGTTTCTTTTGACTGTGAGTAGGAGGTGCACTTTTTCATGACTGTAGAGAATTGTAGAGAACTGCTTGGACCTTGTCTGCATTGGTTAGAGGGAAGGTCTGCATCAAAATTCCTGCCCAGTGTGAGGGTTGAACTCACGACCTTCAGATTATGAGACTGACGCGCTGCCTACTGCGCCAACTAGGCCATGGAAAACCACAAAAAAGAGATACATCCTTCCAGTGGATCCACCACCAGAGTACTACATCTCAACCACTCATCCTCTGGTTTCACACTATGACACCTGCGTAGTTTAGATCAATGTGAATCACAGAAGAGGCTAGAAACTGAGTCTAGGCCTTTTTGAGGAGTTCATGCAGAGCTCCAGTGTACACAAATATTGGTTTTCAGCTTGCAGCCCAAAGCGTGTGACATATAGCAGCCCAGGTTACCTTCGGTGTGAGGTGGAGCACTGGACACCAAAAACTTCTTTTACTCACATTTTATTCTCCAAATGTTGTCTACAAACTGTACAGAAGGACGTTCAGGTGAGAAGGGTCTTCCATTCCTGCAGAGGATGGCTTTGACCTTGTCTCAGTTGGTAAGAGGGAATGTTGCATTAAAAGTTCTTGTCGGTTTGAGGCTCAAACACATGAGATAAAGGCCCAAGGGCAAAAAAAAAAATCAAGGTTGCAGAAGTCAGTATATGATGGTGGAGCAAGTTTCCTTTTGACTGTGAGCTGGGTGGGGTGCCCTTTTCCATGACTGTAGAGCATGGCTTAGACCTTGTCTGTACTGGTCAGAGGGAAGGTCTGCATCAAAAGTCCTGCCCAGTGTGAGGGTTGAACTCACGACCTTCAGATTATGAGACTGACGCGCTGCCGACTGCGCCAACTAGGCCATGGAAAACCACAAAAAAGACATATATCGTTCCTTGTCACCAGTGGTAAGAGGGAATGTCTCCATCAAAAGTTCTTATCTGTTTGAGGGTCGAACACACGAGATAAAGGTCCAAGGCATGGGCGAGGCTAGCCCTTTTTTAGGGGTGCTTCAGCACCCCAAAAACCTGGAGTAAGAAATGTTATTCTAAAATTTTTGTTAGCATTTGACAGGCTTAGATAATGTCCAAAACTTAATCCATAGTTTGTGGTTTAAGTTTATATTTTAAGAATGAAAATGAAAACGACCCCGCCTAATGGTATCGTCCTCTTCTCACTAACGTTACTTGTGGGTTGTGGTGGGGCTCATTGGGTGCTCAGCACCCCTAAAGCTCTGATCCTAGAATCGCCCCTGGTTGCATCAATTATTTTTTTCTCCTGAAAAGTTAGTGGTAATATATAATATAACTGGTTTAGGATTAAAATTCTGGAATTAATTGAGATTTTCGATTCATGATTAGGAGTGATGCCAAATTAAAAAAAATTAACCAGTGAAGTACTGCATTAAACAAAATCAAACAGGAGGTGACTATTTTTGTCCACAAACACTCCAAGTGGGAGTTTTTCCTTTTTTTCTATCACTGTACAAAAAAGTAATGATGCATAAAGGTCAGGTACTGTAATTAATGACATACATTTAGCTGGTTCAGCTGGTTAAAAAATAAATCAGAATGTAATATTTGGTATAAAAAAAGATTTCTTTCAAAAAAGTGATTTTATGCTTCTCTTTTTAAATCATTACTATTATGTGATCTTACAGCCATTAAAAAGGTTAAAATTTTGGACTTGAATGAAATTTTAATTTCACAACCATGACTGATGCAATAAAAAAAAAAAAGTTGGTGAAAGTGGACACATATTTTGCTATATTTATTTATAGTGTTTTGGGAATACAAGCAGGAGGTGTGTTTTGGCCAAGAACATGCTGAGTGGGAGTTTGACCTACTTTGCTTTCCCTGCACAAAAATAACAATGAATAAAAATAATCAGTGTTGTTGTTAATCAGTGACATATCTCAGACTGTGCTGTTAATAATAAGAAAAACTAGCAGCACTGTGAATATAGAAATGGTTATTTTTTGAGGTTGTTTTCCAACAAGTTCATTGTACAAACAAACTGGCATTTGAAGAGTTAAAAATGAAAAAGGAATGGATATTTTATACTTAAGAAAAGACATGATGTTGGTTAAAAACTGTATGCTGTAAAACTACCGGTAGTAAAAACCATTATAAAAAAAATGAATAAATTGCAGACTCAGTCATGAACAGGCTGATTTTGAACAAAGCCAGAGCGTTAATTTTAGTTGATACATGTAATTTCAGTATAGATATGAATAATATGTAAACCACAGAAACTTCCATGAACGTCCAGGAAGGATGACTGTACTAACAAACTAGGGATGCACCGAAATGAAAATTCTTGGCCGAAACCGAAAACCGAAAATGAAGAAACCAAGGCCGAAAACCGAAACACCGAAATAATTATTATGCCAATTATTAGTACCCGTTGCATTCATGGCAATGACTGTGAACTAACCTCACTAAAATCAAGGCATTACCATTGCATAAATTAATATTAATGCTACAAAGAATAAATTAATTGCAAAATTATGAAAATATTTATTAACACTGACATTACAACAATGCACAATATAAAACAAAATTCAAAATAAAATGTTTAACTTGACCCCACTCAGGTGTACATTAAATATTAATACAGGCCTATAACGGACTGGCCTGCTGAAAGATTGTAAAAAAAATGTTCTCTCATAAAAAACACAGTGCATTTAAGTCAAGTGCATTTAAAAAAAAAATTTCTGTAGGACTACAACAAAAATATCTGCAGCTATAAGCTTATGGACGTGAGCTGCAACAACATTAAACAGCTCTGGTAAACTCATGTCTGAGAAATGTCGTCTGCTCGGCATGGAATAACGGGGGGGAGCAATGCTCCCCCTGGTGGCTGAAATATGTAATTGCATTGTCAACGAACTGGCAAAAATAAATAAATGTTTTTTGACCGTAATGTTTTTTTTAAGTCCAAAATAAACTGCAGTATATTGTGACAGTTAAATGAATCATGTTATATTTTGTTCTTAATACATTAACATCATTAACATTAACATTTATAACATCTACTGTGTACTGTATCCTGTTGCAACTACTGGTTTTGAAACATCATCTAATCTTGGACTTCATGGTTTCGTGGTGAGTGTATCTTGTGTGCCATCATGTGCGCGCGAGTTTGCGCATATGTGTGCATGCGCGCCGGTTCGCGTGAGAGTGCGGCCGTTTGTTGAAAGTGCTTAACAATTTTTGCCCCCCCCCCCCCGACGCAAAAAGTCAAACTACGCCTATGGGCTCAATGTGCTCGATCAGCCTACGAAATCCCACATCCTCTACAACAGAGAACGGCTGATCATCTAAGGCAATGAATTCCATAATTTTTTGTGTAATGCCCTTTGCCTTGGCACCATCACTGGAAAACTTTCTTGCCTTTTCAAATACGTCCGCCACAGACGGAGTGGGTGCGCTCAGAGGGATTTTCCTTTTCTGTGCCGCCGCCTTCTCATATTCAGAATGGCGATGGGGATGTTTGGATTTCAGGTGATAAATCAAACCCGACGTGGAGAAACTCGTTGCAGATTCACCCCCTCTTGAAATGTCAGCGTTACATGTTTTACAAATCGCTATCCGTGGGTCTTTCTCAGATATATTGAAATACGTCCACACCACAGACATGTTGGCCCCTCTCCAGACAAGCGCGTGCTGGCCACGGTTTTTGTTCGTCATCACAACATCCTGTTTCGGCCGTGTTGTTTCGGTGATAAAAGTCTTTCGGCCGAAAACCGAAAATGCACTTTTGGGCCATTTTCGGCCGAAAATTTTCGGTGGCCGAATTTTCGGTGCATCCCTATAACAAACCTTTCTACTGTCATTTATATTGTTATTGAATTACTTTCCAGCCCTACTAAGTAAATAACTGATGCTAAAGACACACCCTATAGAAAGAATGTTCCTCTATTTTAAAAAGTCAAATTGTTGGTTTTCATTGAATGAAAAAAACATTGATTGCTGAAAGGGAAATCAATAGGGTCTAAAGCAAAATTTGATCGTGAAAGTAATTTGAAGAGAACCCAAGGTATTGGGACTAAAAGGCCCTGTACAGGCTCTCAGTAAATGCATTAAGATTAATGACTGGATGTGCTTTAACTTCCTACAGCTGAACAAAAACAAAACTGAGGCCAAAGAGAAATGACGGCAGGTCTCCACAGAGCTTGAAACTATAGATCTAAAAACCACCAATCAGGCCAGAAATCTGGGTGTAGAGATGGACTCAGATCTAAACTTTAAAAAACACATTAAGGCGATCACTAAATCAGCCTACCATCACCTGAAGAACATCTCCAGGATAAAAGATCTGATGTCCCAGCAAAATCTGGTCCACACGTTCATTTTCAGTCGGCTTGATTATTGTAACAGCGTTTTTACTGGTTTATCTAAAAAATCAGTTAGACAGCTGCAGCTCATTCAGAACTCTGCTGCCAGAGTTCTCACTGAGACCAGAAGACTGGACCACATCAGTCCAGTTCTGAGGTCCTGACACTGGCTGCCTGTCCGTCAAAGGATAGACTTTAAAGTTCTGTTGCTGGTCTATAAAGCTCTGAATGGTTTGGGACCAGATCAGTGACCTCCTGACCCAGTATGAACCCACCAGACCCCTCAGGTCATCTGGATCCAGTTTATTATCAGTCCCCAGAGTCAGAACCAGACATGGAGAAGCTGCGTTCAGTTTCTATGCTCAGGGCTTAAAGTGATCCGGCACCGTGCCGGATCTCCGGCGTTTGATTGCTGATTCAGGGAAAAACATACACAAGCACGTATTTTCTGAGTGGTCTTGAACGCAGCATCCGAGGTGAGCCGGTGGTTGTTTGAATGGAGGGAACAAGTGTCTCTGGACATGGATGGAGGAGAAGAGTGGAGACGGTTAGCCGTTTGGGTGCCGAAGCTAAGGTAGCCTGGTATTTGCTTTTGTGTGTTGTGCTCCAACAAGCTAGTTTATGCAACTAGCGGCAAAAAAGCTCTTCACCCTCACGAAGGAGGCGCCGGGCTTAAAGCAGCTGTCCGATATCATTTACGCTCACCCAACCACTCGTACATCTGTGTAAAAAAAAAAAAAAAGAAAGAGTAGCGGTTGATAAAAAGGCTTTTAAAAAGCTGCCCGTTTCCAATCAGCAGGCCAGTTATATGACCACACATGGCACAGCACCAGAGTTCAAGAAACGTCCGTGTTTTATGTAAAGCACCTTGAATTGTGTTGTACATGAAATGTGCTCTAGAAATAAACTTGCCCTGTCTGTCTGTTCGGCTCAAAAGATTTTTCTGAATGTTGATGAAACAACCACCCAAAACATGGAAAAAATACTAAATGTAATGGTTCACTTTTTGATGATGATGATGCATTTATAACATCTAATAACAAAACTACCTCTGCAAATATGTTGGAGAGGAGTCAAGACCAAATGAAATGTATTTCCTATAACTTAATTTACCATTGTTTTGAACAAAAATGATAGAAAAGTTGCAATTTATGTTTTTTTGTACAAATTGCCCTTTACTGAATTAAATAGGTGTTAAATGAATCAGATTCATTGGCTTGACTCAGTTTCACATGTTTTCACTTATAACTTAATAACCTTTACTTTCTAAAATTCACATTTAAATTGTCGATCATCTTGTATATTACCAATCACAATGGCAAAAAGTTGCCAATAATGTGTATGCGTTGGATCCACTGCACCCCCGTAAAAAAATTCTGGCTCAGGATTTTTTCTTGCTTTAAGGCACCCAGGGCAAATAAAAATATAAAATGTAAACTATTGTAAACTTTATTTTTCAGCATTTGTACGGTGAAACACAGTTAAAAAGTTTGGACTAACAATACTTTTGCCACATGAAAGCTGTGAGCTGCAAATTCACGTTCATCAATGCACCAAAACAACAAAAACATTTGTTTTTCACACATTAAGAGTTCACAGAGTAAATATGTTTCAATTGTAATTTTATTTATCATTCATTTAGATTTGGACAACCAATAAAGTACACTGGGAACCGGAGCTCCCGGAGAAAACCACACAAGTCAGAGGGAACACACAGTAGTCTTCAAAGGTTTGGACACACTGGTCATTTTGGATGAATCAATGTGTCCAAACGATTAAATACTACTGTATGTGAATGTTTGACCTTTTAAATTTTGATGTTCTTCTTCTTATTTTTGTTTTGACGTAGCCATCTTGGAGTGATGAATTTTTTGAACCGCCTAAATAGAGAAGGTTTTTCCTCTTCTTTTTGGTTCGTGGCTGAAGCAAAGGCTGCTGCTGCTTCTTCCTCTTCTTCCTCCTCAACGCCATGATGTTCAACTATATGTGGAATGAACAAGTCCTCTTCCTCTGGGCAAGGGTACCAGATCACAAGGACTTCTTCTTCCACCTTTTCTGTTTTCTCTTGGTCAGAGACCTCTTCTGGTTCCAGTTGAATTTGTGCAGCGGGTCTTTCTGGAGCCACATGGTCCTTTGGCTTGGAGGCCTTTTCAGAATCAAAGTTCTCGGTCTGAGTCGAGGTGTTGATTTCTGAAACTGTGACCTCTGTCACCTTGGACTGAAGACCTTGTAGGAACTTTTCCTGTTCTCTCAGTCTGGAGGTAAGTTCCTGAATATAGCTGTTCTTCTCCTGTAGCTCCTTTTTTAGATTTTGCAGCTCATCACCGTCCGTTGCAGACTGCATCAAATCCACATCCCTTTCTTTGTACCAGTTCAGCTCCCGTTCACTGGCTAATCTCAGCTCCCGTTCGTTATCCAGAGCCGTTTGCAAGTCTTCGACTTGCTTCCAGTAGACACCTGCGTAATGGTCTGCTGCAGCTCTGGTGTCTCTTTCTTGATGAAGAAGTAGGGAACTTTGTTGCAGCCTGTTTTTCATAATCTCCAATCGCTTTGACAGGTAGTAGATCTCATCTTGATAACTCTCTGATGGATCAGAGACCTGGTTATCCAACTGCTTTTTATAGATGGGAGGTGGACTTTGGTGCTGCTCATCTCTCTTTTGGCTACAGTTAACACAACCGTAGTCTTTAGGTTTTTCCAATTCATTTCTCATCTCCTCTTTCATCACCATGTTGCCCCACTGATGTTCAGAAGGTATCTTAAAGTGACTCATAGTTTTGTTGTTGTCTTTGTTATTTTTCAGATGATGTGAAACTATTTTGGAAGCTTTTTCAGTACCAAAAATGACCAGTGATGCTTGTTTCTGCTAATGAAATGAGTTGACTTCCGTTCACCTTATAAAGCATTCAGGTTCTATGATGTCATCATGTCCGTCACATAAGAAATTCTACGTGATGTCATCGATTCCATTCACCACATGACCAAATGTCACATGATCACATTACTCATAATTCTAAAAATAAATAAATAAATAAATTTACATAATTAAGTGAAAAAAAAAAAAAATGTTGAGTTAAATGAGGGTTGTGATAAAAATGTAATTGATAATACATTGATACTATGACTTAATTAATCCCAAAAGGAAAATTATATTTTAGTTTAAATATATCAAAAAGAAAAAATATATCAGAGAGGGGAAAAAATTTAAACAACCCCCGTGAATGTTTGAACCTTTTATTGCTTTTATTAATGAAATCATGGTTGATTTAATTTGGCTTTTTTGACAAGAATTTGTTTAAAAAAAATGAAAACAATAATTTACACTTTTTATAGGTACTGTAAACAACTTTCTGTTGTCATAGATATGATCATAACAAATGTTAAAAAGTGCCAGACTTACCAGCAGAAATCAAAACTAACATGGATGATAGTTAAAAAAAAACAAAAAACAACTGTTTTTAACAGCAAAAGCTTTGTGTGACAGGCCTGAAATAGAAAAATGGGCATAATTTAACAAATAAAATAAATCTGATGACAAAACATGAAATGTTGTGGGTGCATGTTGTCTGCAAAGAAATAGTAGTTATAGTAAATTTTAAGAATTTCTGCTTTATTTATTTATTTCATAAGCATTTTCTATATTGGCCCAACTTCCTCTGATTTGGAGTCATATGTTGGAGAGGAGTCAAAACCAAATGGAATGTATTTCCTATAACTTAATTTACCATTGTTTTGAAAAAAAAAAATGATAGAAAAGTTGCAATTTATGTTTTTTTTGTGCAAATTGCCTTTTACTGAATTAAATAGGTGTTAAATGAATCAGATTCATTGGCTTGACTCAGTTTCACATGTTTTCACTTATAACCTTTACTTTCTAAAATTCACATTAAAATTGTCGATCATCTTGTATATTACCAATCACAATGCTAAAAAGTTGCCAATAATGTGTATGCGTTGGATCCACTGCACCCCCGTAAAAAAGCTCAGGCTCAGGATTTTTTCTTACTTTAAGCTCCCAGAACAAACTCCCAGAAAGCCTCAGATCAGCTGCAACACTCAGTTTATTTAAATCTAGATTGAAGACTCACCTGTTCTCAGCTGCCTTTAAATAAGATTTTTCTTTTTCTGTGATGCTTTTAATGTTTTATGTAAAGCACTTTGAATTGTTTTGTGCATAAAATGTGTTACACAAATAAACTTGTCTTGTCTAAAAAATCTGAGTGGCCTTCAGGAAACCACTCAACCATGAGAAATGAGGACTTTGATTTTCTAGCGAGCATAACGATCGGACTCTGGGTTCATGGGAAAAGGTCATGTGGTCGAGTGAATCCAGATGGAACCGGTTCCAGAGAGAGCTCCACCCTGCAGACCTGCAGGCTCGTACTCAGCCACGTCTTTTATTGTCTGTCTGCCCTCAGGTTGGGGAGATGCTGTCGCCTCAGCAGATGGAGGAAGATCAGGACCGTCGCCGTGGAGGCTGGGCGGAGCCTAATGGCGTTCTTCTTTGGGCTCTTGTTTGCAACCCTGTACGGAGTCACGGCTCTCTTCCTGCAGAATCAGCCGCTGTGGTTCTGCGTCCACGTCACGGTGGCCCTCGCCGGCCTGGCGGCGTTCGGTATGGGACTGTCAGCAGGTGTGCGGGCCGACGTCATGGTGATGCTGCCCTCCATGTGCTCAGGTCAGTGAGCATCTGTTAGCTTTGAGACTGGACTCTATTGTACTGGTTTTCAGTCTGCTCCAGATAAAACAGTCAAATAGTTTTAAAGTTCCCAAACAAAGACAGTTTCCGACATAAAGCAGGAGTTCCTGTTGCCCTGTGTTTCAGCCCGCGGCAGGAACTTCATCCTCCTCCTGTTTATGTCAGTGCTGCTGGCCGGTCCAGTCAACAACACGCTAGAGAACACGGAGCGCGCCGCCTCCAGTCTGCTGTGTGGAGCCGAGCTGGCAGCCAATCAGACGAAGGAACTGATGCAGAAAGCAGCCACGCCTCTTTTCTGTAAGACACGCCTACCTACTCCCCATGAAAATGTGAAAACTAAATCCACAGACGCAGCTGGAAATGTTACAACTGCTTCTAGAAATAAGCGCAAAGACCTCTGAGTGTCACGACTAGGGATGTAACGATTCACTCATCTCACGATTCGGCACAATTTTTTTGCTCACGGTACGATTCTGCAGACAAATTATGACCAGATAAAATAATCTTTTATTCATAGGAAATGGTGCAATTGAAATCAATCAATTGAAATTGATCATCTTAAATATGGTCGATTTTCTTTAAAGAAATACTGCACATCTTCATTTATCTCCTTTTTTCCAAAAAAATTATTTAACTGATGTCATTCAACATCTGAAATAACAAAAAAGCTCATTTTCTTCAAAAACTAATTTTTCAAGTGGTTCGCCTCTTTGGCAGTTTTCGCCCGGGCTATAGCGAAGTGTGGTGCCGGGTGACGTGCTGCAACATATTGCTTGTGTTATCTGTATATGTTAGCAGTTTCTTGCAATATTTGCACACTGGTTTGGTCTTGTCTGTCTCTTTGTCATCGTTCTTTTTTTTTTTTGTGTGTGTGTACATCGGGAATCTAAAATGCCGCCATATTGTTGACTTGAAACTACTCGGAGCATCCTTTATCTCTATGTCACTGCTCACCGTCGTCGCCATGTCTTCCCTCGCTCTGGACCTGAATGCCAGTAGGCGACATAGTAACGTGAGTTCTAGTGTTGAAATTGAATCAACTGACAACATTTCCTAAAATGAATTAATAACTAGACAAGAAGATACATACTTATGACACATTTGCGATTCATTTTTCATGCCAACCGATGCAAATTCTCACACATTTGTATCGGTTTTTATTCGACCCACGATGCATCGTTACACCCCTAGTCACGACTGATACTGGATCCAAAGGTTTCCTTCTCCTGAAAGATAATCTGGGGTTCTTGAACCCTCTGTGAACTCTGTTTTCTCATTACTTCAATTGCAACCCGCTTTTACAAAAGCTAGTAGTTAGCATTGTTGTCTCTATTTGCAGCTGTGCTGGACAACATCAGAGAGGTCGGCCGTAACGCCTACGCTGTCGCTGGTCGAGTCCAGAACTTCGTCAACGCTCTGACGGACAGCGTCCGCCATGTCGGTGAGTCCGGATCTCCTGACTTTCTGTTAGGTTTCTCATTAAAGGTTGTCTAATGACGGGCTGCATCTGTGTGTTTTGATGCTGTATGACTAGAATTGACTGAGTCAATGCAAATCCTCTCAGAACATGAAACTCAAAGACAGCAGGACAGGAGTAAACCCAAGACCGTACATCCTGATATGATGCTTAGATGACTGCGGTTCATCCTGTCAGAGCCTGATTTCTGTCTCTGTTGTAGTTCCTCTAATGAACCACAGTTCTGTCTCTGTCAGTGATGTGAAATCCTGCCAGGGATATGTAAGCAGCAGAATTTTAAACTAAATTCGAAATTTCACGGGGAGCCATTGGAGGGAGGCTAACACGAGAGACGTGATCTCACTTACGGATTCCTGTCAGCACCCTCGCTGCTGCGTTCTGGATCAGTTGGAGGCTATTCAGTGAGCTTTTCGGACATCCTGCTAACAACACATTACAATAATCCAGTCTAGAGCTAACAAACGCGTGGATTAATTTTTCAGCATCACCCTGGGAGAGGATGCTCCTAATCTTGGAGATATTTCGGAGATGAAAAAAGGCTATCCTACAACCTTGTTTGAACCTGTACTGTGTGAAGAAGTTGTCCGCTGTGCTTCTGACCCCTGATCCTGCAGCCCGCACTCTCAGAAACGTCCTCCACTTCCTGGTGGACATCGGAGACGTCTGCAACGACAAACTGGGCACTCCGTACAGGAAGTGTGGCGAGATGTTCGCCAAGGCCCGAAACGACTGCGACGACCTGCTGGGGGAATTCAACCACCTGTGTGGCATCGTGGACGTCTTCCTGCCGCTCTGCAACATCGCTCGCGGTGGGTTCACGAGCATCCTCACCTTGAACCGACTTGAATTCACTTATGATGTCAGATAAAGTTGATAAGAGTTTCGGTGTTCGTCTCTTTCAGCCGGTGAGCTCTTCTGCGTCATCCCCTCCTACATCGCCCAACACCTGAAACAGCGTCTGGCTGATCGTAAGTCAGCGTGTGACGGGTCCGTACCGCCTCCGGCCTGCTGTCAGCTAATCTGCTCGACCCTCGTCTCTCTCAGCCACAGTTGCAGCGTTTCAGAAGATGATGCAGCAGTTCGAGTTCAACATTTCAGCCTCCGTCAAGTTTGACCTGGATGCCAACAGCAGCCGCTCTCTGACGCAGATTTCTCAAGACATCATGAAGGAGATCTCTGCAGACCTCCAGATGTTTCAGAAGCTGAGCGAACCGCTGGTGTACAGCAGCCTCTTCCTGCTCGTCTGGTCATTTCTGAGGTCAGGAGGAACATTCAATGTTCCACTTCAGTTTCCTGCACTGCATTACTGCTGACCTTACACTTAACGAGTTTGTTTCAGAGTCAAAGACACATTTCCCACAGCCAGACGGAAAATCCTGAAGAGTCTTGCAAAGTTGGGCTGCATTCCTGCGGTCGTGAAGTGGCAGTCGGAGCGAACCAAAGAAAGTCTTTATCTTTGAGTTGTGTCTGCACTGATCCATGATGTAATCAGTGTCCACGACCTTCTGGGGTGTAGTAGTTGACCTTTGATTCTCAACATCTGGTTGTAGTCGTTTAAAGACCGACTGTCCCACCTTCCTCCCCGACTGACTGTCCTGGGTTTCCTCCAGGTTTCTCAAATTAGTCACTGATGAAGCTGAATTTCTTCTCTGTGTCACCACATCCAGCCCAAAGCTGACGGTTCTCCCTCTCGGTCGACAAACTCCTCCGAGTCAGTCTTCCCATAAGGCCGGGCTCCTGGAGATAGTGCTGGGCGATATGGAAAAAATCATATATCATATAACGATATATATCACGATATACCATAATAAAAAGTATGTTTTCAGTTATTCTCTGAAAAGTTTGACAATTTCATTGCTTACTTTTCAACTTTATTTTGAAAGGACATTTAGCTGAACTGTCACAAACATACATTTTAGTGCAGCAAAAACAGGTAGGTACAGAGGTACAGTAGCTTTCACATTTTTTTAAAAGTGCACAACAGTTTCTGAGAGGAAAAACACATTTTTGCACTGAAGTTGCAGCTATAAAAAATAAAACACAAATTATTTTTCAACTTTCTGAAATTTGTAACCTTGTAGTGCAAAGTTTGCAAACCAATATAAAGTGTCTAAAGTAAACATCAGGGTTGAAGAGAACTCTGTTTAAGGCATTAACCATGAATAAAAGTGCAAACATAAAAGGCTACTTTGTAGAAGTAGATATGTTTCTATCAAATTTATTGTTGCAGGTTATTTAATTACATATTTTTGTAATAATTGATAAAATTAGGTTAGAAACGATAGAAGAGAAATGGCACGATACACACTTTTCTATCGTCCCCACGATATGTATCGTCATATTGCCCAGCACTACCTGGAGACCTGCAACCCTGCAGGTCTGAGATGTTTCCCTGCTTCAGCCCACCTGATTCACATGGATGGGTCGTTAACACACCTGTGCAGACCTGGATGATGGTGATCCATTCATGTGAACAAGGTGCGCTGAAGCAGGGAAACATCTAAGACCTGCAGGGGTGCAGCTCTCCAGGACCAGGGTTGCCATGAGGTCTTCCCAAAAACAGCTTCTTTAGTCATCTGGAAGTCTGGCATCGTTCAAATCGCTGTCTGCTGCAAAATTCATCTCCAGTCCATCTAACTAAGAGTAGCAGCAGGGCTAACTCATCAGGAAGTGGTAACAGCTGGCACTCTGTCCTCTGTCTGTAACCCTTCTTTGTTTGACATGGACATCCGGTACTGGAGGCAGAGGCCAGGAACTCTGCTCCTTCTGCTTCTGTTTGAGTGACATTAGCAGTCAACGTGAAAAGACTCTTAACAAGGTGGCAACGAGCAGATAGATTCCTGTAAAACCACACGTAAAAAGCTGAAGGTGTCTCAGTGGTCTGCAGAGAGCCTGTCCACATGTCCTGAGTCTGGTCAGAGGCTGCTGCAGCTTCATCATCTGCTCTCATTCACACCACGTTGGTCCCTGACGTTACGTTGACGTCCCCTCCCCTCTGATAACAGAACTAGTTTTATCTCTGTAACGCTCCTCCAAGTGTTCTTCAACCTAGTTCACCAGTTCATCTGCTCAACTCTGTGTGATGGAATCATTTCTGTTCTGGTCTGGTCTGGTCTCATTCACTTTCATTTCCCATCATTCCTCCATGACTAGGGGAACACGATAACTATCGGGCCGATAACAGGAAATCATGACATCATCCCGACAACTCCGATATCACGACGAATAGCCCCAATAACATATATTTTGTCAACACAGCAGTGCCTCGCTCCCTCTGAGCCTTGAATGACCGGCAGTGAATGTTATGTTCAAGTGACGTCAGCATAATCAGAAAAACGATTACTCAATAAGGAAAATCAAGAATACCCCCTCGTGCCAGAAAACAACTCGTTAACCGGTCATAATTTTGGTAGTTGCTGACTTGAATTGATATTCACACTATTTTCCCACAAGTTACACATAAAATAATTTAAAAAAAAAAAAAGAAAAGACTGAAAGAACAAATGAGGGAACGTGGGAATTTACGTTACACCTTGAATGCAGCCTGCAGCACAGCTTACTGACCACAACAAACATGGCGGCGTGGAACTTCGTTAAAGTTTCAGAAGAAGATAGTTTGGTGGTTATTTGTGATGAATCCTCTGAGCAAATTCTACGAGGAGGGAAGCACAAGCTTTAATACGTAAAACCTGATCGGCCACCTACAACATAACATTTGTTTCCATGGAGTTTTGAAATGTGAGCTAATGTGAGCTAATGGAAGCTAATGCTAATGCTCCTCACCCTCATTCCTCTCATCTAAAGCTTCCATGAGATTAAAAATTAAAAACAAAAACTACTGAACCTCATTTACTTTAATTAAAGGTATTAACTTAAATGGAACCACAAGCCAAAATCCTTTAAAAGTTAATCTTTTTCAGTTTGTAATTCTGATGCATGTATTTCCTTTATTATTTAAGTTAAAGTATCAAATAGGTTTGTTTGATAGCTTTATGAAAATGTTTGAGCGGCTTGCCAATAGTTTTTCATTGGAAAAAAATAAATAAATAACAATTTTTGATTTTGTTCATAGTATTGATGTAATGATCTTAGGTATATGTGTGTGTTATCGGTTATCGGTTTTAATAAACAGTTATCGTGCGTCCCTATTCATGACTGTCAGCTTGGGTCACCTGAGCTCATCTGTCAGTCTCAGTCCACGTCAGGTGGTTTCTTCCTGTACCTGTTTAGTTGTTGCCGTCGGTCTTTACAACGTGCCTGTTCTCGGTTTGTCAGTTGTGTCTGGTGTTGTCTCGTGTTTGTGGGCAGGGCCGTGCGCTACAGACGCAGGTATCTGCGGGAACTCAGCTTTGACAACATTTACATCAGCGGTGAGTTTAAGGAGCTGGACCAGCAGGTGACCTCAGGGGGCGGGGCCTCAGTCTTCCCACTCACACGCCAGGAGGCCAGGACCTACATCCCACCACGTCAGTGATCCTGCGTTTCTGTCTGACCGTGGTGTGCTGTCAAGTAACCATAGCAACCAGGTGAAGAGAGTTGATGTAATGTCTCCCCTGCAGTATCCCTTCGACTGTCGAGCAGAGAGCAGCGGGCGGTGATGGGGGGCGTGGTCTCGGTGCTCAGACACCTGGTGATGGGCAGCCTGCTGGTGGCGCTGGACTTCCTGCTGTTCTGGATTCTGGATCAGGTGCACCACCAGGTGGAGAGGGACGTGGTTGCCAGAGGTGAGACGTCCCCCGTGACAGGATCAGTACGGTGTGGTCGGCCCGAGCAGTAACCGTGGTGACGGTCCATCCCGACAGCTCCGGTCCGGCTGGCGGTGCAGGTGAACGGGTCGGGCTACGCCTCAGACATCTTCAGGGACCTGGTGGCTTCGTTCAATGTCCTGCAGGGAGGAAACGTCACGGTGATCAGCAGGAAGTGTCTGCTGGAGCCGTCAGAGCCGAGCTACGCCGTCTGCTTCCTCCTCGGTACGGCGCCTCAGCTCCCAGCTGCACTCACACAAACACGTTTTAAAGTATTCATTCTGCCGTCCCACAACACACACACTCCATTACCCATAAGGCCACATCATTACCCATAAGGCTACCTTCTTAAAGGGCCCAGGCTGGCTCACAGCAGTTCTTCACTGTGAGAGAACAACATCCTGTGATGTTTCCGCAATTTTTTTTTTTTTTAATTATATTATATATTTCTGAAAAAATCCACTGAACCAGTAGAGATGATCAAACTCACCCGTTCACCCATTAACATACTCCCAGATTTATGCTCTCAAAGTTTTTTCATAATGTTTTTGAATTAGTTTGTGAATTTCTTCAGCCATTTTTAGCAAAAAAAACTCTCACATTCACTCTAACTGGTAAATAAATTTAAAATAACGATGTCAGTTAATATAAAATAAGAAATTAGAAAAGAGAGAGATGATGCAGTTCGTACTTTCTTTAATTACCTTGAAAGGGCCAGACAAAAACCTAACAAGTATTATTATATTATTATTACTATCTTTACTACTTTCTTACTGTATTTATGAGTTAGAAGGTCTTTGAATGTGTTTGAAGCACATTTTAGCATAAATAATATACAGAAGCCTTTTAAGAATGCATCAGTAATTTGCAGATTTTTTTAGGATTGGTGGGGGGGGAGGAGACATAACAAAGGATAACTGTAATTCAAAGAATCAGAGTAACTAAGGATGCACGATAACTGTTTTTTTTAAACCGATACCGATAACAGACAACTTTCAGCTCCTAAAGGCCGATACCGATAACCGATAACACACATATACCTAAGATCATTACATCAATACTATGAACAAAACCAAAAACAATTTTGACTCTTTAAATGAACAGATATTTATTTTTTCCAAGAAAAAAACTGGCAAGCCTCTCAAACATTTTCGTAAAGCTATCAAACAAACCTATTTGATATCTCACATTAACTTAAATAAGGTTCATTACTGACTGATATAAAAAATAAAGGCTCCTTGAACTGATGGAAATACATGCATCAAAATTACTTGTTAGAGTAAGTTAGACTTGTCTGTGTAAATAAACTGAAAAAGTGCACTCCATAGTTACAAAGAAATTACGTTTAAAGGATTTTGGCTTGTGGTTCCATTCAAATGAATGCCTTTAATTAAAGTAAATGAGGTTTAGTAGTTTTTTTTTTTTTTTTTTAATCTCATGGAAGCTTTAGATGAGAGAGATTATGGTGATGAGTGGAGAGGGGAGGGGAGCGGAGGGGTTGACTTGCTGCTGGCTTGCTCACATTAGCTCACGTTAGCTCACGTTAGCTCAAGTTAGCGCGATTTCAAAACTCCATGAAAGCGACGGTTATGTTTCAAGTGGCTGATAGGATTTGACGTATTAAAGCTTGTGCTAATTTTCCCTCCTTCGCTTGGAGCATTTGTCACAAATAACCAGCGAACCATCTTCCTCTGAAACTTTAACGAAGTTCTACACCATCACCGCCATGTTTTTTTTTTTTTTCCAGCGCACTGTTCCACAATGTTGCATTCAAGGTGTAACGTAAATTCCTCTGTTCCCTCGTTTGCTCGTCGATCTTTCGGCCTTATCTATTTTTTATGTGTAACATGTGGGAAAATACTGCAAATATCAATTAAAGTCAGCAACTACCAAAATTATGACCGAGGTAACAAGTTGTTTTCTGGCATGAGGGGGTATTCTTGATTTTCCTTATTGAGTAATCGTTTTTTTGATTATGCCGACGTCACTTGAACATAACATTCACTGCTGGTCATTCAAGGCTCAGAGGGAGCGAGACACTGCCATGTTAAAAAAAAAATATATATATATATATATATATGTTATCGGGGCTATTCGTCATGATATCGGACTTATCGGGATGACGTCATGATTTCCTGTTATTGGCCCGATAGTTATCGTGCACCCCTACCAGGAGACATCACAAACCCTGTTTCCCATCCAGTCAACTACAGCAGACAGACATTTCTCTGGTCACGTTCATCTCTGCAGCTCTGTCGTTCAGTCTGACCTTCTCTGTCTTTTCTGTCCACATGCTGAGATGAAACTGTCAAGGAGAAGATTCACATCTGGAAAGGCTGTTGGTTCTTCTAGGCTTCACATTGAACTGAAAACTGATGCAAGAGTCCTTTTAGTCAAAATCAAGTTGACTTTCTGAATTTCTAAAAGGTCTCTGTGGGGACGAAAGCGTCTGTAGTGGCAGAAGGAGGGAGTAGGAGGATTAAAGAAGAAGAAGAAGCTTCCCAGGAATGTGGAAACGTGATTTGTGTCAGACTGACGGCGGTTTCACCTCCAGACTGCAGACCTGCTCTGAGGCCTGAAGGTGAGAGAAGATTTGACTGTGAGATGACAGACTGCATCAGGAATGTGCCAGACATGACAAACGAGTCCTGTTCAGGAGTCTAAATCCATCTGAAGTCTCTCCAGACACCAAGAATCCACAGAGACAGAAGAGGACGGAGCTGCTGACTGATGTTAACGCCTGAAGATAACTAACACAGAGCAAACTGCTCACAGTCAAGATGGATTTAAAGTGGTTTACTCTTTTAACAACGCCTCACTCTGGACAGATGTGGCCCAGCATCAGGACTGATGCTGGGTCAGTTTGAACTCGCAGGTAAAAGCTGACTCCCCAAAGATCACATGGAGCACAAGAGTTTCACTCCAGAGTTTAAATTCGATTTGGACACTGTGAATCAGAGCAATGATGAATAAATGCTCCTGGAGGTCAGAATAGTGAGGTTTCAGCCTTCAGCTGCCACACATGTACCCACCGGTCCCCACCGGTCCCCGTCTGTCCTTCTGGCCGGGCCTGAACGAGCCACGTGGGTCAAGGCCAGGCTGCCAGACCCTCATCAATGAGTCTCTCCCCCAGACCTGCTCCAGGAGTTCACATGAGTCTAATCAGAGTCCTCTAGGAACAATCTGCCTCGGGTCAACCTACCAGAGGCAGAGTAGCACCTAGTATCACAAACACACACTCCTCCAGCACGTTGAGGAGCTCATCCCTGGGGATGTGTGGAAATACCTTTTACCAGGACAATAAAAATGTGATGTGCAGTGAACGAAATTGATGACTAGAGCCAAAATTAAATCTGAAGGTACCCCCTAGAGCAGCGGTTCCCAAACTTTTTTAGCCGCGCACCCCCTTCTATGTCTCAACCGGGTTGACGCACCCCCGATCCCCCACCCCTTAAAAATAACGCAACAAGCTTTATTATAGCCATATTAAAGTTGCCATGTTTATTCATGCTAAAATGACCAGAACGCACATATAACATAATAATCACAATCACAACAATGCGCTCTCGCATTTAAATTAAACTGAAACACTGTAACACAGTTCCAATATAATGAAACAAAGTTATGCGCAGGCTTCCACTTTTAAGAGCAAAGAGGATGGATGACATGCTCAGACTCAGTGGCAGAAAGCAGATAAGTTGAGGAAAATGTTAGAATACTTTGAATATTGAACAAAAATTGTAGCAAGTTTAAATGACCATGGAACTAACACAACCCGTCATCATAACACAGCATTGAGCATATTTACGAGAATGAATAAAGTAGAGGCCACAAGCTAGGTCCAAATGCAGTGGTAGAAGAATATAACTTCTTCTTCTTCTACGCTTCACTTTAAGATGACGTGCATTTTGAATAGCCTGCATTTATTATGTGCATGCCACTATATTGTTATGCTGCAGAATGGCCCAAAATGGCCCTGGGGGGGGCATAAAATGGCCCTCTGGGAAGTTGCCCCTGCGAGGGCATCTGGGGGGACACCGCCCTCGTTATGGAAGAAAAAAATCCAAAAAAACCCAAAAAACCACTGAGAAAATGGCAAAAAACGTGTTTGGAAGGCGTATATTAGTATCCAGGATGAGTTTCCCTTTTTCGGCAAAAACACAATCAGGTGTCACCACTAGAGTTTCAGATGTTACATTTCCCCCTTTGACCAGCCTTCTTGTAATAATTCATTGGCTGTCAGTTCTTATTTTATATCTCACTGCAAGCTACTTTCGTTCCAAATTTCATGCAAATCGGCCAAGTAGTTTTTGAGATATCAGTCGGAACATGGTGTATTTCAGCGCTATTTGGCGCGTTACAGATGGTCATCTTGATCTCTATATACCCCATAAGGTATCAAAAATATGAATACAAGTGTTAAATGTCAATAAAATGCACCTAAAATATTGAAATAACATGTTATTTTACTTATCTTTTCAGGTGATGCGTCATGGGAGCAGAACAAGTTTTGATAACGTGTCATTCAGATTTTTATGTGTTTGTTACGAAAAATCTTATCTTCGGAGGTTGCACGTCGAAATGTGTGTGTCCCACAGTGGCATTTGCATAAAATACTGCATCATCAAAACTGTGTTTATATCAATAATATTATCCAGCTGTTTGACTTAGGTCATGATAAAGACACCTGGTACATGTCCTTGTTCTGCAACTATAGCCATCATGTCATCTTGCTAATTTTCCACCAAAAGCTGTAGTGTCCGTACCCCCTGCCTGTACAGCTAATGAACTGCTCCACATCAATAACTGAGTATGGGTTTTAAAGTTGCTTCTATGTGAAATGAAAATATGCATACAAATTTTTTTTATCATTGATAGTACTGGTGATGAGGGGAGTCAAGATCATCAGTTGTAGTGTCCGTACCCCCAATGTAGTGTCCGTACCCCCATTATATGAAGGGTTTTGAGGGGCGGTTAAACCATGGCAACATTGTAAATTTAGACTCCGTTTTGAGGAATATTTGTATTTAAGGTGATTTTAGCATTTAATTCAATCTAATGAACATGGTGAACCAGTCAGGATTCATGAAATGGAAATACTGCAATTTGATGACAGTGGACATTACAATTTGTTCTGGTTCTTGAAATGTTATACTGTCAAACTGTACCACAGAATCAATGTAAAGCAGAAACATTTAAGTGTATTTAAGCATGTTTGGAGAGCAAGTTGGGTCGGTCATCCAGGCATAGATGTTATGTAGTGTCCATACCCCCCGGCGTTACGAGGACTGTACAGTACCAAAAAATGTTGTTCATACACGTAAATTGTGTTTATGGATCATATATTTGTGTTTTAAGTTGTTGAGCCGCCGCGAAATATATGATAAATGTTAAAATGATCAACCGAAAAGTACTTTAGGGCAAATTTTTATGGTGGAAAATGTAGTCTCACTGGATTTGCTTGGTGTTTTGACAGTTTATGAGCTCAAAGTGACAGAAAATATGCATTGAAGTTGGAAATAAAAGGTTTTGAGATAAGATTACGTGTTATTTTCAGACATAAATGTGAATTTTACATGAAAAAAAGGACACATCAAATGCATTTGAAGAACTGTTGTAGTGTCCGTACCCCCTCTGACGAAAAATGACCTCCCAATTTACAATTGCGGTAACTTCAAAACCAGAAGCCCTTGTGCTCCAAAATTTCACGATGACGAAGAGCAAACCTTCGAGTTTGATTTCAGATATATGAATGTGCTATTACTATTGGTTATATTTTTCACCTCTGTGACCCATGTGGTGACACCTGATTGTGTTTTTGCCGTTTTTTTTTCTTATTCCGCATCATTTTTTGTCCGTTAATAGGGGCATAACCGTAAGGTGCACATATGCATGGAATATATCAAAACGTAGGTCTCGACCGTGCGATGTGTGCTATTACTTTTCTCTGTCAAAAGTGTTACCGTGGCGACGCTAGACGCCAAAAACCGGTGAAAATTCGTCCCATTGAAATGAATGGGATTTTGACGGGATCTGCTCAAATCAGCTCAAAACCCAGCCCTCTTTGGAGCTCTATAGCTCAGCCATATTTGGTGGGTAGACTTGACATCACTGACCCTCCCTATGATGACTTCGACCTTTGGGGGCGGAGTTTCGCCATCACGCACGCCACGAATCCCACTTCTCAGCCTCTGTGTGGGCTAGAGACATGCTTTTTTCTCTAGTGGGTTACTAGTGGGTAGCCTTGACATTACTGACCCTCCCTATGATGACCTCGACCTTTGGGGGCGGAGTTTCGCCATCACGCACGCCACGAATCCCATTTCTCAGCCTCTGTGTGGGCTAGAGACATGTTATTTTCTCTAGTGGGTTACTAGTGGGTAGCCTTAACTTCACTGACCCTCCCTATGATGACCTCGACCTTTGGGGGCGGAGTTTCACCATCACGCACGCCACGAATCCTATTTCTCAGCCTCTGTGTGGTCTAGAGACATGCTATTTTCTCTAGTGGGTTACTAGTGGGTAGCCTTAACTTCACTGACCCTCCCTATGATGACCTCGACCTTTGGGGGCGGAGTTTCACCATCACGCACGCCACGAATCCCATTTCTCAGCCTCTGTGTGGGCTAGAGACATGCTATTTTCACTATTGGGTTACTGGTGGGTAGCCTTGACATCACTGACCCTCCCTATGATGACCTCGACCTTTGGGGGCGGAGTTTCACCATCACGCACGCCACGAATCCCATTTCTCAGCCTCTGTGTGGGCTAGAGACATGCTATTTTCTCTAGTGGGTTACTAGTGGGTAGCCTTAACTTCACTGACCCTCCCTATGATGACCTCGACCTTTGGGGGCGGAGTTTCACCATCACGCACGCCACGAATCCTATTTCTCAGCCTCTGTGTGGGCTAGAGACATGCTATTTCTCTAGTGGGTTACTAGTGGGTAGCCTTAACTTCACTGACCCTCCCTATGATGACCTCGACCTTTGGGGGGGGCGGAGTTTCGCCATCACGCATGCCACAAATCCCATTTCTCAGCCTCTGTGTGGGCTAGAGACATGCTATTTTCTCTAGTGGGTTACTAGTGGGTAGCCTTGACATCACTGACCCTCCCTATGATGACCTCGACCTTTGGGGGCGGAGTTTCACCATCACGCATGCCACGAATCCCATTTCTCAGCCTCTGTGTGGTCTAGAGACATGCTATTTTCTCTAGTGGGTTACTAGTGGGTAGCCTTGACATCACTGACCCTCCCTATGATGACCTCGACCTTTGGGGGCGGAGTTTCACCATCACGCACGCCACGAATCCTATTTCTCAGCCTCTGTGTGGGCTAGAGACATGCTATTTTCTCTAGTGGGTTACTAGTGGGTAGCCTTAACTTCACTGACCCTCCCTATGATGACCTCGACCTTTGGGGCGGAGTTTCGCCATCAGGCATGCCACGAATCCCACTTCTCAGCCTCTGTGTGGACTAGAGACATGCTTTTATCTCTAGTGGGTTACTAGTGGGTAGCCTTGACATCACTGACCCTCCCTATGATGACCTCGACCTTTGGGGGCAGAGTTTCACCATCACGCACGCCACGAATCCTATTTCTCAGCCTCTGTGTGGGCTAGAGACATGCTATTTTCTCTAGTGGGTTACTAGTGGGTAGCCTTAACTTCACTGACCCTCCCTATGATGACCTCGACCTTTGGGGGCGGAGTTTCGCCATCACGCATGCCACAAATCCCATTTCTCAGCCTCTGTGTGGGCTAGAGACATGCTTATTTCTCTAGTGGGTTACTAGTGGGTAGCCTTGACATCACTGACCCTCCCTCCTATGATGACCTCGACCTTTGGGGGCGGAGTTTCACCATCACGCACGCCACGAATCCCATTTCTCAGCCTCTGTGTGGGCTAGAGACATGCTATTTTCTCTAGTGGGTTACTAGTGGGTAGCCTTAACTTCACTGACCCTCCCTATGATGACCTCGACCTTTGGGGGCGGAGTTTCACCATCACGCATGCCACGAATCCCATTTCTCAGCCTCTGTGTGGTCTAGAGACATGCTATTTTCTCTAGTGGGTTACTAGTGGGTAGCCTTGACATCACTGACCCTCCCTATGATGACCTCGACCTTTGGGGGGGAGTTTCACCATCACGCACGCCACGAATCCTATTTCTCAGCCTCTGTGTGGGCTAGAGACATGCTATTTTCTCTAGTGGGTTACTAGTGGGTAGCCTTAACTTCACTGACCCTCCCTATGATGACCTCGACCTTTGGGGCGGAGTTTCGCCATCAGGCATGCCACGAATCCCACTTCTCAGCCTCTGTGTGGACTAGAGACATGCTTTTATCTCTAGTGGGTTACTAGTGGGTAGCCTTGACATCACTGACCCTCCCTATGATGACCTCGACCTTTGGGGGCGGAGGAGTTTCACCATCACGCACGCCACGAATCCTATTTCTCAGCCTCTGTGTGTGGGCTAGAGACATGCTATTTTCTCTAGTGGGTTACTAGTGGGTAGCCTTAACTTCACTGACCCTCCCTATGATGACCTCGACCTTTGGGGGCGGAGTTTCGCCATCACGCATGCCACAAATCCCATTTCTCAGCCTCTGTGTGGGCTAGAGACATGCTATTTTCACTAGTGGGTTACTGGTGGGTAGGCTTGACATCACTGACCCTCCCTATGATGACCTCGACCTTTGGGGGGCAGAGTTTCGCCATCACGCACGCCATGAATCCCACTTCTCAGCCTCTGTGTGGGCTAGAGACATGCTATTTTCTCTAGTGGGTTACTAGTGGGTAGTCTTGACATCACTGACCCTCCCTATGATGACCTCGACCTTTGGTGGCGGAGTTTCACCATCACGCACGCCACGAATCCCATTTTTCAGCCTCTGTGTGGGCTAGAGACATGCTATTTCCTCTAATGGGTTACTAGTGGGTAGCCTTAACTTCACTGACCCTCCCTATGATGGCCTCAACCTTTGGGGGCAGAGTTTCGCCATCACGCACGCCACGAATCCCACTTCTCAGCCTCTGTGTGGGCTAGAGACATGCTATTTTCTCTAGTGGGTTACTAGTGGGTAGCCTTGACATCACTGACCCTCCCTATGATGACCTCGACCTTTGGTGGCGGAGTTTCACCATCACGCACGCCACGAATCCCATTTTTCAGCCTCTGTGTGGGCTAGAGACATGCTATTTCCTCTAATGGGTTACTAGTGGGTAGCCTTAACTTCACTGACCCTCCCTATGATGACCTCGACCTTTGGGGGCGGAGTTTCGCCATTACGCACACCACGAATCCCATTTCTCAGCCTCTGTGTGGGCTAGAGACATGCTATTTTCTCTCGTGGATTACTAGTGGGTAGGTTTGACATCACTGACCCTCCCTATGATGACCTCAACCTTTGGGGGCAAAGTTTCACCATTTAGTTCATCCCATTCCTAATCAATATGATGTGGCTCCACCCTTTGCAGCATGAACAGCTTCAACACTCCTAGGAAGTGTGTTTATCGGGGATTTTTGACCATTCTTCCAGAAGTGCATTTCTGAGGTCACACACTGATGTTGGCCCATGGAAATGTTGCATAAGAGCGTAACAGGTAACACGTCCAAACATGACCCTGCTCTGAAGATGGACGTGCATTAAGCAGCAGCAAGCGACAATAAATGTGCTGCAAGCAGGCATGCACATATCAAAATTTCTCTGAAATTTTCCAGTTTATTCATTAAAATTGCAGTTTTTGATTATTTTACAAAGGAAATGTTTATTTACACATCTTTATTGTGTGAAAAAAAAAAAATTATCAGACCGCCATTACATTTTTCATCTCGCGCACCCCCTAGAGGCAGCTTGCGCACCCCTGGGGGTGCACGCACCACACTTTGGGAATCCCTGCCCTAGAGCAATGATTACCAGAGTGTGGGCCACTGCCCCCTGGTGGGCTGTTATGGTACTGCAGGTCCTTAAAAATAAAAAAAAGTTTTAAATTCTAAATTATTTTTTAATATGTTTTTAAAAAATATGACTAATGTCACGTTAGTTGTTGACCCTTTACCTGAGTATTGGAACGGAGCTCCTAGTCTTGTATATCGATCCCAGTTGTGATTAAAGCTTTCACATTTCAAACTGGGCCTTGGTGTTCTGGAGTTAGAGAACGGCTGCCCTAGAGGTTTGGAGGTGATGTCTCTTTTATGATTTTATTTGTGTTTTCTTAACTGTAGTGTGCTGTTAGCCTCTGCTCTGATGACTGTCGCTCTGTCAGCTGCTCTCATCATTGCTGATGTGACGTCACCAGAGACGACCCGGACGGGAGTCCAAAGTTAGTTTGGCTTCTTTTTACTGATAGTAGGAAGAAGAGATGGAGAGAGCTTGATGAAATGAACTAAAAATAATCAAATACTATTTAAAATGAAATTGACACTGATATTTTATCACAAAAAAAGCTTCTTTGTGCTGCTTTAAAGCCACTCTGTCATTAAAAAACAAGTTTTTAACCATGAGAAGTTTTCATGTGAGTCAGATGAACGTTTTCATTATTCCCCTAAGTCAGTCATTCCCAAACTTCAGAATACCAAGGCCCAGTTTGAAATGTAAAAAATCTCTGCGGCCCACCAAAACCTTTAATCACAACTGTGATCAACATTCAGGACTAGAAGCTATGTTCTGATATTAATGTAACGGGTCAACAAAAAAGGTGACACTTGTCATATTAAGTTAAGATGACGGTAGAATAACACTTAACTGGTTTGTTTTGTTACTTCTTAATGTTTTTAAATCATGTCATTAATATTTTACAGTAAATAAAAACATATTTAAAAAAGATAGAGGATTTAAAACATACTTGTTGAATTTTAATAACCTCTCACGGCCCACCTGCAGTACCGCAACGGCCCACCAGGGGGCTGCGGCCCACACTTTGGGAATCACTGCTCCAAGTGGATGAAGGATGCAGTCACACCAGGACATTTTGAGAATATCAGGTGCATCGATTTAATGACAATCCAATATTACCGGTACAAAGTGAAAATATCAACTGGTAATGGTCATCAGTACGTGCTATCAAAGGGCCTGGTCTGTTTTAATTAAAGGAGAAGATCCATTTCTTCCAGTGATTGATATGAAAGGAAGTGACAGTGTTCAGTTAACTGGTGATATCTCACACTGACCACTGTCTGTGCTGCTGGTTGAATTTTGGGTGAGATTTCTCGGCTACATGAGCTGATGAAATGACAGTGAAGGCGGGGCCAGAGAGTCATCTTTGGCCTTTCAGCTCCAGATGTTGTGCAGCTGCTCCTTCAGGTTCTTCTCTGTGTTGCAGGGTTCCTGCTGGGTCTGGCTCTGCTCGTCTCTCTGACCGGAGGGTTCATGCAGCGCTGCAGACGATTGATCTGTGCTTCAGTCCACCCAGAGCGAGAGCTGGTAAACTGGAAAATTTGATATCTCGATTATAGTGACCAAATTATCACGGTTTACGATATTATCGCAGTATTCTTAATTGCTATACAAATGTCCAAAAAACACATACATTTAAATAATTTCACAAAACCTTGTGATTTTTTTTTTGTCATACTAAAACATCAGAAGCCAAAATTTTATCAAAATGAAACTTTCACATTAAAAGCGCAAACAACTGGCACAGAAAGAGGTTTTATTTACAAATGTACAAAATTAATAACAGGAACAAAGCTTATTTGTCTGGTGCAAATTTAAATAAACACTTTAACAACCATAGTAGGTCAAAATATGCAGACAATTATCAGGAACAAAAATTATAGTGCAAGTTCAAATGAAATAAACTTTGGACTTTAAGCTGAACCTTAAATAAGTATAAATGTGCAAATAAAGAAACAGTTGTAAAGGAGCCAAATATGTTGTTATGAATTGTAGTTCACTCTGTGTGTCTGTGGGTGTCGCTGTGTTGTTACCTGAGGGTCAGGTATAAAGGTAGCTGCCTGTTATTGGTTAGGTGTTTGACCCAGAAGGGCAAAAGGTTTTTGACTGCTGTGGTGCTAACTGCCGGCGTTATGGTTGTCGGATCAGTTAATGGAATAAATAAATATTTTATTTGCATCAGAAGAACATCATTCCGGTCCTTTTTCGACAGTAACATTTACGAAACGTGAGTAAGCGAAGCACGTTGACCAGGTTACTCTTGGTGAAACATCTCAGTAGCTTGAAGCATTAGCCTTAGCTCCTTCAAGTTGTTTGTACAAATTACAATAAAATGTAAACAGGTGCTCTGCAGACAGGATAACTGTCCTCCACCAGTTGTCCCTCTGCATTCTTAAAAAAAAAAAAAAAATGCACGGACCTTGGATTTCGTCATTTTAGTGTGTTGGTTAATTTTCTGCGTGCTATCACCACTTTCCACCATGCTCACGTTACGATAACTATGTTACAAGCTACATATTCACGCGAGACACAGTAGCGAGTCGCTCACAGACTTGAATGAGGCTGATATTACACTCCCGGTAATCGACCGCGATAATGAGATGAAGTCAAACATAAACGGTAATCGTTATCACATAAAATTTTACCGTAATACCGGTAACCGTTCCATCCCTAACACAAACACGCTCATGGATGTTTGCAGGTCTTCGTTTGTACCGATGTTCAAATTAGCATCACAATGTCCAGCTGCAGTGGGATGATTTCAACCACTCACATGCTACGAGATAACCTGGACCACAGTTGTTCCTTTTCAGCCATCTACAGATGATCTGATCAGATTTTCACCAGTCCTCAGTCCTCTCCAAGTATCACTGACAGCCAACACCAGATGTTCTGCAAAGAACACGGACAGACCCCCCCCCCAAATCTGTCTGCCGTGTTCATTCACATGGCAAATGCACTTGAGTGTGAGAGACCCTGATTTGAGTTGTTCCTGGAGGAACCTGCTCAGGAGCAGGAGGCCGACTGTCCTGGAAACCAGCAGATGTGCAGGAATTCACTGTTTTCTGGCTCCAAACTGCAACAGCTTCCTGCTGAATGAAGCTGCTGCCGTCTTTTATCTTACATGTAATCTGTGTTTGTGGCATTCAGACCTTTGTTTCTGTGTTCAGCCTTTCAGGCAGCTCTTCTTTCCTGGGAACATGATCTTTAACACTGGAACAAACCTGAGGAGGAGTGATGCCTTAAAGACAAATCAGGGGACAGATGTCTCTCTTTCTTTCATTATTCTGTTAGCTTTCAGACTCACTGATATAAAACCAACAAATTAAAAAAGCAACGCTTATGCTTCACTATCATATACTTAAATTACTTATACTTATATTCCAGGAAAAAAAAAAAGTTGTCAGTGCTTCGAAGTTTCCTCAACAGCTTCAGTTTATTTTTCCTTAGAGGGTTCTGGATGACAGCCAGAGATGCAGACATGTAAACCAATACTCCAACCACGATTCACAAAAGCTGGAGAGCAAGAAAACGCCTGAAGGCAGGTCATCTACCTGTTAGCCCCGCCTCCTCCTGCTTTCAGAGGAAAGGTGTGTTTTTTAGGCTGTCAGTCACAAACGTGAGGAGAAGGAGACCAAGAGGAAGAAAAACTGCTGTGGATGAAAGGTTTCTGAGCAGAGAGGCATTTGAAGAATCTGTAGAATGAAAGTTTAGGAGGAGGAAGAAGGAAACAGGTCTGAACTCGACGAGGTTGATCTGGTCGTCTGAACACCGTCACAGACCAAAGGCAGTGACACAGATATGAACCTCTGCTGCTCTCAGTCTCACTCTGAAGTGTGAACATCACAGCACTTTAATTCAATCAGAGGGAAACTAAATTATCAAAATGAACTGTCATATCTAGTTTTCAGGCTGGTGGACATTTGATTAAGCAGTTTCCAGAGACCTTTTGTTCCTCAAAACGACTTTCTGCTTTCACGTGCATCAATTCCATCTGCAGACTGGTTCTCTGAACTCCGGGCTCAGATCGATCCAGCTCTGCCACCCTGACTGCCAAGCTTGACAGGACGCAAAACCGCTGTGAAACAGGAGCGCTGCACCAGGAACCAGTGGAGGCTGTGTGTAAATGGTTCAGAGGGTTATGGAAGAGATTTGAACCATGTAGGAGGAGAGTCAGTTTACAAGTTGAAAACATAATTTTATTTGACACAACTTATCCTTTATAAATGTATAATTCTGGAAAGAACAAGACATGGCAAAAATATGTCTTTAGTGAGCGAACTATCATCATGATCTCAGAAATGTCTAATACACGCATGATCTCACAAATCTAACCAAAAGTCCAAGGGCTCTGCTTTCAAAACATTCCCTGTGGGGCAAGAGGTTGTGTTGAAGGCGGTACAAAACAGCTGCTAACTCACTGCTAAACCACTGCCATACACTGAATAGCCACTGCAAAAACCACTGCTAAACCACTGCTTAACTGCTACTAAACCACTGTAAAACTATTACTAAATTCCTGCAAAACTGCTGCTAAACCACTGCTAAAAACTCCTCCTAAACCACTGCGTAACCACTGCTAAACTCCTCCTAAACCGCTGCCAAACCACTGCTAAACTGCTGCCAAACCACTGTAAAACCGCTACTAAACTCCTGCTAAACCCCTGTTGAACGGCTGCCAAACCACTGTAAAACCGCTACTAAACTCCTGCAAAACTGCTGCTATACCACTGCTAAACTCCTCCTAAACCGCTGCGTAACCACTGCTAAACTCCTCCTAAACCGCTGCGTAACCACTGCTAAACTGCTGCCAAACCACTGTATACCTGCTACTAAACTCCTGCTAAACCACTGCTAAACTGCTGCCAAACCACTGTAAAACCACTACTAAACTCCTGCTAAACCACTGGTAAACTCCTCCTAAACCACTGCTAAACTGCTGCCAAACCACTGTATAACTGCTACTAAACTCCTGCTAAACTGCTGCCAAACCACTGTAAAACCGCTACTAAACTCCTGCAAAACTGCTGCTAAACCACTGCTTAACTCCTCCTAAACCGCTGCGTAACCACTGCTAAACTCCTCCTAAACTGCTGCGTAACCACTGCTAAACTGCTGCCAAACCACTGTATACCTGCTACTAAACTCCTGCTAAACCACTGCTAAACTGCTGCCAAACCACTGTAAAACCACTACTAAACTCCTGCTAAACCACTGCTAAACTGCTCCTCCTAAACCACTGCGTAAAAAACTGCTACTAAACTACTAAACTGCTGCTGCTAAACCACTGCTAAACTGCTGCCAAACCACTGTATACCTGCTACTAAACTCCTGCTAAACCACTGGTAAACTCCTCCTAAACCACTGCTAAACTGCTGCCAAACCACTGTATAACTGCTACTAAACTCCTGCTAAACCACTGCTAAACTGCTGCCAAACCACTGTAAAACCACTACTAAACTCCTGCTAAACCACTGCTAAACTCCTCCTAAACCACTGCGTAACCACTGCTAAACTCCTCCTAAACCGCTGCGTAACCACTGCTAAACTGCTGCCAAACCACTGTATACCTGCTACTAAACTCCTGCTAAACCACTGGTAAACTCCTCCTAAACCACTGCTAAACTGCTGCCAAACCACTGTAAAACCACTACTAAACTCCTGCTAAACCACTGGTAAACTCCTCCTAAACCACTGCTAAACTGCTGCCAAACCACTGTATAACTGCTACTAAACTCCTGCTAAACTGCTGCCAAACCACTGTATAACTGCTACTAAACCACTGCTAAACTGCTGCCAAACCACTGTATAACTGCTACTATACTCCTGCTAAACTGCTACTAAACTCCTGCTAAACCACTGCTGAACGGCTGCCAAACCAGTGCAAAACCACTACTGAACTTCTGCAAAAGTGCTGCTAAACCACTGCTAAACTCCTCCTAAACTGCTACTAAACTGCTAAACTGCTGCCAAAGCACTGTAAAACCGCTACTAAACTGCTGCTAAACCACTGCTAAACGCTTCCTAAACCCCTGCTAAATCAGGGATACAACAGAATCTGCAACTTAACCTTTCTGCGCTGGTCCTTCTTCAGACATGATTTTATCAGTGTTGGCACGTGTTCTCATTTCAGCAGACTGAGGATGTGAAGCTGGAGGCAGACAGAGCAGCTTTATTCATGAATCTGTCAGTCTGTTGTCACAACATGTCCATTTATCTCTGAATCTGTTTGCAGCCACACAGATGTAAAAGTGGTCCACCCCCACCCCCACCCCCTCCCCTGGGTCTGTGAGCCTCAGATTTGATTTCACTGAGCCTCTGGTGACCTGGTTTATGTGTTCAGTAGAAACCGGTGCTGTGGCGTCGCTGCTCACAGGCTCCTCTGCAGCCGTCATGGATGTTATTCTCAGTCTGTAAGATGAGTCCATGAAAACATGTGAGGAAGAGAGGAAGACCTGAGACTGACTGGGTGCTTGGTTCTTATTGTGTTTACAGGAGAGGATCCGCTTCCTCCACCAGCAGATCCTGGATCAGAGGAAGACGATGGGCAGAGCGCTGAGGAGGTCTGTGGTCAGGAACCAAGCTGACCGAGAAGAAGGAGAAGGAGGAGGAGGAAGTCAGCTTCAAACTCTGCTAATGCGGTAGCAACCTGTCGCTTGTATTCACCTCCAACAGTCACATGGGAGTTTTAGAAAGAAATTCAAAATTTACAGCCAAGCTAATTTTGGGCCTATCAGCAGAGAGAACACTGCTCAGATTCAGTGAGGTTTCATCCAGATGGACGCTGGTGGACTCCACTGTTGATGCCACTCATCAACAACACTGTAGTCCTCATGCAGGTTCAGGTTCAAGTCCTGGCCTGTGGCCCCCCCTCTCTGTCTGCCCCCCCGTTCCTGTCTCACACTGAGAAATAAGGCTACTACAGCCACACAAAAACCAAAAAACAAAACTTCAGCCACCGTCAAGATAAAATACGTTCAGCCTTTGAGATGATGGAATTTACTTGGGAAGCACAGTTCAACCTACAATATATCTAACCTCATTTTCTGATCTGATAGAGACACAACTTTAAAATGAAAATGTCCTTGTTAAGGTTCTGTAACTTTACCAATCCATGCATCATTCATTCTTTCCATTTTCAATTATCAATCAAATATTAAAAAATTAAAAAGTGGCATTTTATTACGTTTTTCGTTTTTTAATCTAACACAAAAAAAAAAAATGCCTGTTTTTTTCATATTTCAATTTTAGACTTGGATCAATAATGCAAAATTAAAAAACGGCCACAGAACTGAATTTGTTTTATAATGGAGGACTGGACTTTCTGTTGTCATTACACATCTGTGCCACTAGATGGAGCCACACTGCAGTAACCAGCTAGAGAACAGCAGGACAGTGAACACATGGAGCAGATCTGATGGAACATGGAGGAATGACGCTAAAGTTTTGTTGCAGTCCAGAATTTTTTTTTTTTTTAGACAGAATTGTTAATATTGCTACCTGAGTTGCTACCTGAACTGTAAAGTTCACGGATTTCTACCGTTCTCCATGTCTGTTTTAGCTTTTCCTTGTTTACCTGCGAATTGTCTTCCGGTTCTGCAGCAGCAGCCAGTAACAAACTTTTCAAAAACAAAAGCATGTGAGCAACATGCGTTAACGCACAATAAAATAATAGATAAATTAATGCGTTAATGCGATAATTACACATTAACTTGCCCAGCCCTAGTTCTTGTTCATGTCCAAACAGAGACTCCTGTGAGACAACAGTGTCTTTCTGCTGGATTCATCGTGTTGAAGTCTAGGTTTCACCTTGATGCCAGTCCACTCGTTTTCTCTGACACAGTCTCATTTTGTGAGTTGCTTCAGCAGCGTCACTTATGAATCGCCTTTAGGTTACCTGGAGGAGTTCACCTGTCTCGCCTGCTGGCCCCGCCGTCCTCCGTCACCTGTCTGGCCTGTGGAGAGGTGGTGAGACCGAAGAGCAAGAACACGGTCACCTGTGATGTCCCGCGGTGTTCAGGTAAGCGCCGTCAACAGGTGTTCAGGCTGAGAACAGCGCCGTGGTAACGTCACAGGTCATTCCTCCTTCTCTGGCTTTTCAGTCTGTCTGCTCCTGTTGGTCAATTTAGTGATCACAAGAATGAAAAAACAGGATACAGTTTATAGTCTGTCCTGATGTGTCGCTCCACCTGAGACTACTAGTACAGGAAGTTAATAGATTTCAAACGTTTATGAGGAAAAAAAATTACAAATATGAAAACGAAGGACGTTCTTGACATTATTATAGTTAATTTTAGTTTGTTTTATAAACACATAATACAGTTTCAGTTAGTTATCGATTTTTAAAAAACTCTTGTTTTTATTTTATTTCAGTTAACGAAAATGTTTTTTCAATTCTAGTTTTCATTATTTCGTTCGTTTTCGTTAACGATAATTTCCTTGGTCTATACTCCACTTCTGTACGTTCCAAAGTCGTTTCCGTTACTGCTCCGCATGCCTCTTATTCACGTTTGCATGGTTGCTAAGCAGCACATCCACCAGGTGGCGGTGGCGAGTCCAGTTACTGATGTCAGCAAACACGTCAAGTGTCGAGGAGCTTCGCTGGAGTAGAAGACGGTGGAGGTGTGAGACACCGCTGAATAAAAGTTGATAGAGTAACGGGGAGTTCTGTTCTCTAATCTCATCCATCCATCAAACAGACGACAAAAATCATCTCAATATTTCTGGATGTCTGCAAGAACACTTTCAAACATCAGTTAAACGTTTTGAATTTTGGACACACTCACACAGTGCTCCACCATTTCTGATCCAAATGTCTTCTTTTTTGTTACGATTGACTCACTGAGCTCACTGCTGCCTCCACCACTTCTAGTTGCATTGCTCCGTTTCAACTATAGCTTCAAACATCGAGGCCCAAACCGAAACAAGGATGAAATCACCGCAGGAGACGGACAGAAGGCTCTTTCTGTTTCTGCCTCCATTCCAAACGGAGAGTATAGATGAGCCTTTACACGCCATGGTCTGCAGCCCAGTTCATGATCCTGGAGAACGAGTCCCCACATACCCAGGTCATGCTAACGTTTGTGTCTGGTAGGAACATGTAGACACTTTGATCACCCCACCCAGACTGTAACTCAGGAGGTGAAATGATTTCCCTCAGCATGAATACGAGCAGAGGAAACCTCAGTGGGAGGTCTCTGACAGCTGTCACAGGTGTGCAGGTGGAGCTTTGTTTCAACTCTTCGGCCACATCTGCTATACCGGTTTAAGACGATCTCTGCCATTTTCTCAGGGGTTCAACTGAGGCCAAATCATGCTTTCTATACAAGAGTTAATTCAAGAGATGGAGGCGTTTGTGCACGTCCACATGTGACCAGGTGGACGCACATTGATGCCATTTGGGCGCGCTCTTGTACGAGCCGACATGGGTTGCGGATTGTCGGACACCCGTAATGCTTTTTCCTAAACCTGCGATGGTCCGATACCAAGTTTGAGAAAAGGGCAGAAGACACACCCATTGCCACACCTACAAAGAGAGTTAAAGAGTCTACAAAATGTGTAGCGGCTATAGTGGGAGAAGATAGTATTAGAGGTTAGCGAAAGTTCCTATATACGCAATTTGAGGGTAGGGTTAGTGGTAAAGGGTAAGGGGAAGGGTACGATCGGGGCCCTGGTCTCAGGAACGTTGATCCTGCCTGGAAGAAGACAGTTTCACTGTGGACGGTTCTCCTCTTTGGTTCCATCATGGTGGCAGGGCTTAAAGTATTCCGGCATCTGAGTCTGATTCAGGATTTTAAAAAAACCACACACATACACAAACAGAAACACGTCATCTCTGAGTGGTCTTGAACACAAGGTGAGGCGAGCGGGCTGTTTTTTTCTCCCGTAATCAGAAGAATGGAGGCAAAATTCAAGTGTCTCTGGGCCTGGACAGAGGAAAGGGGCGGGGACTGAGGAAAGGGGCGGGGACAGAGAGCCGGTTGGTAGCTGCTGCCAGAAGCTAAGGAAGCCTGGTATCTGATTTTGTGTGTTGTGCTCCAAGAAGCTAGTCTATGCAGCTAGTGGCAAAAAAGCTCTTCACCCTCACGAAGGAGACGCCGGCCATAAAGCAGCTGTCCGCGGGCTCCAACACACAACAAGCCGTTTACCGGAGCGCCAGCCACAGCGGACATAGCAGCTCCGATGACCAATCATATTTCCGACTTGAAAATACGCGTGTGCTCGTTCACTGCAGAACACGACTTATTAACGATCGCTCAACCGCTCGTAGATCGGTGTAAATGACATAGCTCCAGAGTTCTAGAAACGTCTGTCTGATCAGCTCCAAGGATGGATGTTTTCTCTGAATGTTGATGAAGCAACCACCCAAAACGGTTCGCTTTTTTAATGATGATGCATCCAGAGTAATAACATCTATTAATCTAATAACTGCCTCTGCAAATATGTTAAAGAGGAGACAAGTCAAGACCAAATGGATTGTATTTCCTATAACTTAATTTGCCATTGTTTTGAACAAAAATGATGGAAAAGTCGCAATTTATGTTTTTTTTTTGTACAAATTGCCCTTTACTGAATTAAATAGTTGCTAAATGAATCAGATTAATTGGCTTGACTGAGTTTCACATGTTTTCACTTATAAGTTAATGACCTTTACTTCCTAAAATTCACATTTAAATTGTAGGTCATCTTGTATATTACCAAGCACAAAAAGTTCCAAATAATGTGTATGCGTTGGATCCACTGCACCCCTGTAAAAAAGCTCAGGCTCAGGATTTTTTTTTACATTGAAGGTGGGGTAGGTGTTCTTTGAAAAAACGGTTCCAGCAATCCAACTTAAGTGAGATTTTGAAAAATATACACTCCCTCCCTCCTCCCAAAGGCTCCGCCTCCTCCTCTTCAGCCCACCCCTTGAAACCACGCCTTCACATGATTCATGACTACATGAAACGCAGGGAAGGAGGGAGGGGTGGGTGGGAGTGCTTTGATATTTGATGGACGTATTAGGCAGCCAATGAAAGTAATGATGATCACTATTTTGATTGGTCAGAGTTTTTCTCTGATTATACCCTCTAGACTAGACCAAAACGTTTCAATTTTTTTGCAAACATTTTAGTTCAGTGGAAGCAATGGGAATGTGAAAAGGTTTTCAGGCAATATTGTAAAAAGTGCTGCAAAAAAAGAACACCTACCCCACCTTTAAGCTGTGTGGTGGAGTCAAACACAGAGCTCCTCCTAACAGCTCTGACCTGAACTTGGTTCCTCACATGTGGTTGGTGGATTAGCTGCTCATCCCACAGACTCATGTGCCTTACAAAGGTACTAAACAGGCTTTACAACAGTCTACGATTGTCAAGAAGCTTTGTGACGACAAAGAAATCATCTACTGAACACCAGCTTCCTTACTTCCTGTCCTTAGTCTGGATAAAACAAGAGTTAGTGACTTTACTGAAGCTCCAGGACTGTTCTACAGACGTTCAGCTCTGTTTCTGTTTGTGTTGAATGTCAATGACTCTATTAAAATCGTGGAATGATGAAGTTCAGTGTGAGTTGTTTCTCTCCACGTGTTTGCAGGTGATCTAGAAGTTTCTGCTCAGATCAGAAGGCCACAGCTTCCCTCTGTTGTCATGGTTTCCACGTGTCCTCGTGTCTCTTGAGTTTTCAGGAGTTGTCCTGTTTTCGCAGGCGTGTACTGTCGGCCATGTTTCCACAGCCTGGGAAGCACGTGTGTCGTCTGCAAGCGACCTCTGACCTTCCAGGAAGACAGCGAGGAGGAGCTGTGAGTGCAGACGCTTCGGTGGTTCAGTAACGCTGTCGGATCGTGTGTTGAACAGATTTGTTAGAAGAATTACTACAAAGGAGACATTAAAAACACCAAACAGGAACAGAGACAAGAGGAACGACTGTAGAGAAGCACAAAATGACCACAAAAGACAAAGTAAAAAAAAAAACAGACAAATATCAACGACATGGACATAAATCAGTAAGGGAACGACAGAAGACAACTAGACAGACGGTTCTGATTTAGACCACGAAGGAAGAACAAACCGACATAAACTAGAAGCAGGTGAGAGGTTCTGTTTGTTCTTCTCACAGAGATTCCTCTGATGAAGAACAGCTGAACCTGTGGTCCGCAGCTCTGAGCTCCACGTACATCACCGACCCCGGCGCCAGGAGAGTGATGGAGAGGAGGATCTCCACGGCAACACGCCAAAGACCGGTGCAGCACCCCGACCCAGGAGCCAGAGGGACCAGAGGAACCAGAGGAACCAGAGGAGCCCGCGGAGACGAGGGACAGAGCGAGAGCATCACCCGCATCAGCGAGGACTCCGACTCTGAGATCAGGTAGGACCGGATCAGGAGTTCTGACGGTCCTGTAACGCAGGATGGGTCTTAAATATCTGTTTTCCCACCTTGGCTGTTGTCAGTGAAGCAGACATGACGTACCAGGACCAACCAGGGTCCGATGATTCTGACAGCGACGCTTCCGTCCACTCCACCCTCGAACCAGAAACCTCCCAGAATGACACGCTCCACACAGTCCGGGTCCACGCTCCAGACCATCCAGAACCAGAACCCTCCAGACCATGAGTCCAGGACCCCGAGGATCCTCCAGGCCCTGTCTCCAGAACCAGAACCCTCCAGACCATGAGTCCAGGACCCTGAGGATCCTCCAGGCCCTGTCTCCAGAACCAGAACCCCTACCATGAGTCCAGGACCCCGAGGATCCTCCAGGCCCAGTCTCCAGAACCCTCCAGACCTCCGGACCCCGGGATCCTCCAGGCCCTGTCTCCAGAACCCTCCAGACCATGAGTCCAGGACCCCGAGGATCCTCCAGGCCCTGTCTCCAGAACCAGAACCTTCCAGACCATGAGTCCAGGACCCCGAGGATCCTCCAGGCCCAGTCTCCAGAACCAGAACCCTCCAGACCATGAGTCCAGGACCCCGAGGATCCTCCAGGCCCTGTCTCCAGAACCAGAACCCTCCAGACCATGAGTCCAGGACCCTGAGGATCCTCCAGGCCCAGTCTCCAGAACCAGAACCCTCCAGACCATGAGTCCAGGACCCCGAGGATCCTCCAGGCCCTGTCTCCAGAACCAGAACCCTCCAGGCCCTGTCTCCAGAACCAGAACCCTCCAGACCATGAGTCCAGGACCCTGAGGATCCTCCAGGCCCAGTCTCCAGAACCAGATCCCTCCAGACCATGAGTCCAGGACCCCGAGGATCCTCCAGGCTCTGTCTCCAGAACCAGAACCCTCCAGACCATGAGTCCAGGACCCCGAGGATCCTCCAGGCCCTGTCTCCAGAACCAGAACCCTCCAGGCCCTGTCTCCAGGTTCCTGAAGCAGCAGAGATTAAAGTTCTGAAGTGAAGCAGTTGAAGGTCTTTGAAGGGCTCCATTTAATGTTTCTCTGTGATTCCTGACTCCTCTGTAATAAAACTTATCATCTTACATGGTTCAAACATATTTGTAGGAATGTTATATAGTTGTTTAACGGTCCTTGGCTGCAAGAACTGTTTGAATTTGCTGACAGAATTTCCTCCAGAGGCCACGTGTTCATGACACCTACACTCTAACTGTCTTCCAGCTTTGAAGATCCGATGCTGGTTCTGATTTTCTTTTTGATTCTGGTCCTAAAGATGATGCAGTTTCACAGTTTGAGTTTGAAGGGGGCGTGGTCGAGCTGTCACTCATCTATGAAGTTCACCTGTCCTGAGATGTGACCAATCAGGTCCTGAGATTCTGTGTGACATCACAGGCTGAAGTGCAGAGGTGTCACAGCTCAGCCGCAGGGGCGTGTGAGTGCACGTGGGTAACGTGCACGTCTCTGAAGCCAGCATTAACGTGGAACCATGTAAACCAGTCGGTGTTTGTAGTAGTAGTTTATCATTACCTGGGAAGAAAAATAATAAAAAAAAAAAAAATAATATATATAATATATATATATATATATATATATATATATATATATATATATATATATATATATATATATATATATATATATATATATATATATATATATATATATATATATATCTATATATATATATCTATATATATATATATATATATATATATATGTGTAGAGCAGGGTTGTCAGACTCACTGCCGAGGGCCACATCAGCATCATGGTTCCCCTCGAAGGACCAGATTGACAGCATGAATGTAACAAAATGCAATATAAATAAAAATTGTATTCAAGTTTTCAAGCATTTAGGTCATTATTATATTAAACTCAGGGTTTGTGGTTGTAAGAGTATCCATCACCTTGGTTTCAGAAGCAGAAACGGTTCTTGCTGTCAAAATGCTGACTTAGATTAAACTCTTTAAAGACTGACACCACCTCATAACACAAAAGTCATAATGTTTTTTCACCTTCAGATACAAACTTGTAATTGTTTTCCCATCATTCATGAAGCTGCCTTCCTTCCTTGTGCATCAATTTTTCTCTTGGACATGTTGGGGTTAGTTTGTAAAGGTTTTTCTTAAGTCCATCAGTTCTGAAAATTCATCTTGCTCATAGCTTCCCTTATTGTGGGTAATGATGAAGTGCATGATGGGAGATGTAGTTTATTGTTAATATGCGCTTTAAAGCATTTTAAGCTTATTCTAAGTCTTAAAATATTGGTGTAAAATGTAAGCCAATAATGCCCAAGCTCTCGGGGGCCACATAAAATGATGTGATGGGCCACATTTGGCCCGCGGGCCCCGTGTTTGACACATGTGATGTAGAGATAGAGAGATGGTGACCGCTCCATATAAATTCCTTAGATTGTGTTCATGTGCTGACTGCTAACCAGTCCAGATGACTAGTCCAGTCCAGCTGCTCACCAGTCCAGATGACCAGTCCAGTCCAGCTGCTCACCAGTCCAGATGACCATTCCAGTCCAGCTGCTAACCAGTCTAGATGACCAGTCCAGCTGCTCACCAGTTCAGATGACCAGTCCAGTCCAGCTGCTAACCAGTCCAGATGACCAGTCCAGCTGCTCACCAGTTCAGATGACCAGTCCAGTCCAGCTGCTAACCAGTCTAGATGACCAGTCCAGATGAGCAGTCCAGCTGACAGTCCATTCCAGCTGACCAGTCCAGTCCAATCCAGCTGCTAACCAGTCCAGTCCAGCTGCTAACCAGTCCAGATGACCAGTCCGGTCCAGCTGCTAACCAGTCCAGCTGACAGTCCAGTCCAGCTGCTAACCAGTCCAGATGACCAGTCCAGTCCAGCTGCTAACCAGTCCAGATGACCAGTCCAGTCCAGCTGCTAACCAGTCCAGATGACCAGTCCAGTCCAGCTGCTAACCAGTCCAGATGACAGTCCAGTCCAGCTGCTAACCAGTCTAGATGACCAGTCCAGTCCAGCTGCTCACCAGTCCAGCAGACAGTCCAGTCCAATCCAGCTGCTAACCAGTCCAGTCCAGCTGCTAACCAGTCCAGATGACCAGTCCGGTCCAGCTGCTCACCAGTCCAGCAGACAGTCCAGTCCAGCAGACAGTCCAGTCCAGTCAGTTCCCAGTTGGGGCGTGTCTGATAACAGCTGAGAAACAGGACCGAAGTTTGAAAAAAGAGAGAAAAAAGGGACAAAGGGCTGTGTGTGCGCGCGTGTGCGTGTTTTTCACTGTTTGTCAAGTGTGTATCAGATTATATCTGGGCGTGTGTGCGTGTGCGTGTGTCAGTGGGAGGACTCTGGGTGTCAGCAGGAACTGAACCGTCCGTCTCTCTCCGCTCCGTCGCGGTTTCGGTGGATCTTCGCGGGTTTCTTCTGGAGGAGCAAAGCTGCGCTCATGGCGACCAAGGTGAGCAGACCCGATCGATCTGATCGATCCGGGCTTGATGGTGTTGATGGGGCGGGGCGGTCCGGTATCTGCTGTCAGAACCTCTGCAGATGTCCCAGATCCGGACCTTCACAGGGTAATGACGTGATTAGAGGCTTATTGTCATGAAGGATGATAGCTGATAATAAATACAGAGCAGAAATACTTTAGAAATGTGCTGAATGAAGCAGCAACAACAGTATCTTTAATTCTGCTGCAGAAACAGTCCTCAGTTACATTCCAGTAGAGTAAAGTCAGATAAAGTTACCTGAAACTGAGCTGAACTGGGATAAAGATTTCATTCAGTTTGGTGGATCAGCTGAAATGTTATCATTTTTCCTGTCAGTCCAGACCTCACAAACAGGGATCTAATTTATAAAAATGTCATAAAAATGTGGTTAGAAGGTCTCAAACCATTTTGTCAGTTTGTGTCTAAGAGCTGAACAGAAAACGTTAAAAACTTTACATTTTCCAGTGGCGTTTATGTTCCCAGTGGAAAAGCCAAAAGTTTCCAGTTGAACTGGGATGTGGGGAGCTCCACTCCTCCACGTAGGAGTCACTTTGTCCCATCGTTCAACCTCCAACAACCAGAAGGTTGGTTCCCATTAACGGGCTCCAGGCCACATCCACCTTACTGGTGAAGACAGGTGCAGTTCCTTGACCGGCCACTAGGGGCTGGCTCTAAAAGTGAGTCGACGTCTATGTTAACGTGTCCAACTTTACAGCAGTAATTAATATAGCTTCAGGCTCCACAGCTGGATCTCACATCCATGTCAGCTGTACAGTTTCACTCAGATCTCTCTTGACTCATCAAAGACCCGACAGAGCATAATATTTCTTATCTTTGAAGGCAACAAAGCTTGTTGTGCCATTAGAAAACCACGGTGAGCGTTTTACGGTTCTTCTGGAAGAGTTCAGGGGTGAAGTTTAGTGAAGCAGTCTGGACCAGCTGTCTTCTTCAGTTGAAGGCTGCTAGCCAGCGCCAACCAGAGGACTGTCCAGAGGACTGTCCAGAGGACTGTCCAGACCATTTGCTCATTTCTGGATGATGTAACAAGGCCAAACAGAGTCCTGTCTCTACTACCTCGGTCAGATCTATCGGTCTTTGTTATATATGGCAAGCCGTTTTAACATAAAATAGTTAGGTTTTATTATCCGGAATTAGCATTATAGATATCAATCATTAAATTTTGACTAATCGTAATTATATTATGACTAGTAGGAATATTAATTAAAAATATCTGTAAATTCATTCTGCCTAGTCAAAAGTACATTTAGAGATATCTGTAATTCATTTTTGTCTAGTCAAAACTGAATTACGGATATCCGAAACGACGTCACTTAGCACACCACTCGACTCGTCACACATCCTCAATGACAATTACAGATATCTTTAATTGTGACTAGTCAGAATTGTTGAGTAAGACGTTGCTCATGCGAGGCATCCAATTCGTTGCTTATTATTGGCTAGCTTTCTATTGGCTATTGGCTCAGTGAACCAAAGTTTCAGTTAACCAAAGAGTAATTCCTCTCCATTTTTGGCCGTTAGCTCCTGTCGTGCTGCGGCGTTAAAAACCCAGTGGAACACGCCAACTTCAGCCCCCCGTTGCTCGGTAATTGTGAGAAACAGTAAACAGTCCTGCTAGTATTTCAGCTGGCTAGCTGGAGAAACAGAGTTACAGTAGTGGTCGATGGTTTTAATGGCTTTGATTCGGTACCAAGCCCCGCCCCACTCTTTCACTTTTCTTTTCCCGCTCACTTTTCACAGATATCCGCAACGTCATTTCGCCAAGTCGAAACTCTACAAGATATCTGCAATTACATTCTGACTAGGGAAGAATCAAGTTTAAAGATATCCTGAATATGAGATATTTCTAATAAAAGTTCATTTCGAGATATCTTCAATCCGATGATAGATATCTACATATGAATTATGACTACCCATATTTCCAGTTAGAGATATCAACAACTTAATTTTGACTAGTCGTAATTCCGATTCAAGATATCAACAATGTTATTCTGGCTAGGTAAAATTCAATTTAAGATATCCTGATATACAAAAGCAGATATCTTGAATTAACAGTGTTTGGAGATATCTGGAATTGGAATTGCGACTAGTCAAAATTAAGTTGTAGATATCTTTAAACGGAAATAAGGATAGTCGTAAATCAGTTGCAGATATCTGCATTGTGAGTGATGGTTATTTGTTAATGGATTATGGCTATCTGTAACATTAAACACCCCAAACACATGAACGGGAAAAGTGACGTCATTTGTCCTAGTAAGAATGATGTTGTGAATATCTGAAATTAGAGTCGTGGATAGAAGAAATGTTATTTTTGAATAGGAAGAATTGAATTATGGATATCTCCAATACGTATCCAGTTAACTATTTTATGTTAAAACGGCTTGCCATATATTAGAGACCTGATCACTCAGCAGTTTTGATTGTAATCCTTTACCAACAGTTTCAACACAACATCAACATGAAGCCACCAAAAGCAAACTATGAGGTTAGCATGGAACCAGCTAAGGGCTTCGTCTGACCCGATAAACTGACGCTGTGGAGAAAGTGACCACGTGTGCAGTTCATAAAATGACCACTAGAGGCCAACTCCTAAGCTGAGTCAGTCTACACTGACCCCTGTGGTAAAATGGCTGATTTAGAGCAGAAATAACCACAGTTACGTCCTGGTACAGACAAGAAAAGCGTTTGGGTCTCCACAGGTAGACTTCGGTCCACTAGGAGAACCCTGAGCGGAGGAGAGGAACACATCTCAAAACTTTGAGGAAATGGCTCTTAAATGTGCCGCTTGGTTCATCTGAAGCAACAGTTCTGGGAGAGAAGTCGGTAACAGTGGAGGATGAAGTTGGCTGTAAAATAAAAGCTGGAGTTCTCTGAGGAAAACAACACGCTCCTTCTTTTTTTTTTTTTTTTTTTTTTTTTTTTTTGCACAATTCAGCTGCGAACTGAAGCAGATCAGGCAGATTTCTGCAGCCGCCGCCCTTTTCCTCCTCCAGGCTCCAGGCCCTCAGAGAGACGCTCGGGCTGATCTCATTCAGCTGTCCGACAGTTCCTGCATCAGCTCGAGGCCAAACAAACCCAAACG